>CM018035.1:13041204-13500326 GCA_008638375.1 Nyssa sinensis | reverse complement strand
ATATAAAGAGCTCTCTTGTTTAGTTTCAGTAAGAATTAAGTCTAATACAATGTAGTCCTTTGGGTTTTTCTGTTTTCTCTCCTCCCTTCTCTCTTTTATGTTATTCTACCAAATCTAATAAATAATTGCTCGATCAACTTCACATACTAATAAAGAAAAAATATAGCTCAAAAAGACTTAACTCAAGCAGAAGAATAGGTAATATGGTTAAAATTTAAAAGAAGTCTTAAAACCAAGCCCACCTAACCCTCTTGAATTTAATTTGTCATGCAAGAAGTGCTATATAAGAATACTTTATCACCACTCAGGAATGTGATTGAGGGATAAAGATATTAACGATAAAATTTAAAATATGTATCATTAATAATTAGAACTTAAAAATTGAGACACAATACCCTTACTAATTCATAAAATAAAAGAAAATACCTTATCTTATATACCACTTTTAGTTAAGTACAGCACAATGATGCATACTGATAATTATTATCAAGAGTTATAATGGGAGGGGATTACTTCTATTTTCTTAATCAATGAGGGGTAGGCCAGCACAAGCATGCCTGATAATTATTATCAAGAGTTATAACGGGAGTGAATTACTTCTCTTTTCTTAATCAATAAGGCTACGTACGGTTATGGGTTCATCTTGTATTTATAGACCAAAACTTGCTAGAAGCTTCATAAACCCACGTGATTCACCGACTGTCAAGAAACTTCATGGATATTCTCCGTTATTCATGAATCTACCGGTAGCTTCCACTAGTTGCTATACCTACTTTGATATTCTAGAATTTTGTTGAAGATTACAAATTATTTTTAATACCCCTCTTAATTTATAATTTTCATATATTTATGAATTTTCTTAAATTTTTCTGAGATCATGGCCAAGGGCAGAGCCATGAATAAATATTGAGGGGGGCTAGAATTTTTTAGGAGAAATTTCTTTTTTTAAAAGAAAAAAAGTGAAAGAAAAACTATATATAATTTTTTTTCTAGAAAGATGATAAGGAGAAAATTTTAGTAGGTTTCTTAAATTAGAGAAATTTTACATATATATTTTTTCTCAAAGATGAAGAATATAGTAGAAAAATTTTAAAGAAAAAAATAATAAGTTTCTAGTTCATTTCCTTGTTCTTAAATTTTCTTCATAACCAAACAAATTTTAAAGGAGAAAATGTTTGCAAAATAATATTAAAACCCATTAAACAAATGACAATAGAAAATAACGGATTATGATTAATGTTGGATTGGATTTAATTAGAAATAGGATTGGACCAAAACTTAGAAAATACGGAATTGTTGATAATAGTTGGGTTGAGTTTAGTTAAAAAGATGGTCGGACCAAAACTTGGGATATTTTTCATATAAATGAAAAAAATTAAAAGTATATTTTATTTAATTTTTGAAAGTGAGGGATTGGGGGATATAACCCACCTAGCCCATGGGTAGATCCACACTTGTTCATTAGTTAGTCACTAACCAACCATCAAATAAAAACAATTACAATGCCACTCATTTTTAGAGTAATCTACCAAAATCCTTCAATTTAGCTAAAAAAAATTCTACAAAAGAAAACAAGGTATTGGTGTATTTTCATGCCATTGAAAAACTTAATAAAGCCAACATCATTTTCATCAAATTTCTAAGTGGCACCTCAAATCCTCAATAGTCTCGTCATTTCTTTACCCCCAAATATCCATTCAATTTTTTTCACATGAATGTTACAGTGCATACATTGTTAGGACTAATGTTTATATTTCACATGAAAAGCATACAAAATTAACATGATCCCTTTAAAATATGATTTTGTGACTAATAACAGAACAAGTGATGTAGGAAAGTTGATCTTGAAAAGTATTGATCAATTTCAGAAACATGTACTATTATAGAAAAAAAAAAATTAGAACTCAAAATCTCTAACTCAACACACATTAAAAATTTGACTCTTCAATTGTAGCTTAAAGTCAAATCAAAATCACTATTTTTCTAAGAAGATGTGTATAAAGTAAAACAAACCTGTAGTCAAATAAACCCATGATCTCATGGCTCCACTTGGGCTACCAATGGCACGATTTACCAAGATCTACAGCCAAAGCAGCCATGTGGGTTACTCACTACTACTTTTTTTGAGTTCCCTCCAATATCCCAATTTCTTTACAAACAATACATAAAATTTTTAATTTTCAAAAATTTGGGGACAAAATTTATCAATTTGTTACATTGGCTAATTTCGATTCTAAAACATGTATCTATGAAAGTATGTCAAGTGAAAAACTTATGATAACGTCTATTCGAGCCTCAATTGTAGACTTTAATTAAGTAATAGATCTCTTGTGTCTACGGATGGTAAATGAAACTAGATACCAAAATTTTAAATTAGGAGGTTAGGTACATACTTTATGAGTTTATGTATTTATATTCATGCATTACTTTATTTTTCATGCAGAAATCGTGTTATTAATTTAAGTTTGATTTGAAAGCAATTTTTTAACACTTAGAAGTTTATTTTGAATATCTTTTAACCTTTAACACATGTCTCATGACTTTTTAAAACAATGTCAATTAAAATAGATTTTAAAAATAATTTCTAGAATAACTTGTCTGTACTATTTTGACCATAATTCAAAAAATGTAACAACTTGAAAAATCATTAAGGGTATTTTAATAATTTTTTAGCCTAAATCAATATTAGATAATTAATTAAATAAAAATGCATTAGATTAATTATAAAATTAATTTATTTGTGATCAGTGTAAAATTATGAACCTAAAATATAATTTTAATAATTTATTCGAGACTAGTGTGAGCTACAAGGCCACACAATCAAATTCAGAATGCAGAAAAATATGAAATTTTTAACAGTAAAGTTTGGAGAGACTGAGGATATATTTGTAATATATGTGTCGAAATTAGTTACTCTGCCAATTTGGTGCGATTCTGGTCTAGTTAAATTTCTAGATATGTGTATATGTGGGCAAACACATTGACCATGTGATATCTCATTTAGTGTGCAAATCTTCTCAAGAAAGACAAGTGTCTCATTGTGATTGGCCAATGGGGGTATCGTTTGAGTAATAATAGTGTGTATGTGACAATGTATCATCCATGATGAGTGTGCATTGATAAGTGTTTGTGTATGTGACCAGGCATGGGAGACATCTCCCATCACCCTTTTTGTTCGCTAAAACTGTTGAACCTTTCTTTTATCGACATGAAAAATTATCAAAAGAATATTTTGATAAAACTATTAATTGATATTACCACATTTATACTTTAAGCGCCTATTTAGGTGACCCCTTGAATTAGATGATTTGTTTCACTTTATATAACATTTTAATGTGGCAATTCATCGTCTTGAATGCATATAATTTCGAATTTTGTCATCTCGAGAAAACCTAGAAAATGATCACATAGGAAATATATATGGAGTTCCTATTTTTTGTGAATAACTCCATTCAAGATGATGAATTTGTACCTTAAAATGCTATGTAAACGTGAATGAAGCCATTCAATTCAAAGGGCCAACCAAAAAGGGCCTAAATTCCTGGTTCCTTAATGTGTTATGAGTCTCTTTTTTCATCTCAAATCTTGGGAATACATAGGAGAATAAATACAAAATCAACTAAATCCAACTTAATGATCTTTCATTTACTTTTCTTATTTCATTTCACTCACTTTCTGAGTTTGTGGAAATTCGAGGCATGACACTTTTTCCCTATATGAAGAGGGAGAAGGTGTGGTGCAGAAAATAGTAGAGTTGTGTAGTTTTGAAAACTTGAGCAATTTGGAAGTGAACAAGACTGGATCACACCCTTCACGGATATCTAATACCGTTGACAACAATATATTTTTCAGGAGAGGAGAGGTAGGAGATTCAAAGAACTACTTAACAACCGAGATGATAGAACATCTAGACAAAATCACAAAGTTCAAGTTCAACGAATTTGGTTTGATCTCATGTATTCAACCAAGTTTAAAAGCACCTTTTACAGAGATTTGAATATTTGAGATAGACTTTGGTTCCCGATTTGTCGGGACAAATATGCTCTCTGTCTCTTGGCCTCCATTTGTTGGGACAAATGCTATCTATCTCTTGTGTATTTGGAGTAAATTTCTAATTTAGTCACCATGATTTGCAAATTCTGCTAGAGTTTGGATTGCTTGTTGAACTGTGTAGTTTAGATTGCCTACATTCTCTACAAGTTTGTGAACGCCAAATCTTGATGAATTTAGAACAGCTGGTGGCTTGATACCTCACTAGATATAAACCTGCACATTAATTATTCGATAGGAGAATCAATTTGAATACAATACGATGGCAGGTGTAAGGTCAAGTCATAAGCTTGGATTAGGAGCCGAGCATGTGACGCCCGTTTTAACGGAAAAAAAAAATCCACTAGAATAATAACACGTGTTACTGCCACGGGGGATTGAGTATCCCCGTATAATTTATGTAAATGCTAAAACAAAACAAAAAATTGACAAATTATAGTAGTCAATGAATTTTTTTTCTGATAATGTTATGTAGGTTATATATTTTTGTTAAAAAAAAGTATTCGAATAATGTGATTAATATAAAAATTATTGGTTGATAAAATAATTTTTAAAAATCAATTAATGTGAAAACGATTAATTATTATATTTTATTAGAATAAAAATATAAATAAACATGTATGAAGTAGAAAATACAGCTCTTTGTTTTCCTTGTAATGATACTGGTAGGCAAGACAAATTATTTAATGTCGCAGGGCAATAGTGGTATCAAATGCCAGTGAATAAAGGCCACACACCCAGGACTATAATATTTGCTCCGTAATAATGGCGTGCAGCCAAGGGCCAACGTATCATATGCTGGTGATTAAGAGATGCAAGTGGCAGGTGTCGTGAGTATTTAATATATATAATTAGATTGACTTGTATATTGTATGTGTGTACGTAATTTATGTAAAATAAGTATATATAATATACGTACTAATCAAATTGTGAATATGAACATTTATAATTGACATTTTTCTCTTAAGAGCATTTGCAATTAAGGAGTGTTGAGTACATTTGAGATGGTCTAATTATTGTGATTTTATTGATGTTTATGCTGCTGGATGCATGTAATTTACGTATTAATGAAATCGTGGTGATCTTATCAGTGCGAGTGTATTTAGCATTTCTTTTTGCAATTAAGCTATTATTTAATAATTTACACTATGCTTGAATGAATAAGAGGAAAATGAGAGGAGAGGATAATATTCGTTACAAGGGAGAGGAGAGGGGAGAAGAGGAAAGTGTAATTCTTTTTTCATGTTTGAATAGCAAATAAGAGAATGGAAAGTGTAATCTTTTTATCTTACATAAGAACAACAAAAGAAAAAAAGAAATGAAAAGAAAGAATTATATACTTTTTTACAATTGTGTCCTGAAATATAGATGTCTTTTTATTTTTATTTTTTCCTATATATATAATTTTAAAGTTAAAATATGTATTATAAAAAAATTTATGAAAGACTCTCAATTTCTTCCGTCTCCGTCCACTTTTAAGAAGAGAGCAAATTGAATAAAATAAAAATTAAAAGACTCCTCCCTCTTCCTTCATCCCCTTCATTAAAGATGTTGTTAATGAGTAAATGTCAGGTCCCACATAACTTAATAATTGTTATTTGATATTGGCTGACAAGGAAATTAAATAATAAAGTTGAAACAATAACATTTAATTTTTTAGATAGCGCATTAAAGATGCTTAAAATAAAATTGAAACAATAACATTTAATTTTTTAGGTAAACATAACTTAATAATTGTTATGTGATATTGGCCGACAAGGAAATTAAATGATAAAGTTGAACAATAATACTAGACTTACTTAAAAACTCTATCAAAAGTGTTTACCTTCATGAGTTGGCAGTCTTGTATTGGCTAGATATCACATCATGATATGACATCATGTGATATCCAACCAATACAACACTGCCAACTCATTAAGGTAAACAATTTTGGTAAAATATAAAGGTAAGACTAGCATTACTCAAAGTTGAAACAATAACATTTAACTTTTTAGGTAGCGCATTAAAGATGCAGTTAATAAAGTTGAAACAATAACATTTAATTTTTTAGGTAGTGCATTAAAAATGCAATTAGTTGAAACAATAACATTAATTTTTTAGGTAGCGCATTAAAGTTGAGACAATAACATTTAACTTTCTAGGTAGCGCATTAAAAATGCAGTTAGTTGAAACGATAACATTAATTTTTTAGGTAGCACATTAAAGTTGAAACAATAATATTTAACTTTTTAGGTAACGCATTAAAAATGCAGTTAGTTGAAACAATAACATTAATTTTTTAGGTAGCGCATTAAAGTTGAAACAATAATATTTAACTTTTTAGGTAACGCATTAAAAATGCAGTTAGTTGAAACAATAACATTAATTTTTTAGGTAGCGCATTAAAGTTGAAACAATAACATCTAACTTTTTACGTAACGCATTAAAAATGCAGTTAATAGTTAATAAAGTTGAAACAATAACATTTAATTTTTTAGGTAGCGCATATGCAGTTAGTGAATAATTTTAGTTAAGCCATCACCTAAAAGTAAGGTTAAAATTTGAACTTAACTATGAGTCAACCTATTAAATCTATTTTTTTTGAGTACTCAACAAAAATATTTTTTGGAGGGACTTTATAGCAATTAACTCTTTTTTTTTTTTTTGAGTACTCAACAAAAATATTTTTCTCAAGTTCTTAACATAATATCTTTCCCAATATATGCTCAAAAAAGTGCTGGCGGCTGGTGATCTATTAATTGAATGGTTGTTAGTAATTAGGTTGGATGGCGAGGGTTATACAACTATCTCCGTAAAAATTAAAATCCTAGTGAAATAGGTAACCAAAACATGGCTGCCAGTTACAATGGACTCACCAAAACCCATCAAAGGGCATCCCTTTTAAAGAGATGAGAGTAAAGAAATCAAGAAAAATCGGCGCAATAGGTTGTCAAGTATTCATGACGACGAACCTTCGTTTATATAATAAGTATAGATTCCTCCAATAGTCATCTTCTTAATTACAATGAGCACGTTAGCTAGAGAAATTATGAATGTTCTCAAGTTTTTTCTGGTCCCCTAATAGGTTGTGTTTTGTATTCCTTGGTCACCTTTAAGATGGGATTTGACAAGCTTCTCTTTATATATGCTTGACCCGTCATGTTATGCATTGCAAGCCAAAATACTATTGCTCAAGGATAGAGTTCAGGTCTAGATCCCATTGAATTCTCAAGAGCATACACAACCTTGTCCGCTGTTTGGCACATAAACTCTAAGAAAAAAAAACGGGGGAGACACAGCTCCCCAAGTTCAATCCGCTGACCTATCACACGCTTGAAACTTAACCCAAGGCCTTGGACCACTCCCAATAAATATATAATATACGATTAATTAATTAATTTAAATTTAAATTGAATTATAATACATTGCTCTGTTAACCAAATAAATTAAACAAGTAGGGCATTTTAACCATTTTGGGTGTCTTGGACCCAATGATGGGGTCTATTTTATGAGACAGCGTCTAAAAAAATTAAGACGCATAAAAAGTAAAAATTACCGTTTTACCCTTAGTCATGCTAGAAACCAAATGAAGGCCAAATCGAGATCCAGAAAATGCTACCTTAATATTTTTTGACATTCCGGGTCTAACGATAAACTCGGTTTTCTCCAATTTAACCCCTAAACTAGTGAAATAGGCAAATTACACTATTATTAATAAACAATGTGTATGTATTCACTGCTCTAGGACTCCCAGAATTGATCTCGGCCACGAGTGGATTCTGAACTAGTCCCAACGAACTATGAGTAACTTGGAAGTTCTGACTTGGTGTTATTTTATACTGCACTATTTCATATATTGTACTGTTTAAATGCATACTCTTTGCACTGCATTACACATTGCATGATTCTGTTCTGTCTTGCTCTTCTGTTCTATTCTGGTCTATTCTGTTCTGTTATATGCTATTTGGAGTCTGTTTCAATTTTGTTTTGTTCTGTTGTGTCTTACTCTTGGGTCCACTACAGGATTAAGCGGTATGGCTTAAGCCAGAGCATGACCTAGAGGGTAGAGGCCCCACGAATGTCCGCTTATGGGCAGTTGGGAAAGGCTCATATGCCAGATTGGCATCCTGTTCTGTTCTGTTATGCTCAATTCTGTCCTATTTCGTTCTGATCTAACCCAGAGGGTAGAGGCCCCACGAGTGTCCGCTTATGGGCAGCTGGGAGAGACTCAAACATACTTGATGATATGCCTTTTGATTGATATATTGGCACTTAGTTTGGTTCTGCTTTGTTCTATTTTGATCTGATTTGTTCTGTTCTGTTTTATTCTATCCTGTTTTGTTCCACTCGAGCTGCATTTCATCATGCATTTTAATTGAAACTGTTAATTTTAAAATGGTTAAAATTATTCATGTACTTTGTATACGAACAAAATTGATTTTAAAACCCATGGTAGGAATCCTATGTTACTCACTGGGCTTGTGTAAGCTCATTTTATTATTCTAACAGTTTTCAGGTGAAGACGTTAGTGGCGAGGAATAAAAAGGGCTAAGAAGTTAGTTAGGCAATGAAGACAATCTTTGTATAACAATACGTACAATGATGTAATTTTTGTTAACCTGTGTGTATATGAATACAGATCATAGTTAGTTGCTTTGCCAAGTTAGTATGTATTCTCTTATTTAATTTTCACTGCTTAACTCTTATGTAATGAATGCATCATACTTAGAAGTTACAAGTGAATGGCCTGAGGTTAGGATCATTATCGGTATTTTGATAAGCACAAAATACGATGGGTGCCTAACTGGCCGGTCGCATACCCTTAATCCGCATAGGGTGGATTTTGGGATGTGACATGCCCGATACGAAAACCAATTTAAAGCCCTTTTTTTATCAACAATGACCTGAACACCAAGTTCTTTCAAATATTAGGCGCATGCAACACATTTTTGAGAGTGAGTTCCTTTCTATAAGTCATCTTTAACACCACTTGTCATTGACCTTTAATCTTGAAAGTCGTAGAGTTACCCATAAAAAGTTATTCTCCATTATCTATATTGTGATATGATGAAAACATCTTCCTATTTAAATAAACATAGCGAGTAGCCCTAGCGTCCACCCACCATTCCTTGGTGTTGCCAACCAAATTCATTTCAGAAACTATTATGGATAAGTTCATTTCAGAAACATCTTTAGAGAAATTGTCCATTTGGGTCATATTGGCCTGAGCACGCTTCTTTCTTAGATTCCCTTGGTCCTTGCGACTACGACAGTCCTTAGCATGGTGCCCTTCTTTGTTGCATACATAGCATTTGCCTTGAAACTTCTTATTTGGACCTTGTTTGGGACCATCACCACTGTGCTTCCTCTTATTATTCTGAGAGTTTTGTCATTGTTCCACAACATTAGTCTTGAATTCCATTATGATTTTCCTCTTTTTCTTCTCAGAAGTACGATTTTCTTCTTCAATCCTCAATCTCACAATTAAGCCTTCAAGTCTCATGTCCTTGCGCTTGTGCTTTAGTTAACTTTTGAATTCTTTTTAAAATGGCAGTAATGTTTACAATAACTGCAACCACTTGAAAAGATTCACTAAGTGACATGCCTTTCGCATGAATGTCATGGACAATCACTTAGAGATCTTCAACTTGGTTGATCATTGTCTTGGAATCAAGCATCTTGTAGTCTAGAAATTTTTCCACTACAAACTTCTTGAGTCCAGCATTTTCTGTTTTGTATTTATTGTCCAATGATTCCCAAAGTTCTCTTGCCATCGTGATTGTGCAATATACATTGTATAATGTGTTGTCCAGTCCATTGAAGATATAGTTACGGCATAGAAAATATTCATGTTTTCAATCCTCCACCGCATCAACTACTTGTCGGTCAAATTCATTTTTCTTCAATGCGGGAGCATATTCACGAAGGAATCAAGCCAAATTAAGAGTGGTCAAATAGAACAGCATTTTCTATTGCCACCTCTTAAATGCAGTGCCATTAAATTTCTCTGGTTTCTCTCTATGGTTTACGGGTACAGTTCTAACCATAGAAGCAAAGGTAGGAACCACCATGGGGTTCGAAGTCACTAGAGGGATACTTTCAGTAGTTATTTAGACTCAGATTACAAAAGTATATAAGTAAAATTAATAAACTGCTAATCTGTATTTAAATAGATTACTTAAGTAATGAGGCAATACTAAATTTTAGTAAATAAAATAACAAAATTAAATTCTGTAGTAAACAAAAATATAAACAATGATTTCAAATTCAGAATTTTTTACACTTTTTTTTTTGAAAAAGAAAAAAAATTAGTATAAAATACTGCAACAATAAACTGAAATAATAAAACTGATATATAAAACTAATTCATCTTAAGATTGTTATTCAGAGTTTATAAATCAGTTTTGCTAAAATCGGTTTTAATAATAAAACAAAAACTATTTTATGAAATAAGAATCTATTCTTTGAAAAACTATAAAAAATATAGAAAACGTTTTTCCAAAACAAAGCGGTGTAAGAAATATTTCCAAACAAAAACTAAAACTGAAAAACAGAAAATTATTTTATAGTATAAGAATACAGTAATGGAAACATAAACAACAACACTTACAGAATTGCAGAAACTGAAACAGTGATTAAGGCTTATGTTTTATACAATGTCCTAAAGACGAATTACGGCAATCGAATTGGTGCGTAAGAGCTTTTGGTCATACGCCTCATAGGATACAATGGTCAAATACACGCAAATGTGAAGCACTTCAACTGCGTGTCTGGCGAACCAAAGCAGTGACTTGAACTCTCTCAAACTCTATGAATTACTGATGCACATAATGTATGAAAAATTCATTGAATGAATGCTAAGTGCGGTGGTGTTTATATAGACTCTTTCATGCCTGTTTGATAAAAGCATGAAGCTTCAGTTGTGTTTGTTCTTGGCAAACAGACACAGTCGCGCCTAATGGAGAAAACGTAAATTCAGTCAAAATTCAAAATAAAAGTAATCTCAAAATGACATCTTTTTGGATTTAAACCAAAATCAAATACAATCGCAAAACGACAACGTCACGTCCCGAATTTCCACGAACCCGGGGAGTGAGTGAGAAACGAAATACGAAAAGAGAATAAAAGATAATTTAACGGATTCAATTAAACGTACATTCATTCCTTCAACATATAACCACACAATGCACATCCCATAAACATATCGTTCATGTGTCATTTGGGCTTAAGCCCTTACATCTTAAAACACGTCCCGAAGGCCAAAAATCTTTCTAAGTTCATGTCTCCTCCACTCTGCAAGACTTCTTCAAGTCTCAAATGTTGGGACCGTCATCTGTAATATGATATCCCACGAATGGGTCAGCGCAACTGCTGGTATGACACAATGCTAATGCAGGAAACAAAATTAAGGCGTGGCATGTGCAAGTGTACATTTATAATCTACATTTACATTTATAACCTACATTCCATCCAATTCATCAACATAATGCAAAGACGGTATGCGTGACACACCCATGCCAACTCTATGCCACACCCATGTCTCGTTTACGGACCGCATCCGATGGATCCATGAGTACCAATGCAATGGCCAATTTTGGGTTTTTCACCACAGGATCTCCACCCTCATAATGCATAGCACCACGTGCTCAACGCACACTATGCTTTCAAGAATCACACCATGCCAATATGCCTTGATTCCACCATGCAATCATGCAGTCTCAATGAAGCATTTTACCAACACATGTAGCATGCTTTAAATAATACATTCTACTTAAAGCAATAATAATATTTGAATCACCAAACCTCTTCCACATGTATGTATGCTATACATAATCAATTTAAACACGTACTCTAATCACATATTCACAATCTTAACAACTTTTCAAGAACATGAATCATGCACAACACCAACACATAGAACAAATCATAACTCCAAAGAGCACCAAAGAACACACAAACACATAAGCAATCAACTCAAGGTTTCTTTTCAAAGCAACATTCCCTATGTGATTGTCTAACATCAAACAAACATATGATTCATTCAATCAACATGTAAATCATTCCTAAACTTAATCTTATTCCTTATTTAGCAAGATATCATACCTGATGGGTTGGTCTCAACCCTAAGAAACCGCGCTCGCTGTGTAGCTGACCTAATCAATGAGAATGTAGTCCCTTTTACTGTCTCCAACCTGAAGGCCTAGACCGCCTTCTCCTTGCCTTTCGGTGTTCCTAAAATCACGAAACATAACTCAATCTATTTCTACTTGAATTATGCTATTCATCAAATTTTATGCTTTTATATCATGAGTTTCTATTTCACTAAAATAAACTCTACCATTGAGTCCGGAACATCGAACAAAGTCGATTTAGGCTTTTGTGGAATTTAATTTGGACATCCGTACTAAAAAGGGCAAAACAATCATTTTACACTTTTACGGGTTCTTACTTCTTGAGACCTCTTTTTGCAAATCGAACTCCACGGTTGAGTCCGGAATGCTCGAAATAATAAAAATTCACTATTCTTTTATTTTAATCGGAGTTCGTTTGACTACTCTTTGACTTAGGGGCATTTTGATCATTTTACTCTTTCACGCATCGCATTGTTTGGTGCTTCGTTTGCTAGTATGGACTCCACCGTTGAGTCCAAAATGTCTAACATAATTAAAATGGACTTTCTTTTATGTCTAAACAACCTTGGGTATTGTTAAGGGCAATACAGTCATTTATGATTTACGTGTCTGTATTTTTCAAGACTTAATTTCATCAATTAGACTCCACCATTGAGTCCAGGGTGCTCAAAATAGTAAAAATATACTATTCATTTATTCATTTTGGACTTCGTTTGACCCATTTAGGGTCCAAGGGTAAAATAGTCATTTTATCCAATTTAATAAAATAATTAAATAATTTATTTTATTATTTATTTATTTTCAGGGGCTTATTTAAATAAATTTTTCAGAATCTGGGCCATAACAAAATTTCTTAAAAGTCTGGGGTCAAATCGAAATTCCAAAAAGTCCTGGTTTATTTATCTTTTAGAATCTAACACTGAACCAGTGGGTTTGTTTCATTTTTAAGTGAACCGGTCCAAGGTTTCACTGGACCAACCAGTCTGACCAGTTCAACATGTTATGCTGACGTCATGATGACATCAGCCTTAATTTTTTTTTTTTTTTTTAAAAAAACACATTCCCTCAAAACGACGTAGCATTACTTAAGTAGGTACCCATTTTGATTTCGGTCGGGCCCAACCCGAGTTCGACCCAGAGCCTGATCCAAACAGTGTCTTCCCCTTCGGTTTTTCGATGAAGGAACACTAGGGTTCCGTCGCCATCTCCGCCGACGGCGACCCAATTCTGGCCAGATTTTAATATCTTTTCAATGCGTTTTTCTTCAGTTTCCCATGGAGATTACATATTCAAATTTGGTTTTCCATTTGGTTTATTAAATATACACGAATTTGAGGAAGACCGTAGCTCCGGCCAACTGGTCTCTCTCTATTTCGTGCTTGTTTCTCCAATGTTTTAACCCCATTTTAATCCCAATGTGTTTTTGCATCTAAGAGGAGTGTTTCCCTCCCATTTAAACAAAGTTTGGAGCAAAAATCCATGGAACCCGAATTATTCCCCAGAACCTGCAACACTACTTTTCTCACTTGTTGTTGGACCATTTTGATTGTATCTTTTTGCAACAAACTCCCTTTTACATGCTCTACAAGACCCTACAATTATATTTACCATTCATGCTTTATAAATTTAAAAACAGAAACCACTATACTTACCTATTTTTCTGATTTCTCTCTTGGTGTAGCTTCCTTCCTCCTTTCTGTCTCGACTTTTTGGGTCTCCCTATGGTCCTCTTTGTTTCTCCAAAATGCTCACAGCCTCTCCACCACTTCTTTCCTTCTGACTTTCTACCCAATGCACATATCCACATATCCACGCATCACAACTCTCTCTCTCTCTCTCTCTCTCTCTCTCTCTCTCTCTCTCTCTCTCTATATCAGACCTGCACACACTCAACACCCCACCTACTTTGTACACTCACACATTCCTTCACCTTATGCACTCACACACTCACATGCAACATATGTGTGTATATATATATATATATATATATATTATATTTAAAACACACACACCAGCACACACACACACACACCACTTAGCCGACACACACTCACACAGTACCTGTTGTTTCCCACTTGCTTTTAGCATATATATACATATACAATTCATTATACATACATATATACAATACATTATGTATATATATACACATATACATAGATAACACACATATTATACATGTATATACATCCATATACATACGTGTACACTAAATTCTGGGCTCGCGCACATACACTGATATTTTGGGGTCTAGGTGTACATGTGTACGCATGCTTGCATGGGAGTACGTGCGTGCATGCATTACGAGACATGGTTTTGGGTTGCTCGGGCATCGCCCGTACTGACTACTGGAAACAAACTGTTCATATTCC
This sequence comes from Nyssa sinensis, assembly GCA_008638375.1. NCBI lineage: Eukaryota > Viridiplantae > Streptophyta > Magnoliopsida > Cornales > Nyssaceae > Nyssa > Nyssa sinensis. The sequence continues at coordinate 13,485,793 of CM018035.1, read as the reverse complement.
AAAATCGTTCGATCCAAAAGATATAATGACATTGAGCTTAAACAGCTCGGGTTACAACTGCTAATGCACTACTTGGCCTGGTCTACGTCAATTCACGTGCTATGTCCCGGGTTAGGGTATTTCAACTAGTACTTTACTGTTTTAAAAACGAAAAATTTATTCTAAATTTTTTTTCAAGTCTCTATAGACAACATTGGATTTAATTACCTTAGTCACTAAACGACAGCGTTTTGAACTATTTCTAATTGTAACAGAAACAACAGCATTTTTAAAAATCTTCTAAATTAATTTTCTCCAAAAGATATATATAAAGCAGGCCAAGGCCCAAACCCAAACCCGAACTGGCCTGGTTCGGCGCGAGGCGGCACACACGTGCATGGGTGGTAAACCAAGCATACCAGATCCTCTCCCTTCCACAAGACTTGGCAAACAGACACAGTCACACCTAATAAAGAAAACGCCCATTCAGTAAAAATTCGAACTAAAAGTAATCGTAAAACGACGTCGTTTTGGATTTAAACCAAAACCAAATGCAATCGCAAAATGATAACGTTAGATTTAATTAACCTGGTAACTAAACGACAGCTTTTGAGACTGTTTGTAATAATAACAGAAACAATAGCGTTTAGGAAAATCTTTTAAATGAATTTTCCCCAAAAGATATATATATATATATATATATATATATATATAAAATGGGCCAAGGCCCAAACCCAAATCCAAACCAGCCCAGTTTGGCACACACATACATGTATGGTGAACCAAGCATGTGTTAGGTCCTCTCCCTTTTACAAGACTTAGGTGTCCCTAAGGGCCCAAACATTCCTTTAAGGTAATTGTATATATACTTTTTAAAATCTTTGTACCCATCCTATGTGGGACACAAGTTTTTTACAAGCTTTTAACTTTTGTTATCATTTTCAAGTGGTGATGTTTAGATGCAATTTTTCATTCACTCTTTAATAGTTTAGAGCAACCCAATGCAAGCTTTTAACTTTTGTTATCATTTTCAAGTGGCGATGTTTGGAGGTAATTTTTCATTCACTCTTTAATAGTTCAGAACAACCCAATAGATGATCTTAACTCTTCATGGAGGAGAACATATTGTTATGTGTACTCACCAAAATTAATGTGTGAAACCTACTTTAATTTTAACTCAAAAATAATTAAAAAAAAAATTATACTCAAAACCCATTATTTTTAACAAACATGTGATGCAAAAAAACATGATCACAAACTTAAAAGAAGTCTATATTAACTCAAACCTAAATTGTATAGGCAAGGAATTGCTATATAAGAATAGCTTATCTTACCTACTAAAAGAAGTTAAGGCCAACACAATGGGAGTAGATTTCTTCTATTATCTTAATGAATAAGGCTACTGTTCTGGTTCATCTTGTATTTATAGACCAAAACCGCCTAACAAGAAACTTCATGGATATTCTCAAAATTTTACATATTCGTTGTACTCACGAATCTACCAGTACTTTCCACTGGTTGCCATACCTAATTTGATATTCTAGAATTTTGTAGAAGATTACAAATTATTTTTAATACCCCTCTTAATTTATAATCTTCATATATTTATGAATTTCCTTAAGTTTTTTTGAGATCATGGCCAAGGACAGACCCAAAAAAAAATTAAGAGGGCCAGAATTTTTTTTTTAGAGAAATTTTAGGGGAAATCTATTTTTAAATAAAATGGAAAAAATTTAGATGTAGTTTTTTTTCTAGGAAGATGATAAGGAGAAAATTTTATTTCTCAAATAGGTAGATGTTAGGGGAGATTTTTTTTTCTTCTTAAATTAGAGAAATTTTACACATTTTTTTGGGTAATTAAAATTCAGTCACTATTTTGGTCCATTTTTAAGATCCAGTTATATTCAGAATCTAATTTTAAAAAAAGTCACGTTTTGTACCTAAATTAGAAAGAGATCATAAACATAACAAATTCATCATTTTTTCAATTTAATATTTTATGAGACAAAAATACCCTTTTAAAACAAAACACATTCCCTTAACCCTAATTCCCTTAAAACTTTGCAGTCGTCGTCGTCCAACGCCGTCCTCCAACTGCCGTCCTCCGACTACTGTCATTGTCCAGCAGGTAACGCTCTCTCTCTCTCTCTCTCTCTCTCTCTCTCTCTCTCTCTCTCTTTCTCACTAGTTTCTTTTTTTATTATTTATATATATATATACATATATTTGTGTGCATATGAGACGAATAAATGAAAACCAATTATAAAGCTTTGACAAAAAATAAAATAATGTTATGGTGGTATAATATGGAGGATTTGAGATCTATTTTAATAAATTTTTACTTAACAAAAAAATGAATGGATTTGATTTCAATGATAAATAACCTTAAGATAAGTTTTCATTTAGAAATATATATGTTTTGTGTCCAAATATGATAATTATTCTCACTTGGTGCACCAATTGTCTTTATGAAATTTTTTATAATTTATTTGGTGAATATTTTTTTTAATATTGTTAATATTTGTAACATACAACATATAAGTAGTTTATATGTAAATGATCATTAAAAATTAAACCCTAACTGCAAACCATCTACAAGTGTACAGGCGACTAATGTATACACCAACCAAGTAATTCATGGAATTATTTAACTTAGTAGATCACCACTAACATAATAACATACTTAAGGATCAAAAGGCAACTAGACCTGTTAAGACATCTATTAGCATAGGTTCTCCAAAGTAATATCAAAATAACACAAGATTGTAACAAAAATTCTCATTAACTAGAGAGAAACATTGAAATCACTCATCTCAACAAAAATTATATATTTTCATGTAATGAAGTCTTAATATAATTTAAAGGTTAAATTATATTAACCTTTCTTGAGATTTCTGACAATTACATTGATTTTTTCTGAGGTTTCTAAAATTACACTAACCTTCCCTACTTTTTCTGATAAATTACAGTCACCTTCCTCTAATCAAATTGTTTCTTCAAAATGACAAAACTTCCGTTTCATTTTTTTTTTTTTTTGTATTTTTTTTTTCAATTTTAAGCAATTTTTTCAAACTTTTTTTAAAGAAATTTTTTTATTTTATATAAAAAATAAATTTAAGGTAAATAAGTTATTTTAATTTTATATAAAGAAATTTTAAGGTTTTAATTAATATTTATTTTAAAATGAAAAAAAGGTCAAAATTGAAAGAATGTAAAAAAAATATGGAATAACAGTTTCGTCATTTTGAAGAAAAAATTTGACTTGAGGGTGGTGTTTGTAGTTTGTCAAAAAAAGTAGAGAAGATCAGTATAATTTCAAAAACTTCAAGAGGATCAATGTAATTGTTAGCAACTTCAAAGGAAATCAGTGTAATTTATCCTAACTTAAATAGCGTGCTCCACTTGTCATTTACAATTATGCAACAAGTGTGAACCTTGACTAATAAATCACATAAATAATCCTCCATCCACCCAATTTAAGAGTTCCTTATTCTATTTGTTGAGGTCCAAAATATAACTCTAAAGTAGTTTAAAAAGTCAATTCATAAAGTATTGTGAAATTTTTAAAATAACAATTATTATCAATTTGATGCATTGTAGTAACTAACATGAAAGGTGGTTAATTTTGTAAAATTATAATTTTCACTCAAGTGTTAAACCATCAAGTGCATGTATCCTTAAAAAGTTATTTTCAAAAAACAGTCATAACAGGTAACTCTCTCTCTCTCCCTCTTTCTCGTTGGTTGCTTTTTTTATTGTTTATATATATATATATATATATATATATATTTGTGTGCATATGAGATGAATAAATGAAAACCAATTATAAGGCTTTGACAAAAAATAAAATAATGTTATGTTGATATAGTATATGGAGGATTTTAGAATTATTTTAATAAATTTTTACTTATAACAAAAAATGAATAGATTTGATTTTAATGATAAATAACTTTAAGGTAAGTTTTCATTTAGAAATATATATGTTTTGTGTCCAAATATGATAATTATTCTCACTTGGTGCACCAATTGTCTTTATGAAATTTTTTATAATTTATTAGTGAATTTTTTTTTAATATTATTGGTATTTGTAACATGCATCATATAAGTAGTTTATATATAAATTATCATTAAAAATTAAACCCTGACTGCAAACATCTACAAGTGTACAGGCGACTAATGTATACACCAACCAAGTAATTCATGGAATTATTCAACTTAGTAGATCACCACTAACATAATAACATACTTAAGGATCAAAAGGCAACTAGACCTGTTAGGGTATAGCTATTAGCATAGGTTCTCCAAAGTAATATCAAAATAACACAAGATTGTAACAAAAATTCTCATTAACTAGAGAGAAACATTGAAATCACTCATCTCAACAAAAATTATATATTTTTGTGTAATGAAGTCTCAATATAATTTAAAGGTTAAATTATATTGACATCCTTTGAAGTTTCAGATATGTAAAAAAAATATGGAATGACAGTTTCGTCATTTTGAAGAAAAAATTTGACTTGAGGAGAGTGTTTGTACTTTGTCATAAAAAATAGGAAAGATCAGTGTAATTTCAGAAACTTCAGAAAAGTTAGTATAATTGTCAGCAACTTCAGAAGAAATCGGTATAATTTATCCTAACTTAAATAGCGTGCTCCACTTGTCATTTATAATTAATTATGCAACAAGTGTTAACCTTGACTAATAAATCACATAAATAATACTTCATTCATCCAATTTAAGAGTTCCCTATTCTTTTTGTTGAGGTCCAAAATATAACCCTACAGTAGTTTAAAAAGTCAATATATTCATAAAGTATTGTGAAATTTCTAAACTAACAATTATTATCAATTTGATGCATTGTAGTAACTCATATGAAAGGTGGTTAATTTTGTAAAATTATAATTTTCACTTAAGTGTTAAAGCCTTACAAAGTTAATTTTCCAAAAACAGTCATAGCATGGGATGGAGGGAGTAACATTAAAGCACATTCAGAAACTATTGCCCAAAACTCAAAAGTTATATTAGCCTATCAGAAATCATTTTCAGTTGCACAATAATGTAACTTTAATCTACTACCTTATTAATAATATTCATAATTTGACAAGATTATAAAACTTTATTGTGTCACAGATTAAATAATCTTGTCAACTCTAATCAAACATATGTACTATAAAGGCAGAAAAAAACATTAATTGTCTTTAAATAAATATATCCAAGTATCACTGAGAAACACATGATACTAGGAATACAATTGGAAAAATAAATTGGGAATTTGAAGCATTTTTCTATTTATAACCAAATATGTTTTATCCCATAAAAGATGACCAATAAAGAGTCTACACATACGTAATCACACGTAGCCAAGTTACAGCAAGCTCAATGGATTATTGTGATCGCTACAACCCACAACCAATAATTTAAACTTAACCCGTTAACTCTCAACCAACAAACATTCTAAACAATTCAAAACTTTAACGCAAAATATAATGAGATATAGTGACTCACAACATGAAAAATTCCTAGCTAGGCAATAGCTTTACGATATGCCTTTGAATTCTAGTTATGTGCTTAATTTTCTTTACATTTGAATGCTTTTCTTCATATATTCGATAGCTATATGCTTTTCTTTACATTTGAATATTTTTCTTCATATTCACAAACTTTTCTTGACGAGTGAGTAAAGTTGTTTAAACGTAAACATTAAAAATAGCATTGGATGCTCATTCAGAATTATGAGATGACAGCCAATTAAATTCCTTAATATTGCTGCTAAAAAAAATATCAAAACTTTCAAAACTTCAACTTTTTTGATCAATGGCTAGCTCTAGCCCTTCATGTGCAAGAGTGTACATGTGGCACATCATCCCATCCTTGGATCCATGATCCCCTAGACCCATGCAATAATCTTTGGGAACCTATTTTTCTATCAAACTCAGTAAAGCCAAGTACCTTCTGTGGCAGGTCTCATGGTTGGTCAAAATTTTCTTGGTTTTATTGATGGGCCGAACGAAGCATAATGGACTATTAGAATAATCCACACTAATGCTCTATATGTAATCAAACCTACTCAATTAAGGTGAATCAAGCTCAATGGACTATATCTATATATATATCCTGATCACTGCAATCAATAATCTGAACTTATGATCAGGTCATCGATCTCTCAACCAACAAACATTTTAAACAATTCAATTTTTCATAGCACAAAATATAATGAGATTTATTAGCTCGCATCATGAAACATTCTCATGTAATAGCCTTACAATATGCTTATAAATTCGTAATATGTTGTTTTTCTTTAAATGCTTGGGGTGGTAGGGTGTTTATGTTTTACTTGGGGGCATATATTTATATAATTTTTAAGAAGCATGCGTAAGTATTTAAAAACATAATACTTAACTCCAAATTCCGTACTCGGATACATGTCTTTATTTGAAACAAGGTTTTTTCTATTTGATTTAGAATCGAGCATTGTACTATTTAAAATTTTCTCTCAATGTTGTGGGCCATGGCCCAAGCTGGTCCCCTCCCTCCGCTCCTTTTATTTATACTTGTCTTCATATTCTAGACTTTGCTTTTCTTTACATTTGAATGCTTCTGATCTTCATATTCCGGACTTTGCTTGGCAACTGGGTAAAGTAGGTGCTGTGTCTGGGAAAGGTTTTTTAAAGAGATAATTACACTTACCTCCCCTGAGGTTTCTGACAATTACAAAAACCTCCCCTATAGTTTCTAAAATAACACTGTCCCCCTTCTGGTTTCAATGTTAGTATCAGATTCCCCCCTCCGTTATTGTCCGTTAATTAACTTAACAGAAGTTAATGACATCAGCATAAAAATAATATAAAATACCCATTTTGCCCTCACTTAAGGTTTGCTGTCTCCTCTCTCACGCTCAAGGGACGGCCACCACACTTCTGAAAGATATCACGTCCGGTATGGTGGATCGTCACATTCTCCTTCTAACTTTTCCAGGGCAAGGTGCCATCGATTCGGCCCTCCAACTTGCCAAGCACCTCATACGTATGGGTGTTAAGGTAACCATTGTCACAACAGTCTCTGCCCATCGTCGCATGACCAAATCCGCCCCAATCCTCGACCAAACCCGGAACAATATACCCAGCACCAACACTAGTAACCTTATCGTTAAAAATTGAAGACTCGTATCTTTGTAGATTCAGTTCCAGAGGAAGATTGTTTTGGTGGGTGTGATGTGAAGACAAAGACAAAGACAACCCTTGACCATTAGTATTAGCTTCATGGTTTATCGAAAAGGCTTCTGGTTTAAACACCACAAGGTCCACAACTTCACCACTATTGAAGGACTGATCAAAAATTCTAAGGTTTTGAGGGGTGTAGAGAAAAGGGTTGCTGTTTATTTCTTGAATCGAGCCAGGGTTTATATGTATAGACGATTGTGGATCCAGGTAAGTGGAAGATGACGAAGAAGCATTGATGATCCCTCCAACATAACCCATCAAATTTACACCCTTTTCTTTAATAACCCCACAAGCTGAGTTCTGGTTTGGTTTACAGGTGTCACTAAGTGGGTTGTTTTGGTGATGGAGGTTAGCGCAGTTTAGCAAATCAGAAGGGATGAGTGATGGATCATAGAGGGGGAGTAAACCTGCGCATCCATGGAGATTCTCTACGCACCCTGGGTGGTTGTGGGCGAGCACTCTGAGCTTATCTCTTCTACTTTGTTGTGGGACATGGTAAGGTTCAAAACCCTCTGCCATGACAAAGACTAGTGGTATTTAATTAGAGAGAGTCGGTAGAAAGAGAGAGAGTGGGAAGGTTGAATGAGGAGAAAAAGAGGTGAAGACTGGAGGAAGAGGAGGAGGAGGAGAGAGAGAGAACAACAGTGAAAGAGATGTGGTGAGATGATGAAATGAAAGGCTATCATGATCTTCTGAGCTGCAAATATGGCAGAAATGGGCAGGATTTGGCCATCGGCCATTTATTTGGGTAATAAGAGCAATGGAGATTGGTGACAAACAAGAAGATAAACTGGGTTTCAGAGAAGAATTGGAAAAACAAGGAAAGAGAGAGAAATTTTTGGTTTTTAATTTAAAATAATTATTAAAATATAAGGGGTAAAATAGTAAATATACAGATTCTGTTAATGCTCCTTTAACGCCGTTCAACCGACAGGTTTGACAGGGGGGACAGTGTTATTTTAGAAAGTATAGAGGAGGTTTCTGTAATTATCAGAAACCTCAGGGGAGGTAGGTGTAATTTACCCTTTTTTAAACGTAAACATTATAAAATAGGATAGGAATGGTCATTCAGAAGTATGAGATGAGATTGGAGAGCTATTCACTGTGCTCTCCTATTCACTACTTTTGAGTGTCATGAGAGCCAGACACGACCTTAAATTACAGCTCATCAAATTTTGAATTCAAAACTTTCAAACCTTCAACCTGGATGATCAATGGCTAGCTCCAGCTCTTCATCGTTTTCTCAGTACCCACACCCATCAATGATTAATGTGGGGAACTTTGTTTCCGTCAAGCTCACCACAGCCAACTACCCTCTGTGGGAAGCACAGATGCTTAGTCTCATTGTTAGTCAGAATTTGGTTGGTTTTATTGATGGCCAGAATGTAGTACCACCTCAGAGAATCATTGTCCGACCAGATGTTAGATCTGAGTTGACTGCTGAGATTGAGAACCCAGAATACCAGGCTTGGAGAAGAACAGACTGGCTTTTGAAAGGATGGATCATAGGTTCGCTTAGTGAAGAGGTTCTTGGTTTAGTGGTGATGTCGGACTGGAAATCGGACACTGCCAGAGTTGTTTGGGATAGACTAGCGATAGCGTTCGCTCCACATTCTGATCAGAAACCTAAACCTGAAATTCAATCGCAGACGGTTGAAAAGACAAAAACTGGTATGACGAGTGCTCCCAATTTCTCCAAATTATATGAAAACCAGTAGATAGTTCACAGTTTTTCAATTGTCTAATTGGCTGCCTATTCACCTAAAACATAACTATGACACAGGTGAGAAAAAAAATTTGGTGATAAGTTAGTACAAATTTTATCGTGCAAATTAGTTTTTGACATTTGACATAAATGATATTGCGATGATTATTTAATGTCATAAATAAGTCTGATATTAAAAATTGATTTGAATGATTTTGAAAACACTTCAATTTATCTTATCACGAGACTTTTTTTTCACAAAGGTTGGTCCACTAATGGGTCCTATCATTATAAGTAAATTAGGAAGAGATAGGACAAGTGACATTACTTTTAATTTTCTTGGCTTTATTATTATAATTAATTTTTCCTTAGACAGGTATGTTTTTTCAAGGGCTATTAATTGATAATAATGCTAACCAATTGGTGAGTTGTTGACCACCCAAGACTTTTCTCAAATAAGAAGTCGTACGTTCAAGTTCTATTCTTCAAAAGAGGACGTGAGATTAATTTGTTTTACTAATTATAAAATTGTGCTAAACTTGTTTGTCACTAGACCCATATTTTGTGATTTTTGATATGTGAAAGTTCATAATACATGTAAGTTAAAGTTCTTAATTATGTGATATGTGGCAGATAATACATGTAAGTTCAAATTCTTTAGGATAAATTACGCTAATCTCTATTAAAATTTCTAATAATTACACTGATCTATTTTGAGATTTTTGAAATTATATTATCCTTCTCTACTTTAAATTACCTGATAATATACAGATAACCCCCTTCACTTAATTTTTTATTTAAAATGACAAAACTACCCCTATATTTATTTATGTTTTTATTTTTCAATTTTGATCAATTTTTTTTAAACTTTTTTTTAAAGATTTTTATTATTATTTTATATAAAAATAAATTTAAGATTTTTATCAATATTTATTTAGAAAATGACAAAACAAATTGGTCAAAATTTAAAAAATTGAAAAAAAAAAACATGAAATGTGTAGTTTTGTTATTTTGAAGAAAAAAAATTGACTGGAAAGAGTATTTGTCTATTGTCAGGTTAAGCAGAAGATATCAGTGTAATTTCAAAAATTTCACGGGAGATCAGTGTAATTGTCAGTAACTTCAAGAAAGATTAATATAATTTACTTAATTCTTTAATATATAATATGTAAAAATTTGTAATACATGTATTGCAATACCTTTGCTTTATTAGAAAGTAAAGAATTGATGATAATGAAAATGCTACCTATGTATGTTATTTTAATTCTTGGCCGTGATTTTATAACATCTCTTTTCCTTCATACATAACAGCTATGATGCTATTATCAACATATATTTTGCTAATAATGATAATTAATCTTTTATGTGTGTGCGACACATGGCCTTGTGACATTTTCTTTCATACATCTAATGTTACTGTTACTAGTTAGCTCTGATGCGTGAAGGGCTTCCGATCTACTTAGTTAAATGAAGTTTTCAGAATTTTTGAAATGTTAATGCATTTATATTTGTCAATGAGACAATGAGAGTGATGCTATCATTCCAAATATTGTTGTAGTGTATCATTGATTATCAATCATGTGCAAGATTAGATACACAACTAATATTAGTTATTGACACATTATTTGAGATAAAAGGATTTGAAGATGATAGAATTATTATTTGTCAATATGCAATAGCACAAATAAGGAACATACTTTTTAGGATAATCTTAATTTTGTGAGAGTAGAATCATATATATTTAATTTTGTTACATCGTTACTTTACAATCTCTCCTAAAATAGAAATTGGATATGAGTAGTTTAAAATGAAAAATAAAACAAAGGTCATTATTTATTTTGTTAATGATAATTCTTAACGCATATAGACTACTACTTATAATATTCTGAATCATTGCCTTAATTACCCTTTTGGGTTTTAATAAATTCTTAACTAATCAAATAAAAAAATGATGGCATAACAGAAGGACGAGGATTTGAATTCACAACAGAACAGAAGGGAAAAATAGAAGAACTCTTTTCCGCGATTGCGAGTGGACAAAGATTCAGTGTTGTGAAGAATCTCGTAGAGTCGATGTCGTCACAGGAGCTAGCCCAACAGGATGAAGAGACAGGCTTTACGGCCCTTCACGGAACTGCACTTGCTGGCAATGTTCAGTTGGCCAAGTTGCTGGTGAAGAAAGCTCCATTATTGCCTAATATTAAAGCATCCGGCGGCAATCTACCTCTCCACTTTGCCGCAGGTTACAGGCATAGGGAGATGACTTCATATTTAATGAAAGTCACCAAAGACGAGAAGAAAACAGAACCATTTGAAGACCAATCAGATGTTTTTATCTTGCGTACTGTAATGACAGCCAAATTTTATGGTGAGCACACGCGCCCACACACACATATTAGATTTTGGTAAAAAAAAAACATCTTTCGATGTAATATACATATGTGAAAGATTGTTATTAAGATACACTAATTTAAAACTAAATGTTATTTATCAATTAATTGAAACAATTTTTTTTATTATTATTATTATTTAGTTTCATGGTTTCTTCAATATAATGTTTCAGGTGTGGCCCTAGATTTACTACAAAAGAACCCTAAGTTGGCATGGCCGCAACAGTCTTCTGTTTCTCCAGACTCTTCAGATGTGTCTCTAGATCTACTACAGGACGAAGATAATTCAGCATCGCAGCTTAATTTTGCTGTTTTGGAATTTATGGCTCAAGATCCTTCTTCTTTTCCAAGTGGGAGACGCATGAATATTTTGCAACGCTTAATTTACTCCTGTCAGCGATCATCTCTTCATTCTCTTTCCTTACATATAACTCCTGCATGTATTTTGTCTTTCTGTGTTCGATTGATGAGTTAAAGATGATATAATATATTCCATTAACAAACACTATTTAATAGCGAACTAATGATAAGTAAGATTTATCTGATCATGAATTGATGATTAAGAAAGAAGTCTAAGAGCGGTCAAACATGGTGATTTTGAAGGCATAGAGAGGTGGTCGACCGAAGAAGGAAATTTAATAAGGAAGTTATCAATTCTTCGGAGAGTGAGACTTTAACCATAACCCTCTCTTTAATGATGAGGACATGGATATCAACTAAGATACACATAACACGGGTCCATGATAGTAATTATATTTACACATATAAATGTTTATAAATGTATATAGTTATATATATTTATATTTATATGTGCTTATATGTATGCCTATATGCACATATACATGCATTTCTATCCAATTAATATTTATTTTATCTTCTTTTAATAAGTTTACTTAAAAATATTAAAATTAAAATCACTTTTAAGAGAGTTTTCAAATAGGTTATCAAAAAAAGAGAGAGTTTTCAAATCAATTTTTGAATTTATACTTTTTCACTTTTAAGCAAAAATATATTGTAAGAATTACGTTTAAAAAAAAACTTTTATCAAACTGTAGTTGCTTATAAAAAAAAAAAGAATTTGTTGATAAAAAAAAAACTGTAGTTATAAAAAAGAATATTTATTACTTTTTTTATGCTATTCCGCAGGTGTTTATGTGAAATCGGAAGACCTCCCAAACCATCCTAATGGAGGAGATATGGAAAAGGGAGTCCAAATTATTAAAGGAAAGATCATGTTGGGTATGTATAAGATCTTGTCTTCCATATTTAGTTGGGGCAAATGATCATCTTCTGTGGGATTTAAAAAATTACTCATATATCAAATGTAAGACTCAAAAATTACTCTTATACCAACTATAGAATTTAAAATTATTAACATTGGGTCATGTGAACTTGAGCCTTTTTGGCATCCATAAGATTTGTGCGGATCGTGATAAATATGATATAAGTTTATATGATCGTGGTTGAAACTCTTATCCATTCCGGTTGATTTCACCCACTTAGATATGATAGAAATTAATCAAAATCACTTTTAAGAGAGTTTTCAAATAGGTTATCAAAAAAGGAGAGAGTTTTCAAATCAATTTTTGAATTTATACTTCTTCACTTTTAAGCAAAAATATATTGTAAAAATTACATTTAAAAAAAAAAATTTTATCAAACTGTAGTTGCTTATTAGAAAAAAGAATTTGTTGATAAAAAAAAAACTGTAGTTATAAAAAAGAATATTTATTACTTTTTTAATGCTATTCCACAGGTGTTTATGTGAGATCAGAAGACCTCCCAAAGCATCCTAATGGACGAGATATGAAAAAAAGAGTCCAAATTATTAAAGGAAAGATCATGTCAGGTATGTATAAGATTTTGTCTTCCATGTTTAGTTGGGGCAAATGATCATCTTCTGTGGGATTTAAAAAATTGCTTATATATCAAATGTAAGACTCAAAAATTGCTCTTATACCAACTATAGAATTTAAAATTATTAACATTAGGTCATGTGAACTCGAGCCTTTTTGGCATCCATAAGATTTGTGAGGATCGTGATAAATATGATATGAGTTTATATGATTGTGGTTGAAACTCTTATCCGTTCCGGTTGATTTCACCCACTTAGATATGATAGAAATTTATATGTGGTTAAAACTTTTATCCGTTCTGGTTGATTTCACCCACGTAGATATTATCGTGTTAGATATGATAGGAGTTTATATGTGGTTAAAACTCTTATTCGTTCTGATTGATATCACTTACTTGGATATTATCACATAAGCCTTATGGTTATCTCGTTAGTTATACTTATGATAGGAGTTTATATGTGGTTAAAACTCTTATCTGTTGTGGTCAATTTCACCCAATTAGATATTATTATGTAAGTCTTGTGGTTATTCCATTAGCTGTGGTCATAGGATATAAAAATATACGTATTGGTTAAGTGTAATCAATCAATCCATGTGTAGTCTCCAGTTAATTATAACATGAGGTTTTGAATGATTGTGATTCTGTCCATGTGTAGTCTCCCAATTATCACATGAGGTTTTTGAGTGATCGTGATTCTATTCATGTGTAGTCTCCTAGATAATTATCACATGAAGTTGAGTGATCGCTTTCTCTGAGATTCTTGATCACTCTTTCAGATTCGTGATCACTCTCTCTAAGGTTATTCTTGGATGACCATCATAGTGCCCTTGGTCTTGGATCATGGAATTAATAGACGACTCTTACGTAGTCGATCTATTGACAAGGATGATCTCGTGTAGTGTTCCAAGGATGCTTGTGCTATTCCAAGAAAACTCGTAATAGAAGCTGCCTCTTCCATTGTTCTTGATCCAAAAAAGTAACGGGGCTAACACCCATATATGTTTTTATGTATTTTTCTTTAGTTCTGATACCAATTGCTCTGATACGAATGGTAGAATTTAAAATCGCTCTATAGGATTTAAAAATACCAAGCTTATTGATTTAGAAATGATCAACACTATTATTTATTAAAAACCAATAACAAGAACAAGGGGTTACTCCCGGTTCAAACCATTTTACCAAAGCAATCTCACGGCTTATACAACCATTCTCTCTCACGGTCACCACTCCACATCTAAAACTCTAATCTCGTGGCTTTACCCAATATAACAGAGATTCATATGTATATATAATACTAACTCTAAGTCTTATATTGATTAAAATATACTTTAATTAGAATACCTAATTTAATTAGGACAAAGACTTGTACTTCTACTAATTATTAATTACCCAACTCTTATATAAAGTAAGACTTATTCGTTAGATACAAATCAATGGAAGATGCTCTTAGTGCAATACACCATTTCAATGGTAGAATGATCAAAGACAAAAGGATGCTAGTAACATTTGCATCTTTCATAAAAAAGCCTTCTGATACGGCTTAAAAGAGGAAGAAGTATATGAGTAAGTGTACTTATGTGAATTCTATCAGTAATGCCTATGGGTTGGATGCTAACAACACGGTTCAAAGGGAGAGGCTGCCTTTTGCATAAGCGGTTAAAAAGGCAAGGAGTCTTAGAAATCTGAGGTGAGTCCAAATGGAAACTAGAACGACATTCAGACATTGAAAGGGGAGGAGTTTGGAAATGGGTGGCTCTACAGAAGTGTTGTAGCCAAAACATTTTTGTAAGATCAGTGAAATCGGTTGAGGAGGCATTTATCAGTGAAGGAATATTTGATATTCAAGTTCGTTACCTAGCTAGGCGGTTTGTAGATGATTTTAACATTTGATTCGTTAGAATCAATGAATGAAATGCTAAAGGATGAGGTCCATTGGCTTAAAAATTGGTTTGTGGAATATCACAAATGGCATAAGGATCTTCCCTAGAACAATAGTCGGGTTGTTTGGTTAAGTTGTTTTGGAATCCCTTTCCATTTCTAGAACTTCAAAACTTTTTCCAATATAGGTAAAAATTAGGGCGAGGTGATTACACTAGATGATGTCACTGCAAGAGGAACTTTGTTTGTGACTGAAAAGGTTAAGATATTGCACTGAAGTTATGGAAGCCGTCAATCAAATGGTATGGATTGAGCACGTAGGGAAAATGTTTTCAATACAAGTTGTTGAGGAACAAGTGGTGCTTGAAGGGGTGGCTTACTCAAAGTGCTTATGTAAATGCAATACTCTTCTTCATGGAAATTTAGGAGCTATGGGTGCTGGTTTAGATGATTTGGAAGATGAATCGACAGATAGGGTAACCAATAGAAAAGAATATGATGAGTTGGATATGATTAGCTTTAGTAAAGAAGAGGTGGCAAAGAATAACTAGATCTCTAATGACATGGAGGCCAACTCAAATGCTGAGTCTTTTGTAGATGAGTCACTTGATCTATTGAGAATCGAAAACATCTCCATGGGGAACATGAAGGAGTAGATGGAAATTAATCTGATTGTCGGTATTCAAATTCAACATAATTACTTAAAGTTACCTTTATTAGACCGTGAAGGAAATCATGTTGGGCCTGTTGTAAAAAGGGTTAATTCTTGCATTATTTGGCTACTTGCTAATTATCCAAAGTGGGGGCTAGCTCTAATAGTGAGAGAAATTGGACCCAATGGAAATTTTGCTAAATTCTGTAGGTGTTTAATGCTTTTTGATAAGGGGAATAATCTTAGTTACAGCCCAGTCCAATTGTGTACTACCTCGGGTTTGGAACTAAAGAAGGTTGGTTGTGAAAAAAACAATGTATCTGGTATATATGACTCAAAAAATGGAAAGGGGAAGGAAAAGAAGAATCTCTAGAAGAAGATCAGTGAGAGAGTTGAACATCTATAGAATTGGAAGGAGAAGAGAGATTAAGAAGAAAGTGCAAAAGAAAGTGATTCTGCAGGCGGCAGCAACGACCTTATCACTATTAATTTCTTCCAATGATATCAGAAATCCTAATAGATTGTTCTTAAAAGAAGTAGAGGCTGTTTGGGAGATGGGAGAATTATTGGGAATGAACTATGAAGGGAGTGAAGGGGAGGTAGTGAGTAGACTGGCAACATTAGAGAAACAAGATTCTGAAAGATTTGAAGAGATCGGTGGTAACAAGGCCGATTGAGTTGCGTGGTTGAGGGTTTGGTTTTTTTTTTTTTTGTAGTTACTACTGAAGATTATCAATTGGAATGTCAAAGGGTTGTAGAAAAATAAAAAAAAAAAGGAGGTAAATTAAAGGCTTTGTTAAGAGATAAAGAACCAGATGTTGTTCTAATTCAAGAGACAAAAAGAAAGAAATCTTCAAGACTCTTCGTTTAATTGTTTTGGCCAGGAAATTTTTTTGATTATATGGAAATAGAAGTGATCGATGAGGTAGGAGTTTTGTTGTGTGTATGGAATTATGAGGTTTTTTCAGTACAAGAAGTAGATAGCAGGAACTTTTTACTAGTTTCAGGAATGCTTAAATCTGGCTTTCAATGTGGGATTGTTAATGTATATGGTCCTAATAATATGGTTGAAAGAATAACATTGTGGAATCGGTTGGTTCATCTAAAGTCTATATCATCGGTTCCATGGTGTCTAGGTGGTGATTTTAATGAAATTAAGATTTTGGGTGAAAGGCAAGGTTATTTTAGAAGAGATAGGGGAATAAGGGATTTTAAATCTTTTATTGATGAGTTGGGGGTGGTAGATCTTCTTCTTATTGGTAGGAAATTTACATGGTCTAACTCTCAATATGATGAAAAATGGAATAGGATTAATAGGTTCCTACTTGACCTAGAGTGGCTTGAGAAGTTCAAATTCAAGCAGTGGCCTCTTCCAAGAGGTCTTTCTGATCACTATCCTATCCTTCTTGAAGAAGCTGGGAGGTATTGGGGACCAAGACCCTTCAGATTTTTTAATGCTTGGCTTTTGCTTCTTGATTTCTTAAAAAGGATGGAAAAGTGTTGGGGTGAGATACTAACACTTGGGAATGCTGGTTTCAAAACTATTCAAGAAGATGCAAGGTTAGAAGAGAGCCCTGAAGGAATGGAATCGATCTGAAATAAACAATCTGGATGTCAAAATTCAAGATGTGGAAAATGAGTTAAATGACCTTGATGTAGCAATTGAAAGTAGGCATTTGGAGGCTGAAGAAAATATGAAGAGGAGTTCATTTAAGAAAAAAAAACTTTGGCAATTGAGCATAATAGTCGAATGGGTATGACTGCAGAAATCTAGACTCAATTGGTCTTTAAAAGGTGACTGCAATACCAAGTATCTTCATCAGATTGCTAGTGAAAGGCAAAGAAAAAACTTCATTAATTTCATCTTAGTTAATGGAGTCGATGTTGATGATCTTGAGGGTATGAAAATACAAGTATATTTATATTTTTGGAAGTTGTTTATGGAGGACTGGAAGGTTAGATTGTGTTTCTCGGATTCTTTTATAGTTCCTTAGCTAAGTGCTACCGATAATGAGTTGTTAGTAAAGAGTTTCACGGAGAGTGAAGTTTAGGTTGTGAGGGTAACAAAGCACCAGGCCCTGATGGATTCAATATTTTGAGTATCAAGAAATGGTGGAGTTTATGAAGAAAGATATTATGAATTTTATATAGGAGTTTTATGAGAAAGCCAATCTGGTAAAGGGTATAAACTCATCATTTATAACATTGATTCCTGAAACTATTAATCCAGTCACATTAACAGTTTATAAGCCTATAATCCTCATTAGAAATGTCTACAAAATATTGGCAAAAGTGTTGGCGCGAATATTAAAGCTAGTTTTACAAAGAGTGGTTAGGAATATGCAATCTGCTTTCTGGGGCGGTCGAGTAATTCAAGATGGTGTGCTTATTGCCAATAAAGTGGTTAATGATTGGAAGATAAGAATGAAGGTAGGGTTGATTATCAAGCTTGATTATGAAAAGGTATCAAAATGTGTTTCTTCTGCATCTTTGTCGATTTTAGTCAATGGTTCCCCATCTAAAGAATTTAAAATGCAGAAAGGGTTAGGGCAAGGAGACCCACTATCTTCGTTCCTCTTCCTTATGGTATTTGAGGGTCTAAATCTGTTGTTCTCTAAAGCAAGGCAGTTGGGGGCTTCTAAAAGGGATACCTATTGGCAATAGAGGTTTGGTTGTCTCTCATTTACAATTCGCAGATGAAACTTTGATTTTTTGTGAAGCAAATTTGCAGGAGGTTTTAATTATTAAGAGGATTCTCAAGTGTTTTGAGATATGCTCTAGGCTAAAAGTCCATTTTCACAAGAGTGTGTTGTGTGGTGTTGGGGCTAGGGATGATATATCTATGCAATGTGCTGATATCTTAAAATGTAAGGTCCAATCTCTCCCTTTGATTTATCCAGGGCTTCCCTTATTAGAAAACCTAAGATTTGTTAAGACTTAGAACCCTGTACTAGAAAAAATAAATAAAAGGTTGGCAAATTAGAAAAAGAAATATTTATCGTTGGTTGGGAGAGTGGTGTTGATAAAATCTGTGCTATGTAGCTTACCTATTTATTTTATGTATTTGTTTAGGCTATCAGTGAAGGTTGCTAATGCTATTGACAAAGCCTACAGAGATTTTTTATGGGGTAGTGGTGAAGGCAAGAAAAAAATGCATCTTGTGGGCTAGGATAAGGTATCTCTTAAGAAAGAGTTTAAAGGTCTGTCTATTCGAAGAACTAGAGTTATGAATGATGCTCTTCTACTCAAATGGTGGTAGAGATATGGTAAAGAAAATTGTGCACTATGGAAAAATGTAGTTTGTGACAACTATAATATGTCAAAAGAAGATTGGGCTCTAGTTTCTATCGAATATGACATATATTCAGCTATATGGAAGGTAATTGTCAAAGTAAAACAAAAAAAAAATGCTGCTCTTTTTTCAGTTTTTAATATTATGTCAAAAAATCTCATTTTAGAAGGACAATTGGTGCTCTAACATTTCTCTTATGAGTTTGTTTCCAATGTTATACAATCTTGCTACAAATAAAGAGGCAAAATTAGTGGATGTTTTTCGCAGAAATGGGGAGGTTGTTAATTTGGATGTTTGGAGTTTAAATTTCAATAGACTTTTCTTTTCTTGGGAAGATGAAGAGTTGATCAGATTGAAGAATTCAATTGGATTTATCCCTTAGTTTTGCTCAGCTAGAAGGGATTTAATTCACTAGAAAGGTAGTTTTTCAGGTGTGTTTTCAATAAAATCTTTATATAGTTTTTTGAAAAATAGTTAGGATAATAAGGATGAACTTTTGGAGATCATTTGGAATAATATTGCGTCTCCAAGGATTAAATATTTTGGTTGGTTAGTGTGGTAGAGAAGAGTGAATTGTTATGATAGACTGTTGAAGTTGGGCATCTGCATTAATAATGGTAATGACTCAAGTATATGTAAGATGTGTGGTCTAGGGTTGAAATCAATAGATCATTTGTTCCTGTTATGTGAAATTTCATGGAAGATATGGTTAGATAGTCTAAAATGGTGGGGTTTGAAGTGGGTATCTCCTAAATTTGTGAAGGAGTTGCTCATGTGGTGGAGGGGTTGAAAATTTAAGCAGCTAAAGAAAATTATATGGAGGGCTATCCCTTTAGTTGTTTTGTGAACAGTATGGATTTCTAGAAACAAGCTTATCTTTGAAGGGAAAAGTTCAAATTGGGAAGAGATGTCAGAATTAGTAAGATTAAGGGTGGTTCTATGGGTGAGAAAAGATTCAGCTTTAAAGCATTACTTGTTTTAGAGTTGATGTATAATTTGCGAAGTGTATTACAGAGTATGTAGTTTATGATTCCGAAGAGTAATCAACTTTGATAATGCTTGGAGGGTTGGAGTTTTTCGCTTTCAATTTGATTTTGATAATGGATTTATTGCAATTGGCATTTTCTAGGAGAATGTTGTTTTTGTTTATTAGTGTGCTATAATTTTATCTTTCTTGATTGTTGCTATTGGTTGGCTCTTTGCTAACTTCCTTTTTTGGAGTTGTGCTACATATGATTTGCTTTGCCTGTATCTACCAACCTATTTGGGATATAAAGTGCAAACCATGATGCCTGTTCACCCTCTTTTTCTTTTTCCTCTTTATTGATGTATTTATATTTACTCTTATTCTTACTTCTCATTAATAAAGTTTTTTTTGTTAAAAAAAAAGACTTATCCAAAAATATATTAAATACTATTAGGACTCAAAGTTAAGAATGCTATTAAAATTATACTAGCTTGGTTTAATTAGTCAACAATGTCTCCCTTAAACCAAGCTCGTCAAAGTAACTCTCCAATGCCTTCATGAGTAATAATCTTCAATGTAATTTATGTCTCAGTAAGAAGCATGTGAAACAACAATCTGAAGCAATTAAAGTCACTCTTCATCTTCACACGTGGACGCAAATGAATCTTGTTATTTGTGTCTTACATTCTTGAGCCGCTCGCACCTAAACCTTTTCAGGTACTTTTAGTGGTCTACCGATCAGCACTTGGACCCAGAACCCCCCTTCTTTATTGACCAATCGGTACAAGAAATTACAGAACATTTGAAAAAAGTTAAAAAATGGCCCATCGGCACACGTGTGTGTCGATCGACAATCAGGGAGTGCCGATCGGCACTCGGGTGGCAACAACCCCCCTTTCTGTGTGTCGATCGGCACTCGGGGCCCAATTTGCGATTTTTGCCTCTTTTTCGTGTTTTAGAGTTTGGGAACATTATATAATATATTATTTCGAGAGAAGGAAAGAAGGAGAGTGACATGAAGTCTTCTTAGACATTTGTGAGCCAATTTTAACACCTTGTTTTGTATTCTTCATCTTTTAATAGTGGTTCTTTTGCTGTGTTTCACCTGTGGGCGTAGGATATTTGCCGAACCACGTATATTTGGTGTTCTCTTGTTCCTGCTGTGTTTGTTTCTTTTCGCTTCATTATTTTATTTTTCGCTTCCGTTGCACAACAAATTGGTATCAAAGCTTTTGGTAATGGCTACCGCAAAATACGAAGTATAGAAGTTTGACGGTCAAAATCGTTTTGGCCCTTGGCACATCAAGATAGGTGCTTTGTTATGACAACAAGGTTTGGAGAAGGTTTTCGATGACATGTTTTCAACAACGTTGACCGCGAAGCAGAAGATTGATATGCAAGAAAAGGCACATAGCGCCATTCAGTTATCTCTTTTTGATGGAGTCTTGCGTGAGGTATTAGATGAAGAATTCGCTTCTCGGCTTTAGAAAAAGCAAGAGAATTTGTACATGAAGAAGTCGCTCACCAACCATTTGTATTTGAATCAACGGTTGTACACCTTCAAGATAAAGGAAGGTATGTCCATTAATGAGCACATTGATGAATTTAATAAAATTATCATTGAACTGAAGAATATTGATGTTAAGGTTGAAGAAAAAGACCAAGTCCTAATTGTTTTATGTTCATTGCCTGATTCTTTTGAGACTTTTGTAAATTCCATGTTATATGGAAGGGATATGTCACATCCCGAACCCCACCCTACGCGGATGTCGAGAACGTGATGCCAGTTATTCACCTTGCCGGTTTGCCGACCGACAACGCGACCAACCAAAGGCAAATTTCTGAACTTACTGACGAATTGCATTCCGAATGTAGGGTCAGATGCAGCGGAATTTAAAACTTTTTCATCTCGGGAATGCAACTCATTTATCTACCGTAGAGGTATGTACCAAAGAGGAAGTTTAAAATCGAATAGCTAATAACTCTAACCACAAAGCACATCTATAATCAGACATATAACGTAGAGCATATCTATTCTCTTTAGAGTACCATTACCGTGAGCCATGTCCCAATATATCTAGTGCATATCATTCACATCAATCAAATCACGTCACTCACCTGAATAACCAGATTCAATCCACAAGAGTCCACGTCTCCACAAATCAGCGCCATCAGATCCTTTACTTGAACCGCCACTCAGCCTGTCCACATCACATCATAGTTCATTCTAATCCAATGGAGATAATTCCTGAAAAATGTTAGGATAATGGGGTGAGCTCAAATAAGCCCAGTGAGTAACACAGGTTCCCTATCATGGGTTTCAAAGCCAGTTCTTGCATATAAAGCATAGGGATAGTTCAATCACTTTAGAATAACAGTTTTATAAATCCACTTGAAATGCAGTTAAGTAGAATAAAACAGATCTAAACCAAACAGTACAAGCAGATCAGAACAGAACATAATATAACCTAACAAATCAGATCAAAACAGTAAACGATATTAATATATCAATCAGGGACACAGGCATGTCATCAACGGAACAGAACATAATGGAACGAAGCGGAAATAATATATCAATCAGAAACAAGGCATATCATCAATGGAACGGAACATAACAGAACTGAGCGGAAACAATATATCAGTCAGAGGGCATATCATCAACGAAACGGAACATAATAGAACTGAGCAGAACAATATATCAATCAGAAACAAGGCATATCATCAATGGAACGGAACATAGCAGAACTGAGCGGAACAATATATCAATCAGAAACAAGGCATATCATCAACGGAACGAAACATAACGGAACTGAGCGAAAATAATATATTAGTCAGAGGCAAGGCATATCATCAACAGAACGGAACATAACAAAACTGAGCGGAAACAATATATCAATTAGAAACAAGACATATCATCAACGGAACGGAACATAACGAAACTGAGCGGAAACAATATATCAGTCAGAGGCAAGGCATATCATCAACAGAACGGAACATAACAAAACTGAGCAGAAACAATATATCAATCAGAAACAAAGGCATATCATTAACAGGACAGAACATAACGGAACGGAGCGGAAACAATATATTAGTCAGAGGCAAGGCATATCATTAACGGAATGGAACATAACGGAATTGAGCGAAAACAATATATCAGTCAGAGGCAAGGCATATCATCAATGGAACAGAACATAAGAAAATAAACCAAATAATAGAACAAGTCAGTATTGAGCGGAACAAGACAAAACATAACCATACAAAACCAGAACAGACCATATAACAAAATAGAGTAGACCCGAATAGAACAGGAGAGCAGGACAGGATAGAATCATGCCACGTGTAATGCAGTACAAAGAGTATGCATTTAACTATATGCATTTAAACAATACAACATATAAAACGGTACAGTGTATAAAGATACAATATCTAGACAGTGTAACTTATACACCAAGTCAGAAGTTCCAAGTTACTCACAAACTTTACGCTTATCTCCTTGTACAAATAATCTGATAACCTCCAAATACGTCAGGTACCTCCTTGCATATCTTGAATAATCATCATCAATCACAGACAGATCAGAATTCATCCATTTAGGTCTTATTCATCATCTTAGGCGCCTATCGGATTACCTAAGATAACCTAGTAGCCTATTACCTTTTTCATTGGGTTTCATCCGAGGCTATTTCATCTTTTAATTAGGCTTAGTAGTCATCAGGATAATAATCTAAGTCATTTAGACTTCAATCGTTATCAGTTAAGCACTTATTTAACCTTAGGGGCAAATTGATAATTTTTCCATTCTTGTCCCAGACCCTGTCGTGGTCTTCAGAATAGTCTTTATATCTTAAATATAAAGTTCTAAGTCTCTTGGACTCAAATCGTTATCAGTAAAGTACTTATTTAGCCTTAGGGGCAAAATGGTAATTTTATCATTCTTGCCTCGGACCCTATCGTGGTCCTCAGAATGTTCTATATATCTTATATATAATTTTCTAAGTCCTTTGGACTTCATTTGGTATCTGCTTTAGATCTTGGGACACATCGGTCATTTCTCATTTTACACGTTGACTGTTCCAGAGTTTTATTTAGCCCTTCAATGTTCATAATTATGCTTATGATAATTTTATCAGATCAGATTGACCTTCATTCGACTTCTACTTTGCATTTACCGTGCTTAGGAGTATTTTAGTCATTTTACGTTTTGTGAAACTCTGACCCCGATTCCCATTTAATCATGTGTACAATTTCAGGAGTATTTGGGCCTCTATCGGTATCAATTTCGTCCCATTTGGACCTCATTTGGATTTCGTATAGCATCAGGGGCATTTTGGTAATTTTATATTTCCTGATGTTCTGATCCCGAATCATAAATTAATCATATATATGAGTCCACAAGTATTTGGGCTTCCATTGGTATCAATTTTGCTTAATTTGGACTTCGTACAGTATCAGGGGTAATTTGGTAATTTCACATGTCATAGCTAAAATTTTTGGGACCTCAGTTCATAAAATGGACCTCACCATTAGGTCCAAAGTGTCCGACATAGTTAAATTGGACTATCTTTTATGTTTAATCGGCTATGGGTATCACTAGGGACAGTACAGTCATTTACCACTTATGTGTCTGTATTTTTCGAGACTTAATATCTCAAATCGGACTCCACCATTGAGTCCGGAATACTTGAAATAGTGAAAATACACTATTTACTTATTTTATTTAGACTCCGTTTGACGTATTTAATATCCGAGGGTAAAATAGTAATTTTATCCAATTAATAAAATAATTAAATTAATTATTTATTTATTTTCCAGGGGCTCATTTGTATAATTTCTTTAAAATCTGGGCCAGTGTACAATTATTCAGAACTTGTTGGGGTCAAATTATAATTTCAGAAACATTTGGGGTTCAAAACAGAATTTCATAAATTAAAGGTTGTGAACCATTTGGTTTTAGGGTTCATCAGTTGAACCGGTCCAAAAACCCCTAAACCATTCGGTTCACTTTCCTTCAGAAAACCGAAATGCAATATCCCTGTTATCCCCAATTGGCCCCCTTATCCGTGTTTAGTTTATTCTAAAACTGAATTCCAATTTCTTATACTAGAAACCAAACAGACTGATTTCAGATTTTTAAATTAAAACATTTAAACCCAAAACGGTGCCATCCCACTTATCCATTTATGAGACAGGTCGAGTTCCGTCCCGAACCCAGATCCGACCCGAACCAACCCAGTTACTGTTCATCGTCTTCCTTTCTTCCCCCCGACAGTTGCCCTAGTTACAGAGAATTATTTTCTCTATTTTATGGATTTGGAGGGATTTATTCTCTCTGTTCTGGGGTGATGCAAGTTTCTGGGTGTCCTAGAAACACCCTGGCATCCATTTGAGAGCTCGATTTGAGCTCACAATTGCAATAGAGAGTTAGGTAGCCAAGGCTTGCAACTCGGCCGTGTATACTCGTTTTTAGACCAAATCAATTGGTTCTTGTCTTGTTGTGACCGTAATAGCAAGGAGATTTGACCCTCATTCAAAAAATGTGGAATAGTGGTCTATCTTAAGAGTTGGGATTTCAACCCGTGACCTGCAACCTTGTTTTCAATGGTCTTAACCTGAGTGTTGGGGTCGCGATCTAGGGTTTTTAGAACCTTCTTGAGGTCTAGGTTAGATTTAGATCATTAAAAATCAGTTTGGTGAGGGTCGTTTCAAACCTGCACCACTAAAGTCCATCCATGGCAGTTTGGGCACTGTTCTAACATTCCGAGCTTCCTAGGCTTCCCAAACTGCTTAAATCCGTCCCTAGGTGTCACAGTAGCTCATGCATGCAACTAACAGGGCTCAACACCATCGGAAACAGTACCGAATTTAAACACAAATCAAAACAGTTTTTGGTTTTTATACCTTTTGGTTGACACTGCTCCTCATTCATGGCTCAGTTCTGGTCTCTAGGCCTTTGCAAGTGCAGCCATCTCCTTGCTTTACTCTCTTAGTTGGGAGTTTGCATGCACATACATAATGCACACACAAGCAAGCTTTCTCTCTAACCCACTCTCTCTTTGGGTGCAGGTTTGTCCGTACACCAAACACATACACAGTTTTCGTCTGAACACACTCTCTAATTTCTTCTAGCCCCGAAGCAACATGCAAATGCATATATATGAGAACACATATACAGATACATATATATTTTATATTTTTAATTGTTGCATGTATTCCCATTGGTGGGGATGGTGGTCCAATCAGAATTTAATCTCCTATTATATATATATACATATATATATATATAATCATATTATATATATCATATGTGGGCTGCATGAAATCTCATTGGCCCATTTGGGAGGTGGAGCCTTGTTATTTCATGTATATATACAATTCTGTTATATATATAGGCACAAGGATGGTGGCAGCCAACTTGGTAATTTTTTGGGTGCATAAGGTCTTGCCCATTTAAGTCAAGGGTTCAAGTCCCCTTGGCCTCACTTTTGACCATTTTCCATATTTTGGGCTTAGGCCCTGTTTGGCTGCGCGGAATTCTGTTTTAGCTATTTCTTCCGTAATTTCTTTTCTGTTGTTCCTTTTTCGACGCGGTTTCTTCCGGTCATTTCGTATTTCAGTTAGCTTCAATGTCACAAGCCCCGTGTCAGTTATCATTTATTTGAGATTTTTGTAGTTAGCTAATTCGAGTTCCCTCAGTGTTAAAATGACATCATTTCACCTAATTAATTAGTAATTAGGTTCGGGTATTACACCCTCTTCTCCAAATATGTTTAATCAGTTTATTAGTCTATCGTGACCACCGAGAGATTATGATTAATTTCCTTAATCGTTCTTTATGTCGGTTCTAATTAATAATTAACAAATTAATTATTAATTAAGCAGGGTCGGGGTGTTACAGGATACCATCTCTTTAGTAGATGTTAAGGTGTCTTTAAACTCGAAAGAGTTGAGGACTACGTTGAATGGGAAAGACAGTGATTATGTACAGGCCAAGGGTCTGCTTTGGAAAGGTCTTTGGGATTCCTCTAATAATAGAGGCCCTCCTAATAAAAGGACCTCTGGTAGTGGTAATAGTAGAGGTCGAGGCAGAGGCAGAGGCAAAAGAAGAGACCAAGGTGGATCTAAAGGTCGATCACAGTCTAGAATATCCAAGAGTGAGATTGAATGTTACTGTTGTCACAAGTTTGGGCACTACAAAATCGAGTGTCCTAGGCTCAAAGAACAAGGGGGAAAGAAGAATGTTAATTCTGCTAATGTTGCCGGTATTGCACAAGAAACTGTTGAGGTTACAAATAATGTCCTTTCAGTTACTGTTTCTGATAATCGCTCCAATGAGGAATGGATTCTTGATTCAGGTTGCTCCTATCATATAACCCCTAATCGGGATTGGTTCACCACCTATGATGCAATCAATGGTAGTTCAGTCTTGATGGGTAACAACATGGCCTGTAAGGCGGTTGGGATAGGTACAGTTTGAATTCGTTTACATGACGGAATTGTGAGGACTTTGACAAATGTAAGGCACATACCGAACTTGAAGAAAAATTTAATTTCTTTGGGCAGTTTGGATTCCAATGGTTGTAATTTCTCCACTGAAGATGGAGCTATGAAGGTTTACAAAGGATCTTTGGTTGTGATGAAAGGTAATAAAGTAAATGGCCTTTACGTTCTTTAGGGTAGTACAGTAGTTGGTTCTGCAGTTGTTTCATCTTCATCTTTAGTTGATCCAGATTCAGATACCTCTCTTTTGTGGCATATGCGATTGGGTCATATGAGCAAAAGGGGTTTGAAAATTTTGGGCAAACGGGGTTTGCTTTGTGGACAGTTGATAGGAAAACTTGACTTTTGTGAGTATTGTGTTTTTGGAAAATAGAAAAGGGTGGAGTTTAGTACTACGATTCATAGAACCAGGGTTACAGTTGACTATATCCATTCGGATCTTTGGGATCCTGCAACCATCCCATCCCATCCCAAGGTGGTGCTTAATATTTTCTGACTTTCATTGATGATTATTCAAGAAAAGCTTGAGTGTATTTTCTAAAGCACAAGAATGAGACGTTTGCTACATTCAAGCAGTGAAAAATCTTGATTGAGAAGCAAACATGTAAACATGTCAAACGGCTTAAAACAAACAATGACATGGAATTTTGTGATGGAAAGATTAATAAGTTCTATCAGAATGAGGGAATTGCAAGGCACCGCACAGTTCATGGCACTCCTCGACAAAATGGAGTCGTAGAACGGATGAACAAAACTCTTATAGAGAGAGCTCGTTGCATGCTCTTGAATGCTGGATTGTCTAAGGCATTTTGGGTTAAGGCCATTAATACAACTTACTATTTGGTAAACTGTTTTCCTAATACTGCTATTGAGACCAAAACTCCTAATGAGGTATGGTCTGGTACTCATTTTGATTATTCAAATTTGAAAGTATTTAGTTGTCCTACTTTTTATTATATGAATGATGGTAAGCTTGAGCCTAAGGCCAAGAAGTACATATTCATTGGATATGCACAAGGAGTTAAAGGTTATAGATTGTGGTGTACTGATCCTAAGTTACCCAAGTTAGTTATCAATAGGGATGTCACTTTTAATGAATCTGTTGTGTTCTACTCGAGAAAGGAGTTTACTAATGTTTCAGAGAAAAAACAGAGTTATAGCAAGGAGGTGGAGCTATAGGTTGGAGCTTCAGAGAGAGTGCAAGAGGGCATTCAACTTCAGCTTATTGGTTCTACACAAAGTTCTCCCTCAGACTCTGGTACAGAAGAAGAATCGCAATATAGTATTGCGACTGGTAGAGAAATGAGACAGATTAGGCCACCTCAAAGATTCGGGTATGCAGATTTAGTTGCGTATGCACTTACCATGGTGGAGGATATTGTAGTGCAAGAGCCTTCCACCTATTTAGAAGTTGTCACGGGTAGTGAGTCTGCACAGTGGATTGTGGCCATGAATGAAGAGATTGAATCTCTTCACAAGAACCAGACATTGGATTTGGTTAAATTGCCTAAGAGCTCGAAGACTATTGGTTGCAAATGAGTCTTTAAGAAAAAGGAAGGCATCCCAGCGGTTGAAGATGCTAGATACAAGGCACGCTTGGTTGCAAAGGGCTACAGTCAAAAAGAAGGTGTGGACTTCAACAAAGTTTTCTCACCTATTGTGAAGCATAGCTCTATTCGTGTGTTTTTTGCTTTGGTTGCTTTGTTTGACTTAGAGCTTGAACAGCTTAATGTCAAGGCAGCATTTTTACATGGCGAGCTTGAGGAGACTATCTACATGAAACAACCAGAAGGTTTTGTTATGCAACATAAAGAAGATCATGTTTGCAAGTTGAAAAAGTCATTGTATGGCTTAAAACAGTCTCTAAGGCAATGGTACAAACAGTTGACACCTTTATGGTGGGCAGTGGTTACTCGAGGAGTAAGTTTGACAATTGCGTGTATCACAAATAGTTGTCAGATGATTCTTTTGTTTACCTTTTACTCTATGTAGATGACATGCTTATAACTACCAAAAGCATATCGGAGATTGACAGTTTGAAGCCCCAATTGAGTAATGAGTTTGAAATGAAAGATTTGGGTGCTGCAAAGAAGATTTTGGGTATGGAAATTCATAGGGACAGGAAATCTGGAAAGTTATACTTGTCACAACAGAAGTACATAGAAAAGATGCTTGAGCGTTTTCCTATGCAAAGTTCCAAATCAATGAGTACTTCACTTACCTCTCATTTTAGGCTTTCTGCAGCATTGTCTCCGCAGAGTGAGGAAGAGGAATGGTATATGTTAAGTGTTCCTTATTCTAGTGCAGTTGGTAGCATTATGTATGTTATGGTTTGCACATGTCCAAACATTTCACAGGCAGTCAGTGTTGTCAATTGATATATGGCTAATCCTAGCAAGGCTCATTGGCAGGCAATGAAATGGATACTTTGGTATTTGAGGGGGACTTCAAATATTGGCTTAGTGTTTGATAAAGCTTGTGGCTTTGGTTCTGCTATTGTAAGTTATGTTAATTCAGATTATGCTGGTGATTTGGATAAGAGGAGATCTTTGACAGGTTATGTCTTCACATTTGTTGGTTGTGCAATTAGTTAGAAAGTTACTCTACAGTGTACTGTTGATTTATCAACAACAGAAGCAGAGTACATGGCGGCAGTAGAAGCAGTGAAGGAGGCAATTTGATTGAGAAGTTTAGTTAGTGATTTGGGCTTATAGTAGGATGTTACTGTTGTATTTTGTGATAGCTAGAGTGCAATACATTTGACTAAAAATCAAATGTATCATGAGAGGACCAAACACATAGATGTCAGATGTCATTTTCTTCGAGATGTTATGTCCCAATGTGACATTACAATCAAGAAGATTGCCAAAGCAGAAAATCCAACAGATATGATGACTAAGCCTATTCCGCTACTCAAGTTCAACACTCTTTGGACTTGATTGGTGTTTGCACTATTTGATTTAGTCCTTAGGGATTTTGTGGAGAAGATAGCATAAGAATGTTGTTTGCTCGTGGCTTGAGGGAATACAAGCCAAGGTGGAGATTTGTTATTTGTGTCTTGCATTCTTAAGCCAACTTGCACCCAATTCGTTTCGGGCACTTTTGGTGGTCGACCGATCGACACTTGGACCTAGAAAACCCCATTCTCTGTTGACCAATCGGTACAAGAAATTATAATGCATTTGGAAAAAATCAAAAAATGGCTCATCGGCACACATGTGTGTCGATCGGCACTCAGAGGGTGCAATCGACACTTAGGGAGTGCCAATTGGCACTCGGGTGCCAACAACCCCCCTCTTTGTGTGCCGATCGGCACTCGGGACCTAATTTCGCAATTTTTTGCCTCTTTTTAATATTTTAGGGTTTGAGAATATTATATAATGTATTATTACGAGAGACGGAAAGAGAGAGAGCAGCAGGAAGTCTTCTTAGACATTTTTGAGCGAGTTTTAACACCCCGTTTTGTATTCTTCATCTTTTGATAGTGTATTTTTTGCTATGCTTCGCTCGTGGACGTAGATTGTTCCCCGAACCACGTATATTTGATGTTTTCTTGTTCTTGTTATGTTTATTTCTTTTCTCTTCGTTATTTTGTTTTTCGCTTCCGTTGCATAAGAAATATCTTGTACTAGATATACAACCTCTCAGTTTGCTTAGTATGATTAAAGAATGAATCCATACTTACCCATCCATAATCAAAATTAGCAAAACAATTATCCATGCCAATAATTCCACTATCATACTAATGCAGAGCCTGCCAATATTTCAGAATACCAAAATCTTCACCTCGATAAAAATTTGCAACAACAAAATTATTAAAATTCAATTTATTGTTGTAACTAGACGAGGAATTTATCAATACCGATAAAATTACAAATATCAGACAATTCTGACTTTTCAATTCCCAAAAGTTCTTGAAATGCTAAACATCCAATTTTTACAAAACTAACAAACCCTTGAGTGATAAAATTGTCAGTACCAGTAAAATCAACAAACTCTAAATTGTAAAATACTTCAATTTTATCATAATTTGTTATATATGATGATTGAGTTTCCATGATATGGTTTGACTTTTTTTTTTTGTTTTTATTAGATAGAGCAATGCTAGGACACCACCTTCATATACTACGTATTTTTGGACACCACCCTCTCACATAAAGTGGGTCTTATTTTTCAATCCATAGTAGTGAAACCCGCCACATGTGAGAGGATGGTGTCCAAAAGTGATATATGAAAGTGGTGTCCAAATGTGGTATATAAAGGTAGTGTCTCTAACATTATTGTACGAGCAATGTTAGGGACACCACCTTCATATATCACCTTTGAACACCACTCTCTCACATGAAGTGAATCTTATTTATGATTCCATAGGGGTGGGTCTTAAAATTTTTTATTAGACTTAGATATTTATAGGACTCTTTAAAAATCTTAGACTATAATATAAAGTTGTACAATATTTGAGCCATCTTTGTAAAAGGGGTGTAAATTAAGTAATTACTTTTCTCGCTTAATGTTAGAATCGCCCTGGAGTTCATTGTGTGAATTGATCCTTCATATCCAAACAAGTGACATTATAGCAAAGCCAATAAATTGGTGTCAAAATTTCAGCTGATTTCACGTAACCACGTACAAAGTGGAGCCAAATCGAGCAATTCTATACCAACAGTAGGCCCTATTCTATCTATCTATTGTAGCTAATTAACACTTAGCCGCATACTTCCACTGTGTAGCAATTATGTCTTTAGATAATTTTGAGAGTACCCGCTGTATGTAAATTCACTGGGGGGAATTGACAGGAATTAGGGCACTGTGTGTGTGCGTGTGTTTTTTTTGGTTAAGCAGTTTGATATACATTATTGATTGGTCTTGGATTCATCTTTTTGGCTTCTTGTTATGCAAGGCTTCACACTCTATTGTACAGGTGTATCCATATATTTACATCTTTTCATATGCTTTCTACTATCCATGTGCAAGTACAATTAATGATCGAACGAGTTTAAATGGTTTGTTTTGGTTTTTGTGTTTTTATAGTTTTCCAAAACTTACACGGAGTCGTATGGAAAGCTCTTGAAATTTTAGGTAACGAATGGGTGCTTGCTGAAACATTTGGAACCTAATTTCTAAGTTGAGAAAAAAATTGTAAATATAAAGTTATATGTCATCTGATTTGGCATGCAGTGCCGTGGATCAAGGACATTCGTTACACAAAATTGATGCATCGTGAAGCACTTCAACTTATCAAATACTTATGCAACGAAGCTAAAGGAGATGTGGAATTACTTAAATTCCCATTACTTTTTGGGGCACAGCACGGGATTCATGAAGTTGTAGAGGAGATTTTAAAGTTCGACATCCGCAAGGAAATATGGGAAATCGTAAACAAAGAGAATCAGAATGCATTCCATCTTGCAGTTATGTACCATCGTGAAAAAGTTTTCAATATTTTATATCAATATTATCGGAAGATGCCAACACATGTACAGAAAGTAATTTTCACAGTGTATCCAGACCAAAATGGAAACAATGTCTTACATCTGGTAGGAAACATGGCCCGTCAGGATCGACTTGATCTGGTTTCTGGTGGAGTTCTACAGATGCAACGGGATTTACAATGGTTTAAGGTAATTAATTTCTTTTCTGTCTCAAAAAAGGTAACCTGAGTTTTTGATGTTTTTTTTCTTTTTCTGAACATATTTTTCAAACTCGTGAAATTGTCTAAAGGCCTTTCTCATAAGACACGTCATTGTAAAAAAATAAAAATTTGAGGTAAAGGCATCTCTTGAAGAGTTCATCCGTATTCAAATGAATAGGAATTAAATTTATCTTAGAAGAAACTCCTCTTGAAAAAAAATAAAAAAATTTCTTTTTGAAACGTCCTATCAAGAGTTGTAATAAAGAAGAGTCTCTTGACCTCTCATAAAGAACATAGATTTAAGAAGTAACAAGAAAAAGTACACGGTGTGAAAAAATTTGGAAAAAATAAAAAAAAAAAGATTGTGTACGGTCTAAAACTGAAGGTAACATGTAACTTTAGGTTTTAGAAATCTTTTATAGGACTGATGTCTTATCGAAATAGGGCAAGTACCTACTCCTCGTGAAATTGGCCAAAGTTTTATTCCTCCTTATATCACTGTATAAAAAGGCAACTTCCTCCATTAAGCAACGAGTTTGTCTTTTTCTAGTTTTACGTCTCCCTTGAATTAAAGAAGTAGGATTCATTACATGACGGCACAAACAACGTTTCTTTAACTAAAATCTTGCTCAAAATTAGTCTTATATCTTTTTAATCATTTAACTACATATTTTTTCTAGTGGTGCAACTTGGATTCGGACTCTAAAACGGTCAATTCAAAATTGAGTCAAACCTGAACTCAAATAATCGAACCGACGTTGACCCAAGCTGAATTATAATTTACAGTATCAAGTTCAACCTGAGCCGAGCCCGGCCTGAGCTTGATTAATAATTTCAATTTTTGGATTTTATTTTCGATTTCTTTATTAAATTGTTATCTTTTTTACTATTTTGATTATACACTAAATGCTCCAATAATTTCTCTCAGTTTCTCTGTTTATAAGGAACCAAAAACTGTTAAAATAATTTATTCAACATAATTTAATTTAAGTAATAATTCTTGTAAGAAATTTCTATTAATCTAATGTGGATAACTAAAATATAAAAAATATAATATATAAAATATTGAAATCGGGTTCGGGTTGGATTCAAGTTTTCAAAGTTTCAATCCAAACCTAACACTATTTTAAATTGGACTTGAGTTTTTTTTGTTTAAGTCCAACCCAAAATGCTAAAAAAAAAAAAAAAAACTCAAATTTTAAAAAATTCGGACCGGATTCGATTTGGCTTCGGATTGGCCAACCCAACTTGCACCTCTAATAGTATCTATCCTCACATTAAATTATTGTAACGAACTCTTTGGACAATATGAATCTAGTAATATTGATTTCAGAAAAAATTAATTTTGAACCTGAAATGATTATTAATCTCTAGAAGAAAAAAAAATTACATCAATAGATTTCATATGGTGCACTATATTACTTTTTCACTTGTTTGTTCAAGGATTACTGTAAGACAAGAATTATTCAGCTATCCAAACCTAAACAACCCAGAGAGTAAAAAAAATTAATTGCTTTATATTTTTCCCTATATATTCCTAGAAACAGTTTGTCTCTAATTCCAAAGTCAAACAATGAAACACAGGAAGTGGAAAAGCTTGTCGATCCTCAATATAGAAACTCGAAGAACATTGAGGGGAAGACACCTTTGATGATATTTAATGAAGAACATGAAAAATTGGTAACATCTGAAAGCCAATGGGTGCAAGGCATGGCAAATTCATGCACCCTTGCAGCATCACTCGTTGCCACAGTTGTGTTTACAGCTGCCATCACAGTACCAGGGGGCAATAGTAATAATGGCGTCCCAATCTTCTCTAGAGAAAGGGCCTTCATAATCTTTGCCATATCAGATGCACTTGCTCTTTTCTCATCAGTCTCTTCTGTGTTGTCGTTCTTGTCAGTCCTCACGTCACGCTATGCAGTAATAGATTTCCTCCATACCCTACCCCAAAGACTAATAATTGGTTTGGTCACCTTATTCATTTCTGTAACGTCCGTGATAATAGCCTTTAGTGCTGCACTCTATCTGGTTTTTGGCCAGAGAAAGGCATGGTTTCTTGTCTTAGTCTCCACAATGGCTTGTCTACCCGTGACTTTGTTTATGTTTATGCAACTTCCCCTCCTCCTGGATATGATCAAATCCACATATGGCCCGGGTATTGTTCTCAAGCCAAGTGAACGTACGTCTTTTGGATTAAGAACAAAAATGCAAGAGTTTGGAGAAAGTATCTGCAACTCTGTACGTCGTATTAAATTCCTCAAGTAAATCGTGTATCATTGTGCTATTAGCATGTTGTATTTATATTGTGTTGTATTAAGTTGCACAAGTAAATCATGTACCTTTATGTTGGCATGTTGAATAATATATTTATACCGTTTTCAATTCAATGATCATTCTCTCATGATTGTTTAATATCTTTTTTTGATAATCGGTTATCCGAAATAATTGTACCGACTAAATCCGAGACTCACATCAAGCGCCCGACTCTCAAGCGGGTCAATTAAACTCAAGCTTGTATTGGTGGGTGTGATATCAAAGAATTTGATAACACTCTAGTAGGAGTCGAACTCCAAACCTAATGTTTCATGAGACACCAGGACCGAGTAGAATTGCAAAAAGGGATTAGATATTGCTCAGTCCTTTTTTTTTTCTTTTTTTGTCAACGGAATGCGTATTTTTACAATCAATTTCATTATATTACAACTCTAAGGAATCTCTCAATTCTGGAATCTAGAAAACTCAATAATCCAAAACCGACAACAATAACAAGCCCAACCCAAAACTAAACTTTTATTAATCTCATTACATTAGATATCGCTAGATCTAGTAGACAGAGTTTTTGACTTCATGACAAGAATAATAATAAAGTAGAACTTTTGTTAATTTTTGAACTAATTTGAATGGAGAATTAATTAGTCCTAATCCTTGTAGGCCTCAAAAATAATTAATTTCAATTAATTAAGCTCAAATTTGGATAGAAAAAAGCTAAAGATCTCTAATTTATATCTTTAATTAAATACGCATTCCTTAAGTAAATCGTGTATCATTGTGCTATTAGCATGTTGTATTTATTTTGTGTTGTATTAAGTTGCACAAGTAAATCATGCACCTTTATGTTGGCACGTTAAATAATATATTTATATCGTTTTCAATTCAATGATCATTCTCTCATGCATGTTTAATATCTTTTTTGATAACCGGTTGTCCGAAACAATTATACTGACTAAACCCGAGACTCACATCAAACGCCCGATTCTCAGGGGGGTCAGTTAAATTCAGGTTTGTATTTGCGGGCGTGGTACCAAAGAATTTGATAACACTCTAATGGGAGTCGAACTCCAGACCTAATGTTTCATGAGGCACCAGGACCCGAGTAGAATTGCAAAAATGGATTAGATATTGCTCAATCCTTTTTTTTCTTTTTTTGTCAACGGAATGCGTATTTTTACAATCAATCTCATTATATTAAAAGTTTAAGGAGTCTTTCAATTTTGAAACCTAAAAAACTCTATTATAATCTAAAACCAACAACAATAACAAGCCCAACCCAAAGCAAAAATTTTATTAATCTCATTACATTAGATATCGGTAAATCTAAATCTAAGTAGACAGTTTTTGACTTCATGACAAGAATAATAATAAAGCTGAACTTTTGTTAATTTTTGAACTGATTTGAATGGAGAATTAGTTCGTCCTGATCCTTGTAGGCCTAAAAAATAATTAATTTCAATTAATTAAGCTCAAATTTGGATAGAAAAAGCTAAAAATCTCTAATTTATATCTTTAATTATATCTTTAATGTGATGTGTTATTATGTGATACTTTTAAGTCACATATAATGTGATTTTCAATAGAACCATATAATGATAGTCACGTTGAGAATATATCTTTAGGAAATTTTTTTTCTCTCTTTTCTTGTGCTTTTTTTTTGGTAAAAAATATATATAATGGCTAATCCTATAGAGATCAAAAGCTGGAGATAACTGCAGCTTGAGGTGTTTTTTATTCCAATTTAATTTGACCTCCCAATTTAATCCCATTTAGTAACCCAATCTCAACTATGGATTCGTTCAGAAGAGCACAATTAACCAACAGTCGAGAAATATCAATGTAATTTAATAGGTACAAATAACATTTCGGTGCCCCTGTTAAGTGGATCCAATTTGAAAGAGAGAGACTATTAAAATCTAATTAGACCTTTATTTCCAAGCAAGTCAAAGGTATGGAAGAAAATAGAAATAATGTTGAAGCCTCAGCACATGTTCCAGGCCATTAGAGACTTTTTTATTTATTTTTTTTTACAGAAAGACGGATTTCATAAATAGATGACATAGATGAATTAGCATATTCTTAAACTAATGTTAGGCGGCAACTCCTCAAAAACAAATCGAAGTCCTTCACTGTTTCCAAATATAAAATCCGTCGCATTAAGTCATGACAGTGCCTATCCAAAATATTTTTCATACAATGTTGTTTTCCTCTTTTTTTTATGAGAAAGAAGGAGATTATTCAATGATGACCTAAAATTAAAAATTCACCAAAAATCAAAATTTTACTCAAATTGAATGAATTTTATATTCTTTTAAATTAAACATTTTCCTCTGTGTTCTTTAATTTTTAGGTAAAAAAGATCACAAAAATTCCACCAAAAATATTTTTAAAGTGAAAGCAAATTAAATTACAGTAACATATTTTTAGCAACTTTGAGTCACATAAGCAGTAGATTAAAAGATACCTTTATGAGATGAGATCGACATTTATCATTGTTCAACAATATTTGCATCTAAATACTATTATTCTTTCATTTCTTTTTGTTTTTGATACAACGATGTAGGAATGGAGGTCGAACTTATTTCATTTACATAAGAAGTAGATACTTACACCATTTGAATAAAACCTCGGTCTTGTTACTCTTATATTCGTTTCTCAACTATCAACCCACTCAAAAAAATTTGCAATACATATCAACCCACTCAAAAAAAATTATTTTTATTTCGGTATTCTAGCATCCATACAATTTTCGGTTGGAAAAATATTCTGGTTTTGTTTTAGTTTTTCTAATAGTAGTGTTAGGTATTCTAAATTATATTTTAATGTATTGTGTCAAAATATAATAATTTCAAAAACCACATCTTATATGACCTAAAATCATTGTATCTTATACAATTAAGAAAATAAAGTAGGTATATATAATTGCATTTCTCTTCTCGTGGGCTGCCTTCAATTTTATAGTTCATTTTTTTTTTTGGTTGTTGATAGAGGAAGGGATTCTAATCAAAAATGAAAGACAGAGGAAGGGACATTTTGTCTTTAAAATTGAAAGGGTCAAAGAGGACTTCACCCAAGTTTTTTCAATATTATTTTCGGTGACTTACATGAGTCCTTTCAAGGAAGATGTTAGACCTTTTTAAAAATTACATGAGTCCAAATATACTTTTTTTTAAATATTTGTTGGTATTCAAACCCAAGAAAGAGATGCATAATGTTTACTCAGAACCCGTCTTTCAGTCTCTTCTAGTTCTAGCAAATGAAAAAAGAAACAACTGCAGATTAATAATTGATATACCATAAAAGAACAGGCCAATCAACACTTGACACGTGTAACCACAGTCCGACCTATGCTCAGCCAACATGATTCTCATTCAGCCAATGATGAAAAACTCAAGCATCCAGATCATCATACAAGGTTGGAAGTGGCCGAACATATATATATCCAGAACAAGATCACAGGGTCCAGACCAACACTCCAGAACTCGTCACCGCCTTAGCGGATGCCGCGCAGGGAATAAGGAAGCGGTCTTCAACAAGGAAACTACCATCTATGGTTATCTCTATGCAAGGTAGCTGCAATCTCCGGTAATCAAATCCCTATATTCAGGGCATCTATAGTTATCTCTATAGAAGGGCATCTATGGTTATCTCTATGCAAGGTAACTGCAATCTCCGGTAATCAAATCCCTATATTCATGGCTTCGAATCCTAATCAACTTAGGAAAGCCAAGGCTTATAAATTAAACCCTAAAGGTACGCCTTATTTTCTATGCTCGTTCTTTGGCTTTCAATACAGTCTTTTCAATTCTTTTACTTACTTAAGCATCGGAGCGGCTACCGCCGGAGCCAACCCGGTAGTCCTCTGATCATCTTTCTGAGTGTTCTACAGGTCACGGAGTCCATACTTATTGCGAGCCGAAAAGTGCAGCATCAGTTTGGCGCCATCTGTGGGAAACGACTAATCTCCAAAGTGCTCTACTCATAAAACTCATCTCTTTCCCCACCGGAAAACCATGGCACCAAATCTCCGACCACGACAGAATACTCAGAATTCGCAAAACGTTCAACGTCAGCCGCCTGCTCCCCGCACAAGGGGGCCAGCGGCCAATCCTATGCGACAAGAGATCGAAGCAATGAAACGACACAATGAACTGGTGCAGGAACAGTTGCTTACCATCACTAGAACACTGGCGACACTTACGCAGAACCAAACGACGGGTTCTCCTAGCCCGCCGGTCAACTTCGTTGCAGGAACGCAACCTCCTGTTGCTACAGAGAACGCAGAACTTCATGCGCAGGCTCCAACTAACCAGTCTGGGCACCCCTCAAGCGTTCCTCGCGCTGGCCAAGATCCCCAGCCATCAACAGTCCCTGGTTGGGGAACATCCGCCTTCATCCCCGACATCCATTACCGGAGCACTACTCGAGCCCCAACTCCAAGGGCCTCGGGAGCATACCCGGCACCGCAGGAGCCTCCTCATGCAGCACCAAACCCTTCGGTTCGGAATCCTCCTCCGTCCGAAGGGCGTAATCAACCCTACTACCCTGAAGCCGAGGCTGTCAGGCAGGGTTCACAAGATGTCAGAGTCAAAGACCCGCGGAGGGTAGAGGAAATTGCCTAGTCAATAGACTGGACAATCACCTTGAGAGGACCTCAGAACCCTCCAGAACAAGACGAACTGGCCAGGCTGCTCGAAAGGCTAGCCACCCCATTCACTCACACCATCATGTCAGAAGAGAGGCCTAGAAAATTCATGGTGCCCAAATTCACCTTGTACGATGGATCTGGAGATCCAGGAGATCACCTCTCTCATTACCAGCATACGATGGCCCTTCACGGAGCCTCTGATGCTTTCATGTGCCGAACGTTCATCACCAGCTTGAAGGGAACTGCTCTGAAGTGGTTCCACAACCTCCCACCGAACTCTGTTAACAGCTTCTACGAGCTCGGTAGACAGTTCTTGGACAGGTTTATGACCAGCAGAAGGCTCAGAAGGGGGCCAGAATTCCTGCTAAACGTCAAACAAACAAGGGAGGAATCCCTCAGAGCCTACATTGCGCGCTTCAACACCGAGCTCACGGAAATCACTGACTGCAGCCCGAAATTCCTTGTAGCAGCCCTGATTGCCGGGCTCGCCCAAGGTGGGTTCAGAGATTCCTTGACGAAAATCCCTCCTGCAGATATGGCGGCATTAATGGATCGGGCCAGAAAATACATCAACCTGGAAGAAGCCAACCGCACGTCCCAGAAGGGCAGAGATCAGACCCAGAGGGACAATCCAAAGCGGGAGGACAACAAGAAGGAGGATCACAGAAGAGACTCCAACAAAAAGAGGGCCAGGAGCCCAGAGAAGAGAACAGCACCCAGAGCTGTGTACAACTCCGGACCGAGGGAGTTCACCAATTTCACTCCTCTGAATACCACACCGAACCAGGTACTCCGACAGATCCGAGATTGGGAGAACCTGAGGTGGCCGGAACCAATCAAGGGAGATCCCAGCCTGCGGGACCAAAGTAAGTATTGTAATTTCCATAAAGATCATGGACATACAACTAACACTTGCAGGACCCTCCGATATGAGATAGAGCAGCTCATAAAGAAGGGGCGTCTTCGGGAGTTCGTCAAGCAGGACGGAAGGCAGAACCCCCAAGAAGACAAGCCTCAGCAACGGCCCGACCAGAGGCCCGAACAGAGGCAAGAGCAGAGGGAGGGACGTAACGAGCCCCAGAGGCAGAACAATCACGTCATCTACGTCCTCCATGCTGACTCCCCTGTCACAGGAATGTCCAACAGGGCAAGAAAGAGATACGCTCGGGAGGCCAGAGCTGCCCCAAACGTACTACAGATCTCCACTGTTGAAAAGAGGCTCAAGCCAGCACCGGAGATCCAATTCACCGAGCAAGATCTAGCAGGGGTACACTGCCCTCACAGTGATGCCCTTATTATCACCCTCAGAATCGCCAACTTCGAGACCAGAAGAGTCCTGGTTGATACTGGAAGCTCCGTCAACATACTGTTTTATGAACCACTTAAGCAGAT
Source organism: Nyssa sinensis (assembly GCA_008638375.1). Lineage (NCBI taxonomy): Eukaryota > Viridiplantae > Streptophyta > Magnoliopsida > Cornales > Nyssaceae > Nyssa > Nyssa sinensis. The sequence goes on along the minus strand of CM018035.1, from coordinate 13,444,410 downwards.
GGGGATAGACCAGGACAACGTCAGGCCCACCACTGCCGTAAAGGCAGCTTTTGATGGCAACCTCAGCACCCCTTTGGGGAGGGTCGACCTTCCTACCACTGTAGGAGAAGGTGAAGGACAGAAGACCACCATCTCGGAGTATATGGTGTTGAACATGAAGTCTCCCTACAACGTCATAATCGGGAGACCCTGGTTACATCAGGTAAGGGCAGTCACTTTGACCCTCCATCAGTGTCTGAAGTACGTCCACAACCAGAGCGTACACTCTGTCAGAGGATGCCAGCCAACCTCCCGGGAGTGCCACGCTATTGCTCTTAAAGAGAAGGCTCCCAAATAGCAATTACAGCACACTCGGGACTGTGCAGATCTGGTACTCACTCACTCTCCCGAGGTAGAGAATTGCCCATCCGGCATTGAAGAACCCCTAAGCCCAAGGGGACGCGACAGCCGAGCCAAACCTGTTGGTGAGCCCATTAAAGTACTGGTCAGTTCAGAAGCAGAGGGGCGTTATCTGTACATCGGCCCAGACCTTACACACACCGAGCAGGAAAAGATAGTCAGGTTTCTGAAAAACAACCTCTCTATCTTTGCTTGGGAGACCAGGGACATGGAGGGAATAGATCCTAATCTAATAACTCACAAACTGATGGTAGATCCGGATCACCCGCCAGTCAGACAGAAGAGAAGGCCGATTGCTCCTGAACGGCATCGGATTATAAACGAAGAAGTCCAAAGGCTGCTGGACGCCAGTATGATACGGAAAGTTTTCTATCCCAAGTGGCTAGCCAACACCGTGCTTGTGAAAAAGAAGAATGGCAAATGGAGAGTCTGTGTTGACTATACAGACCTCAACAAAGCGTGTCCCAAGGACAGCTTTCCACTGCCAAGAATAGATCAACTGGTTGATGCCACTGCAGGGCACGAGCTTATGAGTTTCATGGACGCCTACTCTGGATTCAACCAAATCCAGATGTACCCCCCAGATCAAGAGAAGACAGCCTTCATAACCGAAAGAGGACTCTACTGCTACAGAGTGATGCCTTTCGGTTTGAAGAATGCTGGAGCCACTTATCAGCGGTTGGTGAACAAGATGTTCAGCCCACTGCTCGGAAGCACCATGGAGGTATACATCGACGACATGCTGGTAAAGAGCCTTCAGAAAGACAGCCACCTCCAGCACTTGGCCCAGACCTTCGATATCCTCAGACAACACAGGATGAAGCTCAACCCCTCGAAATGTACCTTCGGAGTTACGAAGGGAAAATTCTTGGGGTACATCGTCTCTCAAAGAAGCATCGAAGCCGACCCCACTCAGATCCAAGCCCTGATTGGACTGAAGTCACCAAAGACCAGAAAGGAGATTCAAGCACTGAACGGCAGAATTGCCGCACTGAGCAGGTTTATATCCAAATCCACCGATCGCTGCCTACCTTTCTTCAAAGCTCTGAAGGGCAGCAAGACTTTTCAGTGGACAGAAGAATGCGAGCAGTCCTTTCAAGAACTAAAGGAGTATCTAGCCTTTCCAGAGCTCCTGTCAAAACCAGTACAAGGAGAAAAATTACTCCTGTACCTTGCAGTCTCCGAAAACGCGGTCAGTTCCACACTGATCAGACAGGACAGAGGAGTACAGAGGCCTATATTCTACGTCAGTAGAGCACTACTCGACACGGAGAAAAGATACCCAGAGGTAGAGAAACTGGCCTATGCCTTGGTCATATCAGCTCGAAAGCTTCGACCTTATTTCCAGGCCCATCCAATCGAGATCCCAACTGCCTATCCCCTGAAGTCAATACTGAGGAAACTTGAAGTATCGGGAAGATTGGTAAAGTGGTCTGTGGAGCTAGGGGAGTTCGACATAGCATATGTACCCCGAAACTCCATCAAAGGGCAGGCCTTAGCTGACTTCGTAGCCGAGTTCACCCCGGCACTTCAGAACAAAGCACAAGTCACCGAGACTTCGGGAACTTGGCTGCTGTACATTGATGGATCGTCAACCGATCAAGGATCAGGGGTAGGCCTGGTACTACAGTCCCCTGACGGGCTCACGTCAGAAAAAGTAGTCAGTTTGGGGTTCAAAGCTTCTAATAATGAAGCCGAATATGAAGCCCTAATCTTGGGCATGAAGCTCGCCTTAGAATGTGAGGCTCAGAACCTCGATGTCTTCTCTGACTCCCAACTGGTAGTAAGCCAAGTCTTGGGAGAATTCGCCATTAAAGATGATAGGATGCTCCGATACTCCCAACTAGTAAACCACTTAAAGCACTCCTTCCAGACATTTACTATCCAGAAAATTGAGAGAAACCAGAATTGCAGAGCAGATGCTCTGGCTAACATGGCCTCCCGCCTCAAGACTGAAGCAGACTCCACAATTAAAATCTCCTTTCAGCTAGGATCCAGCATTGAGGAAGCACGAGTTGCTCTAATTGATGAACAGCCCCAGAACTGGATGACCCCAATCCTCCAGTATCTAAGATCCGGGCTCCTCCCAGAGGACAAAAACAAAGCCAGGAGAATCCGAATCAGAGCGGCTCGGTACCTGATCCTGAACAACAAGCTTTACAGAAGGTCGTATTCTCAACCTCTGTTAAAATGCTTAGCTCCAGACGATTCACAGTATGTCTTGGCTGAAATACATGAGGGAATTTGCGGGAACCATAATGGGGGCAGAACTATAGCCCACCGAGCTCTATCGCAGGGCTACTACTGGCCCGGTATGCTGAAACAGGCTAAGGAATATGTTCGGAAGTGCGACAAATGCCAGAGATTTGCCCCGTACCAACATCAGCCTCAGCACGAGCTTATCCCGATTCCTAGTCCTTGGCCCTTTGCTCAATGGGGAATGGACATTGTGGGCCCATTACCACGGGGACCTCCAAACAGGAAGTATCTCTTGGTGGCCATCGACTATTTCTCTAAATGGGCTGAAGCCGAGCCCTTAACACATATCACAGAAAAGGAAGTCGAAAGCTTCACCTGGAAGAACATTGTGTGCAGGTTTGGCATACCACGTGTAATTATCTCGGACAATGGGACTCAATTCACTGGTAAAGGCTTCAAGGCATTTTGTGAAAATCTCAACATCAGGCAGCACTTTGCCTCTCCAGGCCATCCGCAAGGAAATGGGCAAGCAGAGGTCACCAACCGAACGATCCTTGATGGGTTAAAGAAAAGGTTGGAACAGGCCAAAGGGAAGTGGGCAGAAGAACTCCCTGGAGTCCTTTGGGCCTACAGAACAACCAGAAGAACTCTCACCTCTGAAACTCCCTTCTCACTGGCCTATGGAACAGAAGCAGTAATTCCGGTTGAGATCGGTATGCCAACTCTGAGGACTGAGGCCTTTGAGCAGGAATCCAATGATCAGCAGCTGATGGAAAACTTGGATTTACTCGAAGAGAAAAGGGATCAGGCCAGTATCAGGATGGAAGCTTATCAACAAATAATGGTCAACAAATCCAAGGTAGGACTCAAGACAGTCAACTTTCAAGTTGGAGACTTCGTCTTAAGAAGAGTCTTTCAAAACACCAAGGATCCCACCATGGGAAAGTTGTCACCAAACTGGGAAGGACCCTACAAAGTAACAAAGATCGTTCGGCCTACCACCTACTGGCTTGAAGACATGACTGGGAAACTCGTTCCTAGGCCATGGAACGTAGAACACTTACGGAAGTATTATCAGTAGAGTTATTTCTTTTACTTCCATAGAGTGTTCATCTATTAATGCATAGGCCTCCAGAGCCTGGTCCATAATTTACGGGTTTTTACTCGGTCCATCTATTAATGCACAGGCCTCCAGAGCCTGGTCCATAATGTACCGGTTTTTACTCGGTCCATCTATTAATGCACAGGCCTCCAGAGCCTGGTCCATCTATTAATGCACAAGTCTTAGGACTTGGTCCATCTATTAATGCACAGGCCTCTAGAGCCTGGTCCATCTATTAATGCACAAGTCTTAGGACTTGATCCATCTATTAATGCACAGGCCTCCAGAGCCTGGTCCATAATGTACGGGTTTTTACTCGGTCCATCTATTAATGCACAGGCCTCCAGAGCCTGGTCCATCTATTAATGCACAAGTCTTAGGACTTGGTCCATCTATTAATGCACAGGCCTCTAGAGCCTGGTCCATCTATTAATGCACAAGTCTTAGGACTTGATCCATCTATTAATGCACAGGCCTCTAGAGCCTGGTCCATAATGTACGGGTTTTTACTCGGTCCATCTATTAATGCACAGGCCTCCAGAGCCTGGTCCATCTATTAATGCACAAGTCTTAGGACTTGGTCCATCTATTAATGCACAGGCCTCCAGAGTCTGGTCCATAATGTATGGGTTTTTACTCGGTCCATCTATTAATGCACAGGCCTCTAGAGCCTGGTCCATCTATTAATGCACAAGTCTTAGGACTTGGTCCATCTATTAATGCACAGGCCTCCAGAGCCTGGTCCATCTATTAATGCACAAGTCTTAGGACTTGGTCCATCTATTAATGCACAGGCCTCCAAAGCCTGGTCCATAATGTACGGGTTTTTACTCGGTCCATCTATTAATGCACAGGCCTCTAGAGCCTGGTCCATCTATTAATGCACAAGTCTTAGGACTTGGTCCATCTATTAATGCACAGGCCTCCAGAGCCTGGTCCATCTATTAATGCACAAGTCTTAGGACTTGGTCCATCTATTAATGCACAGGCCTCCAGAGCCTGGTCCATAATGTACGAGCTTTTACTCGGTCCATCTATTAATGCACAGGCCTCCAGAGCCTGGTCCATAATGTACGAGCTTATACTCGGTCCATCTATTAATGCACAGGCCTCCAGAGCCTGGTCCATAGTGTACGAGCTTATACTCGGTCCATCTATTAACGCACAAACCTCCAGAGCCTGGTCCATAAATATACAAGTTTCAACACTTAGTCCATTTGCAATGCACAGGCCTTCAGAGCCTGGTCCATAGTATACAGGTCTTAAATACTTGGTCTATTTCTCGAATATACAGGCCTCCAGAGCTTGGACCACTCTAATGCATAGGCCTTCCGAGCCTAGTTCGTCTTCGATTGGCAAACTCTATGATCCAGTCCATCCAAAAACAGAAGTTCCGAACATCTACAAGTTAAAGTTTCTTAGATCGGGACATATCAGATCTGGTATTTATGTTATTTAGCTCATCTGTCAAACAAGCAACAAGTACTATGGTACCGATCCGGAGCAAAGTACTTTGATTCAAGCACTTTTCTAAGTTCCTTTATTCTCAAGAACATCCAGGAATGTACAAGGAAGTGTTTTAATTACAGAAAAGCACATTTGAATACGGAAGACATCAGATCTGAGAAAAAGAAACTCAATTTTATTTATAAGATTTACAGAATCTATTACAGAAGCCATTACAGAATCTATTACAGAAGCGATTACAAGAAGATACAATTCTCTATATAGGGGCTTCTCTTCACAGGATGATAAAAGGGCACAAGAACCACAACTTCCATTGCCGCCGCTACCGGCTCCATTTGAAAGGAAGGGGCCCTGAACCCCAGTCTGCATCAAGAAACGCCCAGGCCATTTCATCATCACTATCACTGGTCTCACGACCAACGGAGGATGAGGGCTCTGGGTTTCAGGGGACCTTCAATCTTCTTCTTCACACCGTCTGTTTCAGCCCAGCCAAATTGAGACAAGGCACGAAGAAGAGGAGGCACCCCACTTGCGTCTACATCACTGACGCTCCAGGCCTCGGTTGAATCAAGGAAGGGACACCACCAATCGAAGGAATCTCGACCGGATGCTAGAGGAGACAAGAAGACTTGTACTTCCTTCAATCCTTCCTTGGAGACTGAAAAAAGGGGAAGGTTAACTCTCAGCCACAGTTTAATCGCTCCTAACTCGGGCAAGGAATCACCCATCATCTCCGGGCAAGTGGCAAAACTCCGGCAGCATATGAAGCCTTTCTCACAAGGGGACAATTTGAAATCAAAAAGATGAACGCAACCGTATGCCCTCATTTCCATTTATATAGACCCTTGAAGTCCAAAAGACGCCCAACTGAACCGTCACAACGGTGAAAAAGAGAGTGGCCTCAAAATCCTAAACGACGGTCGAATAAATAAATGGCGCATTAAATGTGCCTCTTCGATATACCAAGAGACAGGGTACGGAACCCTCTAAACAGAGACCGCAGTTCGGCACTGAAGCGCCCGAATTGGCAGAAAGGGGAACAAAGTCTAATTATACAGACCCCCTATTCAAGATTCAGATCTTCCAGTCTTGACTATTTTTATGACAAGCCAAGTCATATCACAAAGCCCAAACAGCTCGGATATATCCCGATCCTGAGTACTCAGCATACCGAGCATCATAACGACAAGCCCAAAGCTGCCTAGTTGCCTTCACAAGCTCTTGATTCAGAGCAGTCTACCCTAAGAGACCTACAAGAGTTTACTCCTACTCTATCAAGCTCTATCTATCTGATTATATTTACTTTCTTGTCTTATTATAATGAGGCAGTTGAAATTAATCTACATCCCTCATTCAGTAACCAGTATCGAAGCTCGCAAAAGTGGCTATTGACTACTGAACAGTTGATCTAGCATGCAAAAGACCCAGAGCAGCCACACTTACACAGAAGGGAAGAACACAAGAAGAATTTGAAGGAAAAATAATTTTATTGATCGGAAGTATACGCCCATTACATCAAATAGCAAAAACAAAAAGAGAATAAAAACCCATAGAGCCTCAAGACTTCCCAGAAGGGCCTGCGTCCTCTTCCAAGTTAAGGGCACGGCCCCAGCCGTCTTATCCGGATCAGGACGAGATGAGGCAGGTTCAGGGGGAACAATTGATGAAACGTCAAAGCCCGGGAACTGAATCTGGAATCTAGTTCGGAAGCTTTCAAAACCAAACAGGATCAGCTCATCACCCATCTGGTTAACTTCATCTTTTAATATCATCTCAGTCTTAGCCCGGGCATGATCAGTCGCCTCGTGAACCTTCTGATCGAAGGAACTCCGGAGATTAACCAACTCCGCCTCAAGCCCCTTAACCTTCCGAGCATTTATGTCCCTCTCAGACTCTGCCACGGTAAGGTTAGTGGTAGCTTCCTTCAGATCCTTCTCAATGCTCTGAATTTTGGATCGGGCTGTCCCAAGCTCCACCCTCATCTGTTCCATTTCAGCCCGCAGCTTCTCGACCTCCTCAAGGCCCATGGGGGTCACCATCAGAGCAGCCAAGCTATGTATACTCTGCGTAAAGCAAGACATACGGGTTAGATTGAACGAATAGACAAACAGAAAAGTCAAGAAAAAGCTTCAGAAGCTACCTTCATCTGGAGATTCATCATCTCAATCATCAGCTTGGAGGGGTCATCCCCTCTGTATCGGTGCGGGCCATGAGCCCATATTTAATCAAACGCCCTCTTGGCGATCTGATAGTCTGGCTTATTAAACGGCTCGGACGATGCAGCAGGTGCCTTCCCCTTCCTAGCCCTCCTGCTCGGACCAGAAGAGGTAGGAGGAGAAGCCGAAACAGGGACGGTAGGTTCAGCCTCGGCAGGGGCCGGCTCAAGAGAGCCAGAAATCAACCTCCTCCTCTTTACTTCAAGGGGGGCATCAGGCTCAGCTCGGGAGGAAGACTCCCCCGCCACTGGGGCATCCGGCACAGCCCATCTCGACGTCAACCTCTTCTTAAGCTCTGCATTACGGGCAGCCATCAAGTTTGCTGGAGTAATAATGACAGAATGAGCCCGGTCAGGAGTCGAAAGCAGTGCTCGGTACTGGTCCCGCAGTGCTTCAGTAAAGTCGGGCCTCTTCCAAACACTCTTATCTGCACATAAGTAAGGAAAGACATATCAGCTTATCAGTTCGGAAGGCATAACAAGGCTAAAAGAAAGTCTAAAAGAATAAGCCTCACCCCTATGACCCGTAACACGAGGGAACGACGAGGCCTCTCCTTCCTGAAAGCCTTCATGCTCCCATCCTCCTCCGACGAAGAAGTACCACTTCTTCCACGTCTTGTTGGAAGTAGGAACAGAGGTCAGGGGTTGGAACCCCTTCTCAAAGGACATATAGAAAAGGCCCTCTGCCTGCTTGAACTTCAGATCCATATTACTACGGATCAAGTCCAGAGACACATCCACCTTGTTCAGGTGTCCCAACACCACAAACCCTAGAAGCTGCTGCCAGCTATTGAGATTCAGGTCGGCAGGACAGAGCTTGAACCAACAAAAGAACTGCCTGACTAAATCCGGTAATGGGAGCCTCAAGCCCATTTCAAACCAGGCAAGGTAAACACAAATCTCCCCGGCTTCAACATTATGGGGACGATCCATGGGGCCTGGCGCTCTGCAGGTCACATTCGTGGGAAATTTAAATTTCACCCTCCATTCATCCAGAAGGCTCTGAGTGACAGCACTCTCACCCTCTTCTCTACGGGAAGACCTACCAGAGGTCTCCCCAGCCCTGTCTCGGGGCTCCTCAAAAGCATCAACTATCCTAACTCCAGGACTAGAGGGAGGATCAACAGGCATCTCCCCAATAACTTCGGGAGCAGGATTACCCACATCTTCCACAAAAGACGGTACAGCCATCTCAGGAGGATTTCCCACTCCCTCATTTACAATTGGGGATTCAGGAAGAGCAGACATTATTCCCGGACTTAAGAAGAAAGAAGCAAGAGAAGAGGAAAAATCAGTCGAACCTGTTCTAATTCAGGGAACCAGTATTCTTCAAGGTCACACGAACCAACAATGGCGAATGAAACCTCCTAGCACAGTGAAAATGACGGGGGAAAGGTCATTCCAAAATCTCATCCCGTATTTATAAGCACAATATCAGAAGGGACCCACCAATCCCAAACGCCATGACGGTTCGGAACAATGATGATTTCGAGAAACCTGACTATCAGCCCTAGTACAATGATGACCTTGAAAAGACCTAATCTCCGGCTGCGCAATAAAAGCCTTGGAAGGCGACCGAACAAGACACATGACTCTCCGAAAAAGGCTTAGCCCTAGTTGCTTGCTAGCATCAAACTAGGACTTAGGGGGGGGGAGTAACTGATATACCATAAAAGAACAGGCCAATCAACACTTGACACGTGTAACCACAGTCCGACCTATGCTCAGCCAACATGATTCTCATTCAGCCAATGATGAAAAACTCAAGCATCCAGATCATCATACAAGGTCGGAAGTGGCCGAACATATATATATCCAGAACAAGATCACATGGTCCAGACCAACACTCCAGAACTCGTCACCGCCTTAGCGGATGCCGCGCAGGGAATAAGGAAGCGGTCTTCAACAAGGAAGCAGTCTTCAACAAGGAAACTACCATCTATGGTTATCTCTATGCAAGGTAGCTGCAATCTCCGGTAATCAAATCCCTATATTCAGGGCATCTATAGTTATCTCTATAGAAGGGCATCTATGGTTATCTCTATGCAAGGTAACTGCAATCTCCGGTGATCAAATCCCTATATTCATGGCTTCGAATCCTAATCAACTTAGGAAAGCCAAGGCTTATAAATTAAACCCTAAAGGTACGCCTTATTTTCTATGCTCGTTCTTTGGCTTTCAATACAGTCTTTTCAATTCTTTTACTTACTTAAGCATCGGAGCGGCTACCGCCGGAGCCAACCTAGTGGTCTTCTGATCATCTTTCTGAGTGTTCTACAGGTCACGGAGTCCATACTTATTGCGAGCCGAAAAGTGCAGCATCAATAATCATGATCGGCGATGATAGATTCATATTAAAAAAATATATACAAAATTTTCAGCTAACCTCAATTATTCTTGTTTTTCACCTAACCTTCACATTTTTTACAATATAAAATTGAATAGCATGGGATGTTCATTCAGAGTTATGAGATAAGACTTGAGAGACACCCAAATTCCGCTGTGCAATCTCCTATGAATCAGTTTTGAGTGTGAGAGCCAAACACAACGTTAGATTTTCGCTGAGAAATTTTCAAACAAAACCTTCAAATCTTAAACCTTTATGATCAATTAATGGCTAGCTGCAGCTCTTCATCTTCTTCTCAGTACCCACACCCATCAATGATTAATGTGGGGAACTTTGTTTCCGTCAAGCTCACTACAGCCAACTACCTTATGTGGGAAGCACAGATGCTCAGTCTCATTCTCAGTCAAAATTTGCAGCGTTTTATTGATGGCCAGAATGAAGCACCACCTCAGAATATCACTGTCCAACCACACGATGGATCTGAGTTAAACGCAGAGATTGAGAACCCAGAATACCAGGCTTGGACAAGAACAGACTGGCTTTTGAAAGGATGGATCATAGGCTCGCTCAGTGAAGAGATTCTCGGTCAACTGGTGCTGTTGAGGGACTGGAAATCATACACTGCTAGAGATCTTTGGACTAAATTAGCCATAGAGCTTGCTCCACATTCTGACCAGAAACCTGAAATTCAATTGGAGATGGATGAAATGATTGCTCCACATTCTGATCAGAAACCTGAAATTCAATCGCCAACAGATGGAAACACGAAAACTGGTATGATGAGCACTTCAAGCCCTTCTTATTAATTTCCAAATAATGTTGGGTTCCACCTCCTTATACTACCTTTGTGTACTATATTCTCAGAAAGGTAAGACCAACCATCTATGAGTCCACCAATGAATTCTCGCATTTGTGAAACGGAAGTACACAAAGATATTAGGAAGAGAGTTGACACGTAACATTACTTTTAATTTTCTTGGCTTTATTATTATAATTAATTTTTTTTAGAAAGGTATGTTTTTCAAGGGCTATTAATTGATAATAACACTAACCAACTCGTGAGCTCAGTTAAGTAATTGTTGTAATGGGTCTATAAAAATGGTTAAGAGAAGTTAATAATGAAGTATGAGAAGTTTGTTTTTATCCAAAAATTGTCAGTTTAGCAAACCTAGGAGTCTAGTTCTCCTCGAATTGAACTTATAGAAGGGTTTTGCCCCCTCAAAGTAAGTTTTCTTTCCTATTCTTCTATTTTATTTTATTTTACAGAAAGGCAAGCATCATTGCGGTAAAATCTCTCCTAAAATAGAATTTGCATGAGTTTAAAATGAAACAAAGGTCATTATTTGTTTTGTTAATGATAATTCTTTTCACACACACACACACACACACACATATATATATATATATATATTAATAGTAATACTAATAATATTCTGATCATTGCCTTCCCCTTTGGGATTGATAAATTCTTAATTACCCAAAAAAAAAAAAAAAGTGGTAATTCCAACTCCATGCAATGGGGGCCTCATGCATACTAGTGTGTTTTTTCTATTTGAAGGCATAACAGAGGAGTCTGTAAAAGTTCTGGTAGAACTCATGGACGCAATTGCTAGAAGAGAAAGAGTCAGTGTTTTGAAGAATCGGATAGTGTCGATGTCGCCAGGGGAGCTAGTCTTGCAGAAGCAAGGCTTGACGGCCCTTAACGTAGCCGCAGCTGTTGGCAATATTCAGGTGGCCAAGTTGCTGGTGGAGAAAGCCCCATTATTGCCTTATATTAAAAGACCCGACGACGACTTTTTACATATCCACTTCGCCGCTAAATTCGGCTATAGGGAGATGACTTCATATTTAATGAAAGTCACCAAAGACAACGAGGAGGCAAAACCATTTGAAGATCTATCAGGTGCTAGACTTTTGTTTTTGGTCACTGCAGCCAAAATCTACGGTGAGTAATGCATATATAATTTTGGAGTAAATGATATTTTAAATTCGAACTCATATCAAGTATGGTGTTTTAATTATCAGATAACTTATAAATTAGAAATAAAATAATTAAGATACATAAACTCTTTTTTTTTATTAGGAAAAGAAATATATTATTAAAAATTATAATAGAGATACACCTGAAAACTAACCATAACAACCACAACTCCTAAAAACATATCTCAACACCAAAACTACCTAAATCTCAAACACACCAGCCACAATAACCCACCAAACTAAAACTCAAATCAGTTGGCTAGATACCAACTGAAAACATAAAACACATAAAAATCATAAAGATGAGAAATGATTTCTAAAATTCAAATTTATAACTCAAAACTGGATCTGGAATAAAATTTGCATCAGCAATGATATAAAGACCACTTCATAAGAACTTCTTTGGCAAGATAGGTCCAAAGACTCGTATCTATAGCAGCAACCTTCCCCCTGTTTCGACTAAAACAGAACTTCAACAACACCTGAGCAACCAATGATTTCATCCAACCAAAAGACTCAGAAATATTGCAGCAAAACAAATAGCAGTCAAAGAATTGTGCATAATTCTACTACCCAAGAGACACATAATACCTAGCCAAACCAAACATCACCACCACCCGTCACCCCAAAGAAACCACCTTGAATCTGCACTGCTAACTATCCAATTTCTCATATTTTCAAAACAAGCTCCAAAACCCCTTATGCTTTTTAAGTGAAATACAGAATTCTAAACCTGTATATTCTTTGAACATCACTTCATTTCTACCCAGAAAGCCACTCTGAAATTCAACATTTCAAGCACCCCGATCAGTTCCATAATTTTCCTTCAAAAGACCATTTCGATTCTCAAGATCCACAACACACCAGAGAACAAAAAATAGACTTAAAATAAGCTCCAACTCAAACTGGAAACACATTGCAACATTGGATCCAAAATTCATCTCTTGCATCCAACTGATAAAGCAAAAAAATGTCAAGACTCTTCCCAAAAGGACATAACATCCAATGAATAACCCCATCAAAGCTCCACAAACTGAAGAAGAACAGAAGACCACCATAGGGTATAACAAGAGACAATCCTTAGGCCCCCTCTCCACAGAAATACTAGCATTATTAATCAACTTGGAGAAGAACGATTTAAAAAAAATGAAACAACAGAAACAGAAGGATCACCATTTCCCTACCCCCTACCCCCCTAACCCAAAAAGACATATTTGATTTGAAGGGAAAAAAGAGAAGCAAAAAAACAAGGGAAACAGAAAAACAAGGGAAAGGAGAATACGGGGAAAAGGAAAGAAAGGAAGAAAAGAAAAACAAACAAGAACAAAGACTCGAAGAGATAGGGAAAGAAAGAAGAAAGAGGAGAAAGAAGAGGGAAAAAATACTGAAACAAAAGAAGAACAAGAGAGAAGAAAGATAAGAGAACGTATAATATTTGACCTAAAGAATTTTACTACATAGCTGACTAGAAATTACCTGATTGCAATATTTATAGGAGACAGTTCTTCAAATAGACAGAACCTGTTGTCCCTCACCTAAAGCCTTCACAATTATATGCAAGTGGCTCAGCACATTACCAAAAAAATAACTTCTCAAAAAGGCAGATCAGTCAAATAGGAAAAATCACCCAAACATAACATAAAATACAACATTCTCAGCAAGGAACTCTTAACTGCACAATTCCCAGATTACATACCCTCCCCCAAACCTCTAACACCATCCAGCTTCAAAACCAAATCCTGGACTGAGAAATCTTTAAACAACCCTCTAGACTTTGCCCAGAAAACCACTCTAAATTTAATCATTTCAATCTCCATGTCCCAATCAACACTACTACCTTCAAATATACATTTTCTCCTTAACAACCATAAGGACCAACAGATGGCCAATGCAATGACCGTCCATAAAACCAAATCCTTGTTTTTAAGTATCCAGCCTTGTCACCAATCCCACATTTTTTATAGAATTAGGAGATACGCACCGAATATCCGACCATTTAATCAAAGCACACCAAGCACCCCACGCTTTATGACATATCAAAAGAAAGTGATCAGTAGATTCAACACTTTCACCACAAAATTTGCACAAACAATTTTCATTATCCTATCACACCCAATCTCAATAATCTCTCTCCTCACAAGACCCTATCCCAATTGATTAACCACCCAAAACATTGCACTTTGGGTGGGGTAATATTGTTCCAAACAAAATCAAACAACTTACAATTTACTCCCAAAGAAGCCTCATACATCTTATACAATTCTTTCACAGAGAACAAGCAATCATCCTTTTGACCCCAACAACAAAAATCAGGGTCATTAACCAAGGAACAACCCCCAAACTTTCTAGAAGCTTTTCATTTTCTTCCTCTTCCCAAACAAATAGAGATATTCTAAATCGCACTTTCCATTCAAGCATACCATTTTGTTGAACAACAAAATCCATCAAACACCTATCCTTATTACTAGCTACACTATATAATCTGAAAAATTTTCGTACCAAAGGTTCCTCTCCAACCCATTTATCATGCCAAAAAGAAATTCTTCTTCCATTTCCCACCACCGATTTGATGTTTTCATTAAAATTCTTAAACAAATCTGAGTTTTCTGACTTATCCATATAATATCCCTCCAAACTGGTGAGAATTTATGCACAAATTCTACATCAGGCAGCCACAATCCTTTATTACCACCATACTTTGTGAGGATTAACTTTCTCCATAAAGCATTCTCCTCTCTAGAAAATCTCCACCACCACTTTAATAAGAGAACTTCATTCATAACACAAATATCTCTAACATCCAAACCACCCATATCTCTTCTCCTATATATTTTGTCCCAACTAACTGGATGTATTTTCTTTTTGGTTCCATCTCTCCCCGGAGAAACCTACTCTGAATACTCATAATCTCCCTTGCTACTTTCCATGGCATTTTGAACAACATAAAGAACACATGCAGTAAACTAAGTACAGACTTTACCAACACTAGTCTTCCTCCAAAGGAAAGAAACTTCTTTTTCCATGAAGCCAATCTCATCTTAATCTTCTCAATTATAGTTAGCCAAGTAATTCTTAATCTAGGATTCACAAAAAGGCAAACCCAAATACTTCAGTGGAAGACTTCCTTGCCTACATTTCAGAGAACTAGAAGAAAAAAAATTCATTTCATCAGTGCTTACACCTACACCACATATCACACTTTCTTAAAATTGATCTTTAAACCGGAGACAACTTCAAAACATCTCAAAATCTTTCTAATATTTTAACTTCCTCCATACCAGCTGCACAAAAAATCACTGTATCATCTGCAAATTGTAAATGAGTTAAATTGAAATCCTCCTGACCAAAAGAGACAACCCTGATCAATCCTTGCTCTTTCGCCCTTCTGAACATAGCATTTAAGCCTTCCGCAGCAATAATAAACAGCAGGGGAGACAGAAGGTCACCCTATCTTAAGCCTTTGCCCAATACAAACTCCTTAGTTGGAGAAACATTTACAAGATCAGATGACTAAGTAGAAGAAATGCACTCTCTGACCCAGTTAACCCATTTTCAATCAAAAACATACTTCAGTAATAAGGTTACCAAATAATTCCAAATGAGGTTATAATACGCTTTTTCAAAATCGAGCTTGATAATTAAACCTTTCTCCTTCCTTTTCTTCCAATTAGTGTAGTTAAAGGCGAAAGACGCTAAGGTCCTATATTGCCTGAAAAGTGAAACGACAAAAAAAGGCTAACCTGAATAAAGCAAGGCGCTAACTTAAAAAAATAATTAAAAATATATATTATACATTAAAGGTTCATTTATTCTAAGTTAAACAATATTTTATGTAATAATTCTCTTTTAATACTAAAAAAATTAATATAAAAGATGACATAACACAATTAAATTTTAAGCAAAGAGACCATTCTAAACTTTTTCTTTCATTTTTACTACTTTTATATTGGTTAAATATTGTCCAAACAAAAATATATTTAATCCTAAAACAATCAGACAAGAAACACGAGCACATTTAAATAAAATAAGTTACAGTTAATGAGACTCTCGCCTCAACGCCTTTCGCCTTAGTCAAGGCGATCGCCTAGGCAGCGCCTTATTAAAATCGCCTCGCCTAAAGTGTGTTGAGGCGTTACGCCTCAACCTGGCCTCACCTTATCACCTAGGCGAGCGCCCGGTCGCCTTTAACAACACTGCTTCCAATAATCGATAACCTGATTTGCTATTAAGACTCCATCTTGGATATTTCTTCCTTCCAAGAATGCATATTGATTCTCCCAATAATCTTAGGTAAGACCTCACATAGCCTAAATGATAACACCTTTGCCATTATTTTATATACACATCCAATAAGACTTATAGGCCTATAATCCCCAAGGCCGTCTGGATAAGAACACTTGGGGTTCAAAGTAATAAAAGATGAATTTAAGCCTCTCACCAACTTACCTTTTTTTACGAAAATCCTTGATTAATTCTGTAAAATCATGCTTCAAGAAATTTCATCCCTTTCTAATAAACATGAAATTAAAACCATCAGGGTCCTGGGGCCTTGTTCCCTTCACAACAACACATTGTCGTCCACACTTCTTCCTCAGAGAACTCGGCAACCAACTTTCTATTTTCATCAGATTCAACTTTAACATCAAAATACTCATAGAACACAGGCCCAACAACCCATCTTTCTAAGAAATATCATACTCTAAACCATCCAATAATTAAAATATCCGATATGAGCTCGAATTTACAATAACATTAACTTATAATTTCTGAAAATGCAAACATAATCAATCAATTAAAACAATTATTATTATTATTTTTATGGATGGTCTCTTCCAATAATGTTTCAGACATGACTCTAGATCTACTACAACTCAACCCTAAGTTGGCATGGCAGAACGGATATCCTATTTTTGAAATCATGGCTCAAGACCTTTCTTCTTTCCCAAGTGGGACACGCTTGAGTATTTGGCAACGCTTAATTTACTCCTGTCAGTAATCTATTCATTCTTTTTCCTCTATGATTAGCTTAAACATACCTCTTGTATTTTGTCTTTTTGTGTTCAATTGATAAGTTAAAGATGATATACCATTAACAAGCCCTATTTAACAGCGAACTAATTACAAGTAAGATTTAGCTCATCATATTATTGCATGAAATTATGTTCAACACTAAATTAAAATAGTAATGTTATATTTCCCAAACTTGTTTTCAAATAATGTGGCATTACCATATCATTGTGCCATGTCAGTTTATCACTAACTAATATTTAAGAGTAATGCTACACTCACCACCACTTTTTTATTTTTATTTTTATGGGAGCGGGTGAGGTGTTACAATTCATGTATTACAATCAAATTAACAGTACAATTATAGTATTATAAAGAAATAGAAGACTAGTACAATTACAACATTATAAAGCAACGAAAGATTACACAACCTAACAACAGTAGGTAAGGCTGGCTCGATACATTTTGAGGCCTAAAGCGACAATTTTAAATGAGGCTTTTTTACTTAAATTAAATGAAGCCTTTTTATTTTTTTTGATATTTTTATAAAAAAGTTTATTTAAAATTTTATCTTATTTCTTTTTTAGATGCAAAATTATTAATGTTTTTGTATTCAAGTTTTGCATATTCTTTTCAATCAATAGTATGGTTAATCCACTTAATCTTTTTTTTTGTGACATAATTGTTCTTAGATAGGATTTTATCAATTTTAATTTGAAAAATCTTCTTTTTAGAGAAGAAACTATTATTATATACAAATAAATGAAACATTATTTATAATAAAAAAAATTAACACAATCTTCAAATTAAAAAAATAAAGTCCTAAAAGTGTAGAACAGTAAAACTTGATTTATTACTGTTTGCCCCAAAAGTTGTGTTTGAATTTAGTAATTTAAATGAGCATGCAACTCCTTCTCCTTCAATGTGACATATAAGAGAAAAATGAATATATTAATCTAAAGAGTTATAATTAATAAAATTATTTAAAACAAATAACTTATAATTCTTAAAAGAAAATTAAGTACAAATCTTTGTGACTCGAAACTTATATGTTTATACACACACACACACACATATATATATATTTGTATGTGTGTGTGTATATATATATATATATCTATAATAAAAAATATATATTTGTATGTATATATATATATATATATTTTTATTATTATTTATATGCACACGTATAGTAATTGAATAGAACAATGTTTTAGACAAGTGTCGAATTTTTTTTTTTTTTATAATCAATTTTTTGTAATGTAATAATGTTTGTATGTATATATAGTAAATTACTAATATATGTTGTAATTATAATAGAATAGTCGATACGAGTAACTCCTCTGATGGACCAGTCAAGAGAGGAAAAGGATAACCAGGACAAAACTCTTTAGACAAGCCTAAGGTCGTGGCGATAAGAGAAGGAGACAACTCAAATACTCAACCCTGGACATGAACACAAGCTACATCTCGATCTCTGACAAAAGATAAATTTGGATAAAACTTGCAAACTAATGGCTCATCAATTGGGCCAAAGATGGAGAGTAGTGGGAGCCACCCTCTCGCCTCGAACTGGCAGTATGTCATGGTACCTCCAATATGATCCATTTGAGATGCTCTCTCAGGGAGGAAGTGACGAGACTCTATAATGAGCCTACGAGTCTCAACTATGGACGATGGATACAAATTAACATTCTTAGGTTTACAAACGACTGAAACATAGGGTTCGTTCGATCGAATCCTAAGTAATGAGTCACTTGGTTCTAATTGAAATACAATAGCCCAATTGAATTTTTAAAACCTTTGCACCATATAAAAAATTGAGCCATTATTATTCAATTGCACCCACTAATACTTAAAACAAAGAACTATTTAAGAAAACTCTTTAATGCAAGAAGTGTGTGTAAAAAACAAATCCAGTGCATCCAACCCATTATCTTTGCTTACCATTGTGAACACACCATGTAGATGAATTTAATTATGAAATGTGAATGCTTGAGTGAACACAAGGCCTGAGAACACTACTCAAATGGACTTGGACACATTACAACTCAATATAGTTCTGTTAACACAGATTAGCCAACTTAAACTTAGACTAAAAGTCCTAATAAGATGAATTCCCTTCCCTAGAAAAATAGCATCGATAACCGAAAAACGATGCATCAAGGGAATAGTGTGAAGAAGGTTGCAAAGCTCACAAGGATCTTTCACCTGAATAGATTAAGATTAATCTTTAGAGCTGCTTAGATCTGCTTGACTAGCAGAGGCAACCAAATCCTTTTTAGAGGCGACCAAATCCACAAATTTTGAAAGAGTATTTTAACAAGGGTTTAATAAAGCACAAACAAATACACAAAGAGAGAGAGAGAGAGAGAGAGAGAGAGAGAGAGAAAGAAAGAACAGAGATACTACCTTTGGGATTTTTATCATTGGCAAACCACTAGTTTCAGGAACTTTTTCTTTTCCCTTTAAAGACTTGGGAATCTCAACCCCTTCCTCCTCACTCTGATTTTCTTCTCCCTTGCTCCCATCTATCTCGGAATCAAAGATTCTGAAACCAATCTAAGGAAAGCTAGGATGCCATAACCTCCTCGACGTCTTTTGGCTTTCACTTTCTTATATGGGATCCTCAATGAGCTATCATCTTTGTAAACTTTGGGAGTATTTCTCGTTGGTGGACGAATAGCCTCTCCTTGAACAAAATCGAAAAAGTATTTCAAATGCTTTTTCCAAAATTGACACACACTAAGAGAAGGTAACCCCACTTAAGAATCACCTCGTACTACCAAAAGACCATTATCTACAGCCAACTCAAATTGCTGATCATTGTTGAACCTCTTGAAACAACTATTAAAAGATGTCTGAGGAAAACCATGGATTGGTAACCCTTGATAAATGCCAAACTGATGCATAAACTCTATAAGGATTATATTGTGTGCCTCTATCTTTGGACTTGATCATAAATCTAAGGCAACAAGATATTAGAACATGAAGACAATACGAATGGAATTTGAATCAATTTCTCATTCTAAATTAATTACATGTTTACATACAATGTCCCTATTTATCATGTACAATGAGAATCAGAATATGGAAATAACAGAGAAAAGGAAACAAAGGAAAAAAGGAAATAAAAAATATGTTAACTAATAATTAGCCTAAATCTCCTACCATCACATTCAAATTAATTCCCATTCAAATTATTCGAGATTTCCACACTCCCCCTCAAGTTGGGTCATAGTTGTTGATCATGTCCAACTTGCAGATAAAATCTTCAAAGTTGGACCTCTGTAGACCCTTAGTGAATATATCTGCTAATTCTTCTCTTGTAGGGATATAAGTCATGTAGACTATCCCTTTCTCAATTTTCTCCTTTATAAAATGCCTATCAACTTCTATGTGTTTAGTCCTGTCGTGCTGGACCGGATTATGGGAAATACTGATAGCAGCTTTGTTGTCGTAGTAGAGTTTGATGGGAAGCTCTATTGTGATATGTAGTTCCTCCAAGAGCTTCTGTAACCACAGCCCTTCACACCTCCCTTGTGCAACGGCTCTGAATTCAGCTTCAGCACTACTTCTGGCTACCACATTTTGCTTCTTACTCCTCCATGTTACTAGATTTCCCCAAACATAGGTACAGTAGCCCGTGGTAGACCTTCTGTCTTCTACTGATCCTGCCCAATCTGCATCTGTATAGATCTCCACCTTCTTACTGTCTCATCTCTTAAAGAATAGACCTCGCCCTAGAGAGCCTTTCAGATATCTGAGAATCTTATATACTGCTTCTAGGTGACCCTCATTTGGTGAATGCATATGCTGACTGATCACACTCACAGCAAAAGCAATGTCAGGTCTGGTGTGAGATAGATATATCAATCTACCTGCTAGTCGCTGATATCTTTCTCTATCTACTGGTTTTCCAACGTCTTCCATTCTTTTTCCTGCCTCGATCGGAGTATCGCTTGGCTTGCAACCAAGCATCCCAGTCTCAGTCAAAAGATCAAGTACATACTTTCTCTGAGATACACTAATTCCTTTCTTTGACTTGGCCACTTCCATTCCTAGAAAGTATCGCATTTGACCTAGGTCTTTTACCTCAAATTCTGTGGCTAAGACCTTCTTCAATCTTTCTATCTCTCCTGTGTTATCTCCAGTAAGAATGATGTCATCGACGTATACAATCAAGATGGTCCTGCTTCCATCACTGGATTGTTTGATGAACATCGTATGATCTGACTGTCCCTGTTGATATCCTTGATTCTTCATCACTTTTTCAAATCTATCAAACCATGCCCTTGGTGATTGTTTAAGTCCATACAGGGATTTCTTCAGTTTACATACTCTGGTTTCATCTCCTTCCTTGTAAACTCTTGGAGGTAGCGTCATGAACACTTCTTCCTCCAGTTCACCATTCAGAAAAGCATTCTTGATGTCAAATTGGTGAAGTGGCCAATCCAGATTTGCTGCCAAGGACAAGAGTACCCGTATAGTGTTCAGCTTTGCCACAGGTGCAAATGTCTCGGTGTAGTCAATACCATATGTCTGAGTGAACCCCTTTGCAACTAAGCGAGCTTTGTATCGTTCCACTGTACCATCCGCCTTGTACTTCACTGTGAATACCTACTTACAGCCTACTGGCTTCTTCCCCTTTGGCAAAGACATTACTTCCCAAGTTCCATTTTTTTCCAATGCTCTAATTTCTTCCATTACTACTTTTCTCCATTCTGGAGTTCCTAAAGCCTCTTGGATATTCTTAGGAATCTGGATCCTGTCAAGGTTAGACGTAAAAGCACGACATTTGGCTGAAAGAGCATTGTAAGAGACAAATTTTGAGATAGGATGGGAAGTACATGAACGAGGTTGTTTTCTAAGAGCAATAGGTAGGTCATCAAGATTTGTTACCTGGTCAAGATTGGATTTTGGCTCATAAGGAGTCGGAGCTATCACCGGTTTTGACTCTTCTGGTGCTTCGGATGTGAAGGTCTCATCAGTCTTTGATTTAGGTGGTCTCCTTGAGTAAACAAGTGTCTCCCTGCCTGTTTGTTTTTCCACATCTCCCCCTGAGTTCAAGGTTCCTTCTGTGTTGGACAAGGAAGGAGGAGGTGTACTGTGGGGAATAGACTCAAAGATCGCCATATCAAAGTCCATATCAGAGTGTTGAGCTTCTCTCAAGGACTCCCCCTGAAGCGAATAGTAGGGAGTATGCTCAAAAAATGTGACATCTCGACTAACATATAACTTCTGTGAGAGGGGATCATAGCATTTGTAACCCTTTTGAGTAAGGGAGTAGCCAAGAAAGACACATTTGAGAGCTCTAGGATCCAATTTGTTATGTTGGGAGGCGTGAATGTGGACAAACACTGTGGACCCAAAAACACGGAGAGGGAGAGAGGAACTGACTCGAGAATTAGGAAAGGCCTCCTGGAACTTTTGGAGAGGAGTTGCAAATGAGAGAACCCGACTAGGCATTCGATTGATGAGAAATGCAGCGGTCAGAATGGCATCACCCCAAAAATTATTTTTCATGTGAGAGGTAAACATTAAGGCACGAGCTATCTCAAGAAGATGTTGGTTTTTTCGTTCAGCAACCCCATTTTGTTGGGGGGTTTGAACACAGGAACTCTAATGAATAATGCCTTTGTCTTGAAAGTAAGGACTTAAGGAGGAATTGAAGTATTCTGTGCCATTATCAGTGAGAAGAATCTGGATTTTTGTGTGAAATTGGGTGTAAATCATGTTGTAGAAATTCATGAATACCGAACTAACCTCAGATTTGTCGTTTAGTAGAAATACCCAACAGAGACAAGAATGGTCATCAATAAATGTTATAAACCATTTTTGGTGGGTCCGATTAGGTATTCGTGAAGGGCCCCAAAGATCACTGTGAATTAGGGTAAAAGGCGGTGATGGTTTATAAGAAGATGTGGGAAAATTAGTACGATGATGTTTTGCAAGTTCACAAACTTCACATTGTAAATCCAAAGGAGTTTTATTCAAACAAAGTGATGGAAACAACTGTTTTAAATATTGAAAACTAGGATGGCCCATTCGTTTATGCCATAACAAAAGATCACTATCCCTAGGACTAGATGCAGAATTACAAAGAGGAGGATGACACTGTTTATTCATGGGAACATCATCAAAGTAATAGAGTCCCTCACATTCCTTAGCACTGCCAATCGTCTTCCCCGATGATAGATCCTGAAAAACACAATGAGAAGACAAAAAAATAGCTGAGCAATGAGATTGTTTGGTTAGTTGACTAATAGACAACAGATTGCAAGAGAGATTAGGAACATGAAGTACAGACTCCAAAGTAATAAATTCAGAGATACGGATACTCCCCTTGCCAACTACTGGGGATAAAGTACCATCTGCAATTTTTATTTTCAAGTTACCAGCACAAGGTGAATATGTGGAGAATAAATGATGGGCATCAGTCATATGGTCAGATGCACCTGAGTCAATAATCCAGGGAGTATGGTGTAAAGTGGAACTAAGGGCTGACAAAAAAGTACCTTTGTGGGCTAAGGAACCCGATGGCTGTTGATTAGAGGATTGACCCAAGGTTTGGAAGGTCGAGAACAAAGCATATAGCTTCTCAAGTTGCTCGGGGTTAAAACCCCCACTAAAGGGCTGTTCAGTAGAGGCCTGGTATCCATGAGATTTATTGGGCTGTCTGGGCTTCCAATCTGCAGGCTTGCCATGTAAGGTCCAACAGGTATCTTTGGAATGGCCCGATTTTTTGCAATGCTCACAAAAAGGTCGTTTATTTTGTTTTGGGCCAGATCCATTATTTGGGCCGGATCCATTATAAGGCCCATGAAGCCCACGGCTTATATAAGCATCCAACCCGCCAGACATATGGGTCTATCTCGACCCATTGGACAACCCACACAATATATAGTCTTCTCCCTCAGAGACGTGGTTCGGTCGTGAACCAGACCTTCCCGTCGACACCATTCCTCGACTCGCAAGAGCAGACCCCTCAATCCCTGTCTCTGCTTTCTCCTTCAACATCACCTTCCGACTTTGTTCTTCCCGTCGTACCTCAGCAAAGACCTCACGGATGGAGGGAAGTGGTCGTTGACCCAGGACTCTGCTGCGAACATCGTCGAGTTTGCGATTCAACCCTGCCAGAAATTCGAACACCCTCTCGGCTTCCATCCTCTTCTGGAATCGAACACTGTCACCTGTGCACTCCCAATTTTTGCCGCAACTGAGATCGAGTTCTTGCCACAGTCCCAACATCTCGATGTAGAACTTTGTGACTTCCCGATCTCCTTGTTTCATCTGCCAGAGCCTTGTTTTGAGTTCGAAAATCTGCGATGCATCTCCGGCATCTGAGTACGTCTCTCGCACAATGTCCCACACGTCTTTTGCAGTCGGGAGGAACATGTAAGTTCTTCCGATGGTTGGTCGCATGGAGTTGATCAAGCATGAGGTGATGAATGAATTCTCTGAATGCCATTTTTGAAGAGCCGTAGCATCACTGGAGGGAGGCTGCTTGATCTCGCCTGTCAGGAATCCCATTTTTCCTCTGCCATCAATAACCAGCTTGATGGATTAGGCCCATTCTCGGTAATTCTTTCCATTCAATTTTTTACAGTGAGATGGAATGAAGAATTCTCAATTCCTACAATCGAACTCATGAAAGTGATGGTCTCTGACTCTCCTTCCTGAGTTACCGACTGGGTAGATTCATGGCTGGCGGCCATATTTTGCTAGGGCTTTTCGAATCCCTGCTCTGATACCATGAAGACAATACGAATGGAATTTGAATCAATTTCTCATTCTAAATTAATTACATGTTTACATACAATGTCCCTATTTATCATGTACAATGAGAATCAGAATATGGAAATAACAGAGAAAAGGAAACAAAGGAAAAAAGGAAATAAAAAATATGTTAACTAATAATCAGCCTAAATCTCCTACCATCACATTCAAATTAATTCCCATTCAAATTATTCGGGATTTCCACAGAACATAACCCCAAAATAAGCATGAGTTGATACACTTTCCTTCTTCAAGTTATGCTCAACAGGATGTTCTTAATGCTAGCCAAGATTGACCTCACTTTTTAAGATTCGAATATATGGACGAAAGCAATACTCTATCTCTTGATCTAAAAAGTTAGCCAGCTTCTACAAACTTCCTTTGCCATGCCATCTCCATGCTCATGGTAGTTGCTTCTCCAAAGGGAACTTCTCTAGTTTGGTTGAAGTATATCCTGGAAATTGTTCAAACAGAAACAGTTGAAGAAAGATAGTGGGAGTGTAGTTCACTATATTATACCTACCCATAGATCTACGATGCCAAATACCAAACATGTCCAGTTTGTGATATAAACTACCAAGAAAAAGTGGCCCTAACGCCACAGAAACTTGAGAAGCCAACTTAATGGCTAAAGGGAAAATCTTGCGTTGATCCTATCATCTAAGGGCATTGGAAAAATGTATTGCCCCAACCAGAAAGCCAAAAGATGACCAAACCATGAGGATGATTATATAGAGGTTCATTCACTACCCTACGAATACCTCCTTTTTTAACCTTCTTATGAGCCTCGTAATCCTTAAAAATATAGCCAAGACATCCAGAAAAATTATCTTTGTGACCACATTTCTTGCTACCAAAATGACTAGTGTGATTAGAGCACTTAGTTTAGTGATAGTGGACATAATCCAGAACCACGTTGTCCATGGCTATCATTGGAAGGGTGGAAAAATCATAATCCCCAAACATTGGAAGCCTCATTAGAATGAACAGATCTTCCAAAGTGGGCATAATCTCACTCTAATAAGTTATAAAAGAATGAGAGTCAAAACTCCATTGCGAGATCAGAGCTAACAAACCCTCATTATCTTTTCTGCATCCCAAGAAGCAACAAAGCCTAATCGAATCCAAGATATGAGCCTTCTTTAGCAGCTTTACGTGCATTTGATGTTAGTCCATTCAACCCAATCTTAGCCTTTAAAAAAATAGTCGACTGATTCATCCTTTAGGTCGACTGCATTGGACAGTAGGTTCAGGTTTTTCATAAAAATAGTCATTCAGTCGACTGGTTCTTGGAATTGGTTGACTAGTTTGATCAATGTAAAAATAGGCCTTAAGAATCAGTTAACTGGTTCCATGAACTGGTTGGTTTAGACAGTGCATGTCTTCTTGCTTATTTTTCTTAGTGTACTTTATCAAAGCCTTTGGATCTTTCAAAACTTATATGGTAATTGTTTTGTTTTGAAAAAACATTTGAGATTAGTTCTTAGTTGATCATTTTTAATAGTAAGAGCTTATGACCAATGATCAATCTAATCCTAAATTACTCAAAACCCAAAATAAAGAAAATAAAAATTCTCTTGATTTGTCTCGAATCTTTGGGCTTGAGTGTGTCCATTTGCTTTATTCATCATAAGAGCATTCAACTTGAATTGATTCTTGCTTTGAAGCATGTTCTTGAGTAGAATCCTTTAGCTTGATGGACTTTGTCATTTCTTGGTCAACAATCTTCTTTGACCTAGATGACTTATTTGCATTGTCACTTGAATAAAACATTAGTCCACGTGAACAATGCCTTGTTATCGTCAAAATTACTAAGATGCCCTTGGTTGAAAACTCTTAGGGCTAACAATCTCCCCATTTTTTATGATGACAAAACAATGTCCTTTTTAAAATACAAATAGTAAATTAAGGACATAATTGATAGAGAATTATGATTTTTCATATTATGCTCCCCCTATCAACTTGTAAACTTGAATTCATGCCACGAATGAATAGATTTAAACAGTTAGCCACATTTTTCTATTTCTTCCCCTATCAACATGTAAGCATTGCATACTAGGGTTAGAGAGTTATATCATGTTGTCATGCTTTATTTGTGCATTTAGATATTATGAGTAAGCACATAAACTTACATGACACACAAGAGAGATATAACAAAAGATGCTTTCTATTCATTGAATTTGGCCTTTTATAATGCAAAGCATGAATACAAGTATTTTAAAAATACAAGATGAGAAATAATGCTAACGAATTTTATAACAAAAACAATAAAAATTCCTATATTCTCTTTCTATTCTTCTTCTTCTTCTTCCTATTATTCTCCCCCCTTTGTCATCTTCAAAAAGAAATCACCTAATGTTATTAGGGAGATGGAGGCCTGTGTAGGGTGCTCAAGATTTGGCGAAGAGTGTCCTTAACCTCGAGCACTTCTATCTTGGTTGAAAAGCCCTATGAGAATCTAGATGTATTAAACTTGACCTAGAGTGGGGGTGAATAAGTTAGATGGTAAATTAAAAATTTAGTATTCAATTTTTAAACAACCAACAATGATTAAGGTTATCACTTTGATTAAGTGAGAATTACGTTCTAATGCATGCAATCAAAAATCAGTAGCAAGTAATTATAGAGCTAATAAAACAATAAGAGCAAAAAGACGAACACACTAATTTTTGTTGACAAAAAAATCTCCGTAGATCAATTGTATCTGCTTTAGAAAACCTCAGGGCGCTGACAAAAATGCACTAAATCTACTAGAAAAGCTTCGGTGATTACAGATGTTATAGACAACAACTTAATCCCTCAAGCCTTACTCTTGTTATGAATCCCCTCAAACTTGAATCCACAAGCGTTCTTCATATAGACCTCCACTTCGAATCCCTGAACGGACAACCTTAATCACAGCTGTGAACTCCACGCAACCTCGAACTCTACCAATTATACAAACTCGAAATCTACAAGAATGTACTCCAATGGTGAAGAAGAATGTATGGTAGGGTTCTTAGAACAATAGGTCGTGGATGTGAGTAAATATGAATATGCCTAATGCAATCCTTTCGGTATTTGAAGAATAATATATATTGCAGCAACCAAAAGTCCTAAAAATTTCGTGCTAGAGACTATTTATAGTCCTCGGTTAAAACAAAAGCATAAAACTTTTAAAAATTGGGAATTGTTTGCACAATTTCCGACGGTCGTTCGAACGATCCCTTCGGTTGTCTGAACAATCGCTTTTTGAAAACAAGGGACGAACCCACTACTCTAGTCGTTCAACCGAGCTACCCCACGAGATCCCACAAAGGGTGTGAGAGGAGTCACTGCCCGGGTGAGCATGCTATATAAAAGAAAATATACTCCCCCTCAATTATACTACTCCCCCTTTTTGTCACGATGACAAAGCAAGAAAGATAAACAACCAAAGATAAAGGTAGAAGACATAATAAGACAATGAATAGATAGATCCGGTGTAAGTTCTAAATATTTAAAATAAGTATAACTTCTAGATCTAAATGTTCAATAGTTAGATCTAAAGTCAAGAATAGAGATGTAGAAGTGTAACCATGTAGAGAGATAGCATAGAATGCTTTAGAGAACATCTATTTATAGCCCTTAAAAGAATATGATAGTTTTTTCAAAAAGAGTCGTTCCCCCTTTATTATCCGTTCAAAATTTGAATCTCGATGTGCCACATCGACAAATTCAGTTGACTAAATCATCAACCAATCGACTAGATTGAGATCTAGTCGACTAATTAGGTCAACTGAATTGTCCAGAGGGTTTGAGGTTCAATTTTTCAAGAAAAATTAGTCGGCTAGTCTTTTGGATCAGTCGGCTTGTCTTTTGGATCAGTCGACTGGCTCTGATATACGCTGTTTTAGCCTTTTAAAAAAATAGTCAATTGATCCATCCTTTAGGTCAACTGCATTGGACAGTAGGTTCAGGCTTTTCGTAAAAATGGTCACTATCAAAGTGAAACAAAGGATCTAAAGAAGAACATAGGCTATATTAGTAACAAGTAAACCCTTTGTATGTGTATGTAAAAAGTCCCCCAATTTTAGGGGGATAAATACCAATCGCAAGGTATGAGACGACCCCGATCCCAGGGGGTACAGATCCATAATAGGCATATAGAAATTATTGTACGTCAAATAACATCAAAAGTGTTGGTTTCAGAAGATGGAATGTCTAATGTTTTTTCACCCGGAGAACTAATTGGATTGTTGCGAGCGGAACGAATGGGGCGTGCTTTAAAACATTTGACTGGTTCTTGGAACTGGTCGACTAGTTTGGACAGTGCATGTCTTCTTGCTTATTTTTCTCAGTGTACTTTATCAAAATCTTTTGATCTTTCAAAACTTAAAGGTAATTGTTTTCTTTTGAAAAATCATTTGAGGTTAGTTCTTAGCTGATCATTTTAAATAGTAAGAGCTTACGACTAATGATCAATCTAATCCTAAATCACTCAAAACCCAAAATAAGGAAAATAAAAAGTCTTTCTCTTGATTTGTCTTAAATCCTTAGGCTTGAGTGTGTCCATTTGCTTGATTCATCATAAGAGCATTCCCTTTGAATTGATTCTTGCCTTGAAGCATGTTCTTGAGTGGAATCCTTTGGTTTGATGGACTTTGTCATTTCTTGGTCAACAATCTTATTTGACCTAGATGACCTATTTGCATTGTCACTTGAATAAAACATTAGTCCACATAGACAATGCCTTATTACAGTGTTGTCAAAGGCGCTTGCCCGGTTGCCTAGGCGACAGGGCGAGGCATTTTCAAGGCTCACTCATCGCCTTACTATGGTCCAGGCGAGGCAAATTGAAGAAGGCGATGCCTAGGCAAGAGGCGACACAAGGCGAGAGGTGTTAAGACGCTAGCATTTTTAAAGTTACTAGATTTTACTTAAAATAAGTAGAGGGGCATTTTGTCTAATAAAGTTAAAAGAATAAAGGACAGGAATATAAACATGCAGCCTGATTATCTTTGTATGAAGACAAAAACCTAGGCCTTTTTGTTGGGAGTTTTGGGACCACCATGAAGGAAACAAGAAACAGAAACAAGGGGGACCACTTTGTCAGTTTTTTTTCCTTTCTCTCTATCTTTTTTCCTCTATTTTTCTTATTTTTTGTATTAGTTTTTTAAAATTTTTTATGCTTTCAACTTTATGTTATGTTTTTTTACGTATAGAAAAGATCATCAACATTCTTTATTTTGTATTTTGATTCAGATGTTCATATAAGACTGGAGTAGATAACAAAAGTTTGAATATTCATAGAGAATAAAGCACCAAACTTAGAATTATCACATCACTTACACACTATAAGTTGAACTTTTTAGTATTAAATGATACTTAATATAATTATAAGACATTATTTGACTATTAAAAAATTAATTTTTAATGTCTAATATATATTTTTGATTATTTTTATAAGTTAGCGGCTTGCTTCACTCAAGCTAGCGCCTTTTTGTCACCTCGCCTTTCGGGCAATCTAAGACCTTAGCACCTTAAGGGCACCTTTTGCCTTTAACTACACTGCCTTGTTATCATCAAAATTACTGAGATGCCCTTGGTTGAAAACCCTTAGGGCTAACACCAATGTGTCCATCATATGGTCTATGTGCGAAACACCCAGGGTTCTTTTAGAACGAGAGATTTCATCAAGATTTCTAAAACTTCTATTACCTTCTGCTACATATCATAACCAACTTCTATTTTGGGCTGTAGTACCCTATGTGAGTAGTTTGTTATAGGTAACGTCATACTATAACAACCTCACATGTTGGGATTACTATAAATAGCCCACTCATATCACTATGAACAATAACCCATTACAAACCAGTAATTAAGGGAAGACAAACCTTTACTTGTTCAGGTAGCTTTACCATTTTATCTCTCTTCGAACTTGCATCTTTCCCCCACTATTCTGCCTGCTTTCATGGCTCAACTGAGCTTTTAGTTCCTTCTTTTTTTTATGCATGCCAGCTCTTTTCCTTGTTCTTATATATATACACACACACATACATACACAGACATGGATTCTCTCTCTCTCTGTTTCGGTGGTTGGAAAAATAGCAACATACACACACAGATTATGTGTGTGTATATATATATATATATATATATATATATGCTTCTTGCATGGGCTTGTATTGGTTAGTTTTTAGGTTTTTGACATGTGTTCCCCTCCCCTACAATGGTGACACCTCAACTTTCATGCATTCTTCTTATTCCCATATATCATGTACTTATATATTTTTTGGTTGTAGATATAACAATGATTGGCTTGTAGTTTAGTGGATAAGTTTTTGGCATTTCTTATCAAGGTCTTGGTTTCAAGCCTTGGTAGAAGCTTTTTGAGACTATTTCTTCTCTTTTTCCTTTTCTTTTTTTTTTATGTGTAGTATTATATGTTTTAGGTACTTCA
The DNA here is from genome assembly GCA_008638375.1 of Nyssa sinensis. Lineage (NCBI taxonomy): Eukaryota > Viridiplantae > Streptophyta > Magnoliopsida > Cornales > Nyssaceae > Nyssa > Nyssa sinensis. The sequence goes on along the minus strand of CM018035.1, from coordinate 13,413,494 downwards.
ATTATTGCAAAGCTTACATTTTATATGTTCCAAGATTCACTTGAAATTTTTCCATTATCCTTGATTATAGATATTTCATTTGTATGGCACTAATCTTTGATTTAGTTCACTTGTATACTAATTTCTCCATAATTGCTCATGTTTTAATCCTCTCATAGAGTCTTTCATATCTAGATTGCCTCTACTTTCTTTTTGTCATTTGAATGAAAAATCCATGGCTCTCTGACATGGAATTCTTACTCCCTGTGACTCATCACCATATCCACCTACTATCAGTAGATTCATCATTAGATCTATTCATTGTCAACAATAATTATTAAATCCATTTATTGTACCTATACATATTTACCTACCGAATTAATATATTCATATATAATTAATATTTATACAAGTGAATGTCCATATATGAACATATATAAATGCATATAACTTTATACATACGTATGTGTCCTCATATATATGCCTATACACACATGTATATGTATATGTAGGCACACTTCTATCTATCTAATTAATATTTATTTTATCTTGGAAGTATGATATTAATAGGCTTACTAAAAAAATTTAAAATTAAAATCACTTAGGAGATAGTCATCAAATAAACTTTTGAATTTAATTTTTTGCTTTTAAGCAAAAAATTGTAAAATTTTTATTTCTTAGAAAAACTTTTTATCAAACGGTATTTATAAAAAAAGCTTATTTATTATTTTTTTATGCTATTCCACAGGTGTTTCTGTGAAATTGGAAGACCTCCCAGACCATCACAGTGGAGGAGAAATGGACAAGGGAGTCCAAATTATTAGAGGAAAGATCATGTCAGGTTTGTAAAAATATTTGTCTTCCATATTTAGTTTTTTTTTTTTTTTTTGGGGGGGGGGGGGGGGGACGGACATCTTCCAACTTAGCTAGAGTGGTCCATTCATGTATGGAACCTAAAAATATGACGGAAAGCAAACAAACAGATGATAATGATGGGCCAGGCTAGCGGGGTAAATGGAAGATGTCCATCTAGAAATATTAACCAAATATAGAGTGGTGCCAAATCCAGCAATTCTATGCACACTTGTATGCATAATTAATGTTGAATAGATATGGTACCCGTCAAAACCATGAAAATTTGTTGCAAAATTATTGTATGATTCTTTAATTTCTAATTCTGATTTATTTCAAATTTCTAAATTTCTTAGTTTTATTAGGACTGATATAGGATTAGCCGTTTTCTATTCGGATTAGTAGCTTTCTATCTCTATAAATATGGTATAATAGGTCTTTATTATACATCTTTATCGGTAATATATTCAATTTGGATTAAGAGATTTTTTTCTCTTGTTGGGTGAGTAATCCCTATGTTTGATTCAACCAAGAAATTCGACATGCTCAATTCCTTCTACATTTCATGTTGTGTTAATTGATATAAGAGCAAGGATTTGCCTGTCTGGATGAAAATTGGTGACAAAGGAATTAAAAATCCTTACGACGACATTTGTAGAAAACAATCGTTTAGAGTCTTGAATAAAAGAGAATCGTGAAGACAATAGGCATTGCACTAACGATGGAACTCGTAGTCAACCTATTCGTCAACATGTTTCTATTCGAAAAGCTTCGCATAATTACAAAAAACTTCCTGATTTTGATGATAGTTTTATTGTAAAGAATTTCTTCATTGGATATATGATTTGGATGATTGTCTGGAATATGAGATTTTTAGAGGAGAAAAAATATTTTTGGGCATACGATAATGTTATGGGATTAGCGAAATGGTGGTGGTTTGATTTATAGAAGCATAGACAATATCAAGGTAAAAAGTGCATTCACTTATGGTGAAGAATGATGAGATTATTAACGGATAGATTTTTGCCAAGAAATTATTTGTTAGAAGATGAATACAGGCCAACATAGAATTATGTTATAGTACCAGAATATATTGTTGGGAATAAAAAAGAAACTCCAAAGCCTATTTTTCACACCAAGGAAAAAGTGCAAGTAAAATTTGAAATTGCTAAAATAACTTTGACGGATAAGATTGCAAATATTGAACCGTTTAAAGAACTCCACTTTCTTGTAGAAGACCCTCTTATCATAAGAGATGCAGATCAACTTATTTCATCCGATAAAGATGATCACAAGGAGTATTCAAAAGAAAATAAAGTTGAATTTAATTCTATTGATGTTGCAGAAACAATTGATGTGGATGATAAGAAAGAGAAATTGATTAAAACTCCTATTGTGAAGCAAGAAAAAAAAATTTCAGAATTAGAAGATCAAAGCGTGAATCAAGTGGCACCAATAGATTCCACAATCTTTTTGGAAAAGAAAGAAAATAATAATTTAATTATTTTTGCAAAAAAAAATAAAAAATTCTCATGAAAGTAGCCAATGCTACATAAGAGAATGAACTTAAATTTGCGAAGTATGATTATAACGATAACAAGAAGATTGAAATTGTAGTAGATCAAGAAAATGATATTTATTGTTTCATTGCGGGCACATTATTGTCATCAAAATGGGAGCCTAAAATTATAGACTTCATAAACCTTGAGTCTTTCATTGATTTTGAAGATATTCAATCATTATTGTTGAATTACGAATGAGTTCGAGGTTGTATATATCCAATTAACTCAAAGACAATTTTTTTTCAAGTGGGTGAGTCTGATGTAAGATAGGTATGGTACCTGCCTATGAAAACACACCCTTATAAAAGATTATTCTAATATGCACAATTTACTAGTTAATTAAGTTAATTAACCGAGCCCTAATAAAGTTACGTACAATTAATTATGATCACCATATTACTTATCATTATACTTACTCATATGAGATTGATTACTACCTGAGGAATTCTCCTATTAAATTACTTAAGCAATTTATCCAAGTATGTCGAGTATAGAATTTTGAGAATATTAACGACACGAAGATATGCGTAAGAAACCTCCAAGGGGAAGAAAACCCAGCTACAAAAGTTCAATAATAAAAAAGAATGTAATAGAAGTCAATATAGACTTACCCACAAACAACTAACATATCACCACCCATGATCTCCTACTAGTTCATCTGTTGCTCCTCATTGTACTCTTTAGTTTGAATAGCTTCCGCATACTTCAACACCAACAACAAATCCTCAGCTCCATTTTCAATAGTGTGCAACCTGCATATAATGATTATAATATTTAACCACTATATGCTCCTAGGTGTATTCACAAGAAAAACCACCTTACTATAATCTAACCATAAATAAAAATATGAAGCTAAAGATATTTTATAATTCTCTATACTTCAGAGGCTTAGGTTTTTCATTACGAAAACCATAATACTATATTATACTAAAAAAATTCATAATATACTCCTAAACCAAGTTGGAAAAGGTTGTCCTTGAATTAGGCAATTTTCACACAAAATGGCGCTCGAATGTCCACACGTGTTTGGACACAAATCGTGCTTCCGTTCAGACAGGACTGTCTCCTCCGTTCGGATAGGGAGGCACAAAAATAGTTTTTTGTGATTTTCGATTAGAATAAATGGAAAGTTTTCAAAAATCATTGTTTTAGGTAGTAAAAGAAATTGAGAATGTGCCAATAATCCATTGTCCATAAGTGTATTATCTTATAGTCAAAACTAATTCCCTTAGAGTCAAATTAACCATGGTTAAAACCTATTCTAAATTTAATTAACAAATCAAGGTGTATGCTTAATGCATGATATGCATGAAGACATACCTTAATTTACACACTTCTTCAAACATTGACGTAGTAGGTGTCTTGAGTCTTTAATGAATGATTACCAGTAAACCACATGATTCAACACTGACGTAATAAATGTCATCTAAAAAAATACAACCTTTTGAAAATAATTGACAATATAAATTGTCTAATTTTCCTAACACTGCCAAAACCATGAAAATTTATTACAGTGTCATTGTATGATTCTTCAGTTTCCACTTTTGACTTGTTTCAAATTTCTCAATTTCCTAATTTTATCAGGACTAGTATAGGATTAGCAGTTTTCTATTTGGATTAATAGCTTTCTATCTCTGTAAATATGGTATAATAGGTCTTTATTATTCATCTTTGCCAATAATATATTCAGGTTTGAATTAAGAGATTTCTTCTCTTGTTGGATAAGTAATACCCGTGTTTGATTCAACCAAAGAATTCGACATGCTCAATTCATGTTGTGTTTCTTGTTGCATCAATAATTCAAAATCAAAATGACTTAACCATTATGCCATTAGATTTTGAGAATACCAACAGTATGTAAATCCATACTAGCAATTGATAGAAATTAGGGCATTGTGTGTGTGTGTGTTTTTTTTAACTTTTGTCAAACTGTTTGATATACTTTTGCAGCAAATAGTGATCTAACTAGTATCATAACTCTCAAGCTTTTGGTGCAAATAATGATCCAACTAGTATTAGAACTCTTATTCTAAAAGGTATTGGGTTCACTCTTTCGTCTTGTTAAATTCACACTCTGTTGCGCCAGTGTATCCATATATCTCCATCTCTTCATATAGTCTTAACTTTCCACATGAAAGAGTAACTGGTAATCTAACAAGTTTAGCTGGTTTGTTTTGGTTTTTGTATTTTTATAATTTGCCAAAACTTACATGGACTAGTTGGGAAAACCCTTGAAATATTAGGTACAGAATGCAAGCTGAAAGCCTGAAACTACTAGAACCTTTTAAAGTTCATAAAAGAATTATCAATATAAAGTTATGTCATCCTGACACAATAGGAAACATAGCAATGGATACAAAGAAATTCAATATCTAAAAATAAGAATTACTCACCGAACAATAGAACAATACTCTAAATTCAAAATCTAAATATTATTAATAAAATACATAATTAAAGACCTATTACATCATATTTATAAAACTAGAAAACTATTAATTTGACTAGAAAACTGTTAATTTGACTAGAAAACCATGACTCCTATTCTTATCCAAATCCAAATAGAATAAATAAATCTTACTTCGAATAGAAAAGAAAATAGATATTTTAGATAAAATAACCAACTTGAGATAAACTCAAATTTAGAAACTAAAGAATCCTACAACAACTCTACAACAAATTTCTATGGTTTTTAGCAGGTACCATATATGTCCTACATCAGACTCCCCCACTAGAAAAAAACTCATCCTCGATAACAGTCGAAGACTCAAGGATTTCTTTTTTCACATCTTCTATGAAATCCGTGATTTTAGACTCTTGTGTTGAAGACAATAATATTCCCATAATAAAACAAGAAAAATTATCTTCTTGATCCAACAATACAATTTCAATTTTCATGTAAGGATTATAATCATCCTTTACGAATTCAGTTTCATTCTCATCTACAGTATTGACTACTTTCATGGGAATTTCTTGCTCATTCTCTTCCATAAAAGAGCTTGTAACATCTATTGGTGCCACTAGATCCACACTTTGATCAAATGGCTTTGAATTATTTTTCTTCTTCTTTCTCTACAATAGAAATTGTTGTCTTGATATAAATATGATCATTGAAAGATGGTAGATTAATATTCATACGTGAACTTAGAGAATTTTGACATCTGTAGTATCTTTCATGATACATGTATCTTTTAAATCTTACACAAAAATCTTCATTAGATTCCTCATTACTCAAATAATCCTCCTACTTTTTGTTTCTTCTCGTAGGTCTACGGATCTTGTAGTCGTCGTCTTCAGAATCTGAAACGCCTCCTAAGCAGGTTGCCATTGGGGACGTTCTTCTGGCACAAATCTATCAGTAGTCTAGGCTCGAGCAAATCCTCTGGTGTGGTTCTTCTTGAGTGGAGTGTCAAAATTGATATTAATATTGAATCCTATAAGCATCTCACAAATCTCACCAAGTTGTTGCCTTTTTTCATCAAACACAACCCACAAATTAAGGCCCCGTCTCACAACCAACGTCAATAGAATTTCTATTTTCGTCTCTGTCATTTGTCATCTGGCTAAGAAAATCCTCGCTCTAATACCAACTAATGCAACACGAAACATAACAATGGATACAAAGAAATTTAATATCCAAAACAGGGATTACTCATCCAAGAAAAAGAACAATTGTCTAAATTTTAAATTTGTATATTATTGATAAAAGCTATATAATTAAAGACCTATTATATCATATTTATAAAGCTAAAAAACTACTAGTTTGATTAGGAAACTACATCTCATATCCTTATCCTAATCCTAATAGATTAAAGAAATACTACTTTGAATAGAAAATACTAAAGATAATAGATATTTTATTTAACACTATGCTTGGATAAGTAGGAAGGGAAGGAGAGGAGAGGATAACATTAGTTATGAGGGAGATAGGAGGAGAGGAGAGGAGAGGAGAATACAATCCTTCGTTCATACTTGGATAACAAATGAGGGAAAGGTGAGCGTAATCCTTTCATCTTGCTTGAGAACAACAGAAGAAAGAAAGAAAAAGAAATGATTATATATTTTTTTACTATTATGCACTAAGATAGAAGCGTCTTTTTTTTATTTTTTTCCTTTATAATTTAAGGCTAGAATTGGTATTATAAAAAATTCATTAAAAGGCTCTCTCCTTCCCTCCAACTTCGCTCACTTTTGGGAGGAGAACAAATTAGATAAAACAAAGGTTAAGAAACCCCTCCGTCCCCTCTCCCTTCCTTCTCTAATTTTAAACCAAGCACTTTATAACCTCTCCTTCCTTCCCCTTTCCTCTCCTCTCTTTCCAAATCCATCAATCCAAGCGGAGTGCAAAATAACCAATTTGAGATAAACTTACAAACTAAATAATCCTACAATAATTCTACAACAAATTTTCATAATTTTTAGCAAATATCACATCTATGTTGATTCTGATTTGGTATGCAGTGCCCTGGATCAAGGACATTCGTTGCACAAAATTGAAGCATCATCAAGCACTTCAACTTGTCAAATACTTATGTAAGCACGCTAAAGAAATTGATGACCCGGAAGATTACGAATTATTTAGATTACCATTCCTTTTAGGGGCACAATACGGGAATCACAAAGTTGTCAAGGAGATTTTAAACTTAGACTTGAAAGGCAAACCATTTTTTTTCAAAGACGAAGAGGGACACACTGCAATCCATCTTGCAATTATGTGCCGTCATGAAGAAGTTTTCAATACCTTATATCAACATTATATGGCGCGGTATGATAAAAAAGATGTCGCAAAGTTTACAGACAATGATGGAAACAATATCTTACATTTGGCAGGAAACATGGTGCGTCAAGCCCAACTTGATCTGGTTTCTGGAGGAGTTCTACAAATGCAGCGTGAGTTACAATGGTTTAAGGTAATTAATTTCTTTTTCATATAACTTTCGGTTTCAGGGGCTCGAGACAATGTGAGGCTTAAAACAACAACTCTAAATTAAGCCTTTTTATTTTCTCATATTGATATTAAAAAAAATTATTTAAAATTTATTCATCATACTTTTTGAGATGAAAATTATTAAATTTTTGTATTCAAGTTTTGCTAACATATTCCTTTCAATTCATATTATGACTAATTCACTTAATTTTTCTTGTGACATAGTTGATTTTTGGTAGAATTTTATTGATTTTAATTTAGAAAATTGTATTGTTTATAATATTCTAAAAGCATATATGCATTTGGAAAAGAATCTAATCTTTTTATATAATTCAGTATCTCAATTGGAGTGTTTTCTTTTATTTTTAAAATTTATTTTAAAACTTTCAATTCTCAAAACAGGTTTTTTAGGTTTAGAAAACATTCGAGATCAAGACAAAAAAAATTTAAACTATCATTAGTGATTTTCTTGTTTATATATATAATTGAACTGTAATTGCATTGAATATTGCCTTACACAAGTCTATTACTTTTTTTTTTTTTGTAACAAGTCTATTGCTTTTTTTTTTCTTTCTGGTATTCAATTTTTGACACACATATATATAGTAATGAGAAAAATATGGATATTTTAGATAAATTCAAACCAAAATTCAACCACAAAAAAAAAAAGATAAACATTGAATCTACTTGATCTGGTACCCTTTGTTTTTTGTAGTGTATATATATATATATATATATATATATATATATATATAGTAATAGATATTGTAACTGTATTCTAATTGTAATAGAACTATTCACTTACAAAAATAATAAATTAAATAATAACAAAAATCATTTATTTTATGACTATTATTTGAGATAAATAATATATGAAAATAAAAGGTGATGAACTTACACCAATTGAAAAAAATTAACTTTTTTTCCTTTTGGTTTTTTTTTATCAAATATAATTGGTCTAATTTAGAATTTTAAAAAGTTTCATAAATCTCAGCAACCCTTACCACAACCATTTCGTACAAGCTTATGCCCCCAACATGTCATCTGCAATGGGGATTCGAATCTAAGATGTCCAAATTTATGGCTCATCCCAATGTCCTCCTTAGCACTGGACTACCTGGATGGTGGTTAAAATCTACTAATATTGATTTAAACTATATTACCGTTTCATTTATTTGTTAAGCGGATGTTTTAATTTTCTTCAAGGGTTACTGTAAACCAAAAATTATTTAGCTACCCAAGCCTAAACAACCCAAAGAGCAAAAAATATTAATTGCTATTTTTTCCCACATATTCCTAGAAACAGTCAAACATGGTCTCTAATTCCAAAGTCGTGCAATAAAATATAGGTAGTGGAAAAGCTTGTGGAGCCTCAATATAGAAACTTGAAGAACAATGAGGGGAAGACATCTTTGATGATATTCAATGAAGAACATGAAAAATTGATGACATCTGAAAGCCAATGGGTGCAAAGCATGGCAAATTCATGCACACTTGCAGCGTCACTCATTGCCACAGTAGTGTTTGCAGCTGCCATTACAATACCAGGGGGCAATACTAGTGATGGCATCCCAATCTTCTCCACAGAAAGGGCCTTCATAATCTTTGCCATATCAGATGCACTCGCTCTTTTCTCATCACTATGTTCTGTGTTATCGTTCTTGTCAATCCTCACGTCACGCTATGCAATAATAGATTTCCTCCATAGCCTACCCCAAAGACTAATAATTGGTTTGATCACCTTATTCATCTCTGTAACGTCCGTGATAATAGCCTTTAGTGCTGCACTCTATATGGTTTTTGGCCAAAGAAAGGCATGGTTTCTTATCTTAGTATCCACACTGGCTTCTTTACCTGTGACCTTGTTTGTGTTGTTGCAATTTCCCCTCCTCCTGAATATGATCAACTCCACATATGGCCTCAGTATTTTTGTCAAGCCAAGTGAACGTAGTCCTCCCCTAGATTAAAAAGAAAAATGCAAGAATTTTGGGCTACTATCAACCACTATGTACCTTTATGTTGGCATGTTGAATAATATATTTATATTGTGTTGTATTGCATTCCACAAGTAAATCATGTACCTTTGTGTTGGCATGTTGAATAATATATTTATATTGTGTTGTAATATATTTTTATTGTGTTCTATTAAATTCCATAAGTACTCATGTGCCGTTGTGTTGGCATGTTGAATAATATATTTATATTGTGTTCACATCAATGATCATTCTTTCATGTTTAATATCTTTCACACTATAGAAGAGTAAAAGGGGATTAGATATCATCTAGACAAGAAAAATAATAAAACTGAATGTTTATTAATGTATGAACTAAATTGAAGATGGAGAATTGCAGTCCTATATATGAAAAATTAGTCCTAATCCTTGTAGGATAGAAAAATTAAAAAAAAAAAAGAATAATTACCAAAAATAACAAATTTTAGTTAATTAAGTTTAAGTTTGGATAATATAAAGTACTATAATAGCTTTAGAACAAACAACAGCAAAATGAAAATTCAAAACAAAACTTTCTTAAAATAGCAAAAACATGATTTTTTTCGAGGTCTAAATCGTAGAATTTGGCTGAAAGGCATACCTTAGAGCAAAGCAGTGACTTTTGATCCCGGTGTCATTTAGGTTTGATTATGGGTTGTTTCAAGTGTAGATGTTGAGGTGGAACATTGTTGGAATATTTACTGAGACAACCATCAATTATCAATTGGACTTTTGGCGATCCAATTAGTCCCAAAATGCCTCAACAACTCATTTTATATTAATCTGATCCTTTCCTTTGAAAGCACTTTTCCTCGAGTGAATTGGTCGTACCACATGCGAGATGGGTGCATGATACTCAAGAAAGATCTTGAAAATTGAAGGTATTGAAAATAGCCAAGTCAGCAAGGAGGTCCACAATGTAAGCATTGTGATTAATTATTCGTTAAATCCAAAAGATATTGATTTTCTTCTACTTGAGTTCATTGTATGTTCCTATAGGAAATCTCTCCTTCGACAAATGCATCATCACCATGTCTCCTACAACAAAGGTTTTCGCGTGCTTCTGTTCATATGCATTTGCCTTTTACTTAGTCGTTGACTCATTTAATTTCTTCTTGACTTCAGTATAGATTTCAGCCACTTTTTCGGCCTTACGATCAATGATCAATAATGGTGGTAGGGGTGGTTGTTACCAACATTAGAAGTAGAGGGGGTTAGTGAAAATTCAAAAATTAGAGGGTTGTATCCATAATAGTTAGAAACCTAAAGGAAAGTCAGTATAATTTACTCTATTTCGTATAACTGACAGTTCAAGATCTATTTTTTTTTTGTTGAGAAAGCAATTTTTCTTATTCTTTTATTGGTACTCTGCAAAAGTTTATTTGGAAACCTCAAAATATTTATTGTAAGGTATGCCACTCGCATTCAAGGTACATTGTTAAAGGGCAAGCTCACTAGAATGGAAGAAATGAAAACATAGGTCTGGGCATGGGTTAAAGTTACCAATGTGGTCATTGAGAGCTATAAGCCTGATAAATTATGGTTCACAGCAGGTGTAAAGAAATCAAGGCTCAAAGATGCTTACGAAATGCTTTATGATGCCATTAAAGTGGAAGAATTTTGAGACAAGAATGAAAGAACTGGAAGAACAGAAGTTGTAGAGAAAGAAGAGAGCAGTCTATTGATTTTCTTTCAAATCTCAAAGAATGGATTAATTGATACAACAACCTGTACTTCCTACTTTATATACAGGAGCGTACTATTATAACAAACCATGTAAGGACCGCACCTCTCTATCTAACAAACCTCACTCTATTAGTTGGGTTGTTACAACTCAACTACTCTGTTAACTGAATCTGTTACAGCTCAACTTTCTTAACTGAACTTGTAACTGTTTTTGGTTTGCAGGCGGTTTGCTGGGCTCTTGTGGACAACTTATCACCCCCCCCCCCCCCCCGCAAACTAGTGGGGGGTCTCTAAGCCAATAGTTTGGTGCAAAAGAAGAGAAATCTTGTTGAAGTGAGGCCTTTGGTGAAGATGTCAACCAATTGGTCTTGAGTACAAACATAATGGACAAATAGTGCTTTCCTGGTCACCTGCTCTCTTACATGGTGATAGTATACTTCTATATGTTTGGACCTGGCATGGAATACAGGGTTGGAAGCTAGTGCTATGGCAGAAATGTTATCACGCCGAAGGAGAGGAGTGGTGTCTATGGGGTGCTGAATATCACAAAATAGTTGTCTGACCCAAGCTATTTCAGCAGCAGCCATTGCTAAAGCTTTATATTCAGCCTCTGTTGAAGACCTGGCAATTGTGGGTTGTTTCTTTACTGTCCATGTGATTGGATTGTGACCAAGGAAAAGGATGTAGCCTGTGGTAGACCTTCTGTTAGAAGGGTCCCCTGCCCAATCTATATCTACATAGGCAAACAGAGAAGTAGAGGAGGGGGTGTAGTGAATGCCAAGTGAGGGAAAGCCTTTGAGGTACCTTAAAATTCTCTTTACTGCCACAAAGTGAGTGTCAGTGGGGCACTGTATGAACTGGCAGACATAATTGACTAAGAAGGCTATGTCAGGTCTGATAAAGGTGAGGTACTAAAGTGCCCCAACAATGCTTCTATAGGTGGTGAGATCAGAAAAAGGAAGACCATCAGTTTTGGAGAGTCTTTGAGCAGTAGTGCAAGGAGTTTTGCATGGTTTGCAAGTTGACAGGTTGGTTTTCAGGAGAAGATCATTGAGATATTTCTCTTGAGACACATGTAAACCAGTGGGAGTATGAGTAATTTCAAGCCCCAAAAAATAGTGCATAGTCCCCAGGTCTTTCATGTTAAATGAGTAGCTGAGTTTTTGAATTAGAGTTTGCACATACGTAGTATCACTGCCAGTTAGGATTATGTCATCAACATATAGTAAAAGGATAGTGATAGAGGTGGAAGTTTGTCTAACAAAGAGACTGGGGTCAACTTTGGATTGAATGAACTGAAATTAGAGAATTTGAGATGTGAATTTTTCAAACCAAGCTCTAGGGGCTTGTTTGAGGCCATAGAGGGATTTGCGTAACTTGCAAACAAGTTGAGGGGCATTGGGGTTTGTGAAACCTTGGGGTTGCTGCATATAGACTTCCTCTTGAAGGTTTCCATTTTTGACATCCAGTTGCTTAAGGGGCCAATTGTTTTGGACTGCCAATGCTAGGACTAACTTCACTATAGTGTGCTTGACCACAGGGATGAATGTTTATTCATAGTCAAGGCCTGGTTCCTGGTGGAAGCCTTTGGCTACAAGCCTTTCCTTGTATCTTGCTATACTACCATCAGTATTATACTTTATTCTGTAAACCCACCTGCAGCCAACTAGGTTTTTGTTGGGCAGAAGAGGAACTAAGGTCCATGTTCCTTGCTCTTGTAGGGCAGAAAATTCTTCAGCCATGGCTTGTCTCCACTCTGGTGATTTATTGGCAACGGTAAAGGTCTGAGGCTCTGTGGGAGTGGAAGGAGATTGTGTTGGGGGAACAGAGGTAGTTAGGGCCTTCTTTTTGGTAATCCCATATTTTGATCTAGTTTGCATTAGATGGTGACTGGTGATGAGCGGAGATGGTTGGATATCTAAGGGTGGAGAGTAGGTGGTCTGAGTAGTGGTGGGATTTTGATGCATTGGGTGATCTAACTGGTTACAGGGGTTTAAGCTGTTTGGAGGAGAAGAGGTTTTTGTTCGGATGTCTGAACAAGTTACAGGGGTAACTGAGGTTGTAGTGGAGTTTTGTTTTGGTACATAAGGTGAGTAGGAGGGGTTGAAAGGTAATGGGGGACTGGGGATTGGAATAAGAGGATTATTGACCTGAGGTGATGTAGAGGACTAAAAATGAGGGTGTGTTGTCCCTGAGCAAGATGGTGTGGAATTAGTTGAGATGGACCAAAGGGAAAGGTCATAGTTGTAAGGGAAGGTGCCAAGGAGGTGTAGATGTGAGAGGCCGGGTAGGACCGTTCAACAAAGATAACATTCCTGGAGTGTAGAACTTGTTAGTGAGTCGGTCAAAACACAAGTAGCCTTTGTAATTTAAAGGGTAGCCTAGGAAAATGCACTTGGTTGTCTTGGGCTGAAGTTTGTTTTTGTTGTAGGGAGTTGTAAAGGATAACAACCGTAGCCAAATGTTTTCATAGAAGAGTAAGGTGGATGATGGTGATGGAGGAGATAATTAGGGGACTGATTAGAGGTGTTGGGACTTGGTAACCTATTGATAAGGAAGATGACAGTTGAGAAGGCATGGTACCAAAAGCTTGGAGGTAAGGCAGCTTGAGAGGGTAATGTAAAAGCTGTTTCAACAATGTATCTATTTTTCCTCTCTGCCACCCCATTTTGTTGTGGTGTGTGTGGGCAAGAGACTTTTGGTGATGAATGCCATGGGTGTAGTGCAAATTTTCAAATGCAGTCCCATTGAATTCTCCACCTCCATCTCTCCTAAACACTTTAATTTTGTGGTTAAAGGTGTTTTCAGCATAAGCTTTAACTTTGCAAAAGGTTGGGTATGCTTCAGATTTGTGAGACAATGGATAAATCTAAGAGAATTTTGTAAAGTCATCAATGAAGGAAATGAAGTATTGAAAGTTATACAGTGATTTGTGTGGTGTAGGACCCAAAGGTCACTGTGTATAAGTGCTAGTGGTGTGGTGGAAATAGACTGAGAGTGAGAATAAGGAAGCTGTGTCATTTTTCCTTACAAACAGAATTCACAAATGCTATTAGAGTTTTTAAGTATTGATTGAAAATCAAAATGTTGAGACAGTAGTCTATGTAATACAGAATTGGAAGGGTGTCCTAGTCTTTGATGCCACAGTTTGTAGTTGACAACCTTTCCAAGATTTACAGAGGGAAAAGTGGAAGGAGTGATTTGAGTGTGGTGTAGTTCTTTGTAACTGTTTTGCAGGTAGTTTGCTTACAGTAGTTGTGGAGGGCATTGCACTAGCAGTAGCAGACTAGTTGACAGAGTGAAAAGCTTGCTTGTTTGGAGTGTTGAGGTGCGACTTTGATAGAGTCTTGATTGGATATAGGCCATTGTGACTATTGCCTTGGTACAATATCCTCCCAGTTGGAATATCTTGGATCTTAAGCATGTTAGCATCAAAAATGCATTTGCAATTATGTTCTAAGCAAAGTTTATAGACTGAGAGAAGATTAGTAGCAATTTTAGGGACACAGAGAACGTCAGGTAGGTTAAAGGAGTGTATAAGGGTTTGTAAGGATGAAGAACCTGTGTGAGAGATTTGTAGATCCTTGCCATTTCCAATAGAGACTGAATCTTCACCTGTATAGTCCTCAAAGATGCTGAGATTAGAGATGTCATTGGTGATGTGATTGGTTGCATTAGTCTGTGAGCCAAATGTTGGAGGTGTTCTGATTGGATCCAAAGGAGGCTGTCATTGCTGCCAGTTGAGGAGGGGGTAATTTGGCTTGATAAGCAGTGTTTAGTCTATGATAGCAGTCTGCAGCTGTGTGATTGGTCCTGTAGCAAATTTGGCAAGGTTGGGGAGGGAGTTGATAAGTGTTTGGCTTCTGACTGAGGGAATTTATTGAGGGGAGGACCATAGGAATAGTTTCAAGGAGAGGCTGTAGGACCACAGGACCTGCCTTGGTAGTTGAACCTGCTACTATTGCCATTTCTATTGCCTGATCTCCCTCTACCTCTGTAGTTGTTTGAATTTCCTCCGTAATTTTGAGGAGAGAATTGAGATCTTCCTTGCAAGACTGCCATGGCAGTAGGGAAAGAGTTTTGATTCTGTTTGTTGTGACGTTCCTTTGAGTTTTCTTCTGCTTTCAGCAAGACATAGAGTTCCTCAAGGGTGATGGGATCAGATCTGGTTCTAATGGAGGTTGCAAAGACATCATAGTTTTGTGGAAGGCCATTCAAAGTACAAATTAACAAATCTTCATATTCTATTTTCACTAAGACAGAGTGCAGTTTGTCTCTGATCTCTTTGATCTTCTGTATATAGTTGTCAATGGAATTGTTGCCTTTGGATATTGATTGTAACTCAGTTTTGAGTTGCAGGATATTAGCTCTTGACAATGAAGAAAATCTTCTCTCAAGTGCAAGCCATACCTCTCTTGCAGAGTTAAGGCCAATTATATGAGCAAGAGCTGTTGGAGACAAGGTTGCATTAATTAAGGTCATGAGTGCCCGATCCTGTGCAATCCAACTTTTGTGATTCAGATTCATTTCTGCTGTTAATTCCCCTCTCTCATCTCGCAGGAACACTTCTGGACATTCAAGACTTCCATCTACAAATTCATTCAGTGAGTGTGCTTTGAGGATTGATGTGAACTAGAACTTCCATGAAACATAGTTTGTTGAGTCAAGTCTCACGGTTATGAGATTGCAGATGTTTGACAACAGATAGATTGGAGGTTGAGGGTGAGATGTGGAAGCTAAAGTTGAACTGGCATTTGATGAGGGCTGATTTGTTGGAGGAGCTTGAGAAGCCATTGAAAATGAGACGCTGGTCTCTTTTAGAGCTCTCATACCATGAAAGAATTGGAAGAACAGAAGTTGTAGAGAAAGAAGAGAGCAGTCTATTGATTTTCTTTCAGATCTCAGAGAATGGATTAATTGATACAACAACCTGTATTTCCTACTTTATATACAAGAGCCTACTATTCTAACTAACCATGTGAGGACCATACCTCTCTCTCTAACAAACCTCACTCTATCAGTTGGGCTGTTATAACTCAGCTACTCCGTTAACTGAATCTGTTACAGCTTAGCTTTCTTAACTGAACTTGTAACTGTTTTTGGTTTGTAGGTGGTTTGCAGGGCTCTTGTGGACTACTTATCAGAGAATACATAAAATTTTCATTTGTTGTTAATATCAACTACTGCTTTATAATATGATGTGCATAACCTTATTCATTGGTACATTCTTCATTTTTATGGAAGATGGTTGCATATGTTGATAGATTTCACTATGAAAAATAGGTGACCATACTGGTTTTATTGTGATAGATCAACATCAATTATTTTCCTCGGGAATTTATAGATAATCCAATATTTGAGTTCTTATGGAGGAATGAGAAATATTTTTGTTGCTTTAGTTTATACTCTAGTTAAATTTGATTAAGATGGTCACTAGATTTGTGGGCCTAATAAATCAAGCCTATTTATTTTAGAAAGTTTCTTATTTTTATTTTATAAAAATATATGTATTCAGGACATTTAGAGTCATAATTAATTAACTAACTATCCCACAAAGTTACACAAATAGCCCCCAAATTATTTTTCTAATTAACCTAATCAATTAGACAAGAATCGTTGAACTAAATGGCAAACCGATTGTCCTCAATATAAATTTAACATCAGATTTCACAATTACGTATGACCAAGTGCTAAATAAAAATATACCCAACAAGTATAACAACAAACACAACTGAGAGAAAAAGAGAGACACCAAGTCTTACGTGGAAAACCCTCCAGTGGAATAAAACCCATAACTAGCAAGAAATCTTCTATAAATCCAATCCAGTACATGAAAATACCAGAATTCGAAATACTAACCTTATTATAGGCCATTGTAGTCTTCCACCGTTAGTCAAATTTGTCTATGGTCCTTTCCATAATGTTCTTTTGTACAATCTGATTATGTCTTCACTAGTGATTTCTCTATAGCAACCAATTTTACCACCAATTTGAACTCTTGCAGATGAACACAAACCTGTGTAGTAGTAAACAGTGAACATAGGACTCTCTCTTAGTACGCAAAACATATCACAATCATCTTTGTAATTCAAGGACTATATGAAATCCTAAAGTAAGATGAATTTAGTCTCAAGGATGAAGAAGAGTAACAAAGTACCCAACAAAAAAGTGTGTGGAGGCTGTCTCACCAATACAAAAAGCTAAATCTTTTTGTGAATTTTGTTATTTTCGCACAATATGTCTTTATAGGCAAGCTAAACCTTCTAAGATTCAGAATTATGGCATCACTAGAACTTGCTGATTTTGGACACGTGTGCGGACAATAAAGCATATTCTGTGTGAACTCAACACTATGTTCGGATGGACGGGCCGAGGCTTCCGTCCAGATGGAATAACTATTGTTTCTTACGCAAGTTTTAAAATTAAAACTGTAGCAAAATCATGTAAAAATCTAAGTGTCCAAGGAACCTTTTATGACATAACTTAGCCACTTTTAAGCCTCTAGTCAAAATTAAAAGTGCATAATTAACCTACGTATAATTAAAACCAAAGTTCCATATCAAAAAACTTAGAGATTAAACACACAACTAACTTCTCCACGATCTAACATGAATGCATGACATCTAAGTGTGTTTTGTCTTCCTAGTGTTAGGTGTCAGATTGATTGTTGAAATTCTTCTTCAGATGTACGAGCTGTAATTCGAATCTGGATGCAAACAAGTCTTCAGTAATACGATTGATTAATGAGTAAGTTGCAATGAGACTTAGTGTAATATCTTGACTTTTAAAATTTTAATTTTAATTAAATAAATAAGTTTTTATTGTTTAAATCTTAACTAGATGATATGGCTAAATAAATAAGCTTATATTGTTTAAATTCTAACTAGATGATATGGCATAGATCAAATTTTGGAAACTTAGTCAATAAATGGATGTCAAATATGAATTCTAAACCATGACCATTTTAATACAACTTTGAAATAATGACCTTGGACAATTATAATCTAGTGTAGCTGGGAATTATATAAGAAGGAAACCTATAACTCAACATTTCATGTTTCATCGTAGTATAAGGTCTAAAGGTGGAAACTTAGAGATTAAATAATATATTGTTGGCCAATGTGGCAACCTTAGAATAAAGGAAGGATGCAAAGTTGCAAAATACAAGGGGTGTTGGTCAACTAGCATGAGGTGGCTAATTAGTATGAAAGGTGGAAAGATGAAAAGAGAACACACATCTCATGAGGTGGCAAAGCAAGGAAGAAAGTTGCAATACAAGATTTGGTTAGCATGGTAAGGTGGCCAAAGGAGAATTGAGGGTGAGGTTCGGTATGTGACAGAGTGGTATCAAAGTAAAGGTTGAGTATTCTGGAAAAGTTTAAGGAGAAATATCAGAGTTAAGGTTGAGGACGTTGGAAAAAATTTTGAGGATAAGATATCAGAGCAAAGGTTTCATGATCCTTGGGAGACAATAGTTATATGGACTCTCTTTGCCGCGGTGGCCATGTTGGGCTCTCGAATTGCAGCCCTGTTCTTCCTCAATGGTCTGAACCCCGACAACACTTGCTTCCTTAGGTCCATTTTGGGAGCTTGAATTAGTCCCACCTTCCTCAATGTTTTGAATAATTTATACTGCTGGAATTTCATAGTGTTGTGATTTCTTATTTCTAAGAGCCCATTTAGGATAAGCCTCTTAACTAGTTCAATAGAATACAAATGAATTTGATTTAAATTTTTTTACTGATTGGTAAGTACTTTTACATTTTTTACTGATTGGTAAGTACTTCTTAACATTTTAACAGTATAATGATTCATATCTATTCTTAAAAAATACTTAAAACCTCAACAAAATCAAACTAGGGCCTGTTTTGGAACTTTAGAAATTGGACTGGTCCGATTGAAGCCAGTCCCCACTAACAAGTTCAATTGGAAACAAGAATTAACCAAAACTACGTTAAACGTACAAGTAGTTTGGTAAAATTGAAATCAGTATCAGTTTTTTCTTTTCATATGGTTTGGCATCCACCGTCATCTTTAATGTTTGTCTTCAAATCATATATGTGTATGTAATCCCCACCCAAAACATCCATGATATTCTTCAACAAATTTTAAAGAATACACAGTTTGTGATTGCCCGTACAGCAACATTGTTATCATTAAATTCGAAAGGTAATTCAAGAGAGAAAGAACTGACCGGTGTTAAACATGCAATCATCCTCAGTGATTGTTTGGGCTACAATCATCATCTCCAATGTTAGATTTTGTTTGCTTTTATGGTGACCAATAGAAAGTGTTCACTATCAAGAAAAGCCATGAATAGTTGCGACTTCAAACTCCAACAATAGAGAAATTTCGGTCGCCAGATTCCATACCAAGCTGCGGTTTTGATTCATAGGCTATTGCTAAAAAAAAAAATAGCTGCTTTGGGATCTCCAACCAATGATCTTGTGGCAATGTGTTTTTGGAGAGGAGGGTTCGTAGTTTTTGGTCGAAGAAAGAAATCGGACAAAATAGGTTTTATTTTAAAACAAGGGTCACCTGATTTAAAGGCAGACCTCTTTTTTGGACCAAAACAATACACACTAACCCAGTTTTTGCCCTTTTCAAACTCTCTCTAAAATAGAAGTGATTTTAACCTAATTCAATTTGAATAATTTTTAAATAATTAACCTCTAAGTTTTCCTGGGTATTGATTTTTTTTTTTTTTAGTTTGGTTTGTTGGTTTCATGTCTTGTGTTCTGTTAGGTTGGTTGCATGGAAACATGTCTTTGTGGTTGTTTTGTGGTTTGCCTCTTTGGTTTTTTGTGGTTGTGAGATTCTCTTTGTACATTTGTTTAGTTTTTGGTTTTATAAGATTAAGCAAACTAAAAAGAATTTAGTTATTTATTGCATAATTTTTTAATTTATCTTGCTTATATTACTGTTTTGCAAAATTTGATATGTCACATCCTGAATTTCCGCAAACTCGGGGCGCCAGGGAACGAAAATTTAAAAAAAATAAATAAATGACAATTATTTAAATTTAATTGAATCTCCCTCTTTACTTCCTCAAGTTTTCTCCCAAAATGTTTGACAAAGATCCGTCATTTAACTTAACTCCAAATGGTCCCCAAATGTTGCTCAAGCATCTCGCCCAATTAATATTTAAAACCCGAACTGGACTTATTAAATAAAAAAATGAATAAATAAATTTAAAACATCTTTTAATTCGCAGCAAAAAAAATCATTATTCCATACTCTAAGGTCATTAACCAACCAAAAAAAAAGTTTGAGAATCATTTGAATACATTCTGAAAACTTTGTTTAAACTTTGATATCTTTCGTGGTCAATTTCACCCAAACATATTTGGAGTCTCAAAGTGTAATTATTTTTAAACAAAAGTACTCATCGATACAATCAGTTTAGACTTTTGAATCACTCAATTCAGATTTAAAATGAATTTATACGAAAATCAGAAAGTTTGAAACAATCAAAAAGAAAAAAAAAAATTAATTTCGGATGAACAGTAATGTGAAAAACCAGTAGCTAAAAGTGAACAATAACCTTGAAGGTTACTGTTCACCTGGAGCAAAATTCCACTTCAGAAAATGCTGCTCCGAACCCCTTGATTCAAATTGATTTTTCTCTCAATCTACAGATCCAAACGTAATAAAATCTATGCCAAAATTTTCCTTATTGAGTCTAGTTTCTATACCATTTTGAATCACTCAAAAAATCCACGTAGAACCCAAGTTATAGTAAAAACACTACCCATAGGTCAGATTTTGCACACTTAAAGCAAAATCAATATAACTTTCTCATTTTAAAAAATTTCAATGTCCATGATGTATAAAAAGAAAGCTAATAGATAGACCTATCTAGAAATGTAAGACACTTTAATTAATTCAAAAGGACCAAAAAGTTATAGTCCCACGAAGTGGGCTGATCTGCCCAAATGATTTTGTAGAATCGAAATTAAGGCATGTCGTATGTCATTTGACATTCCTTCTAATTCTTCAAGCTATTTGACCCCGACTTTCTAACCATTTTCTCAAATTTTTCCCAAGTCTTTCAAGCTCCTTTTTCACCCATTTTCAGCCCAATTTCCTAAGGCTTCTAAACCTCCATTGTAAGCACTTTTTCTCACCCATTTCAAGGGTGTTTTTCACACTTCTCTAATGCTTTATTTTCAAAAAAAATTGGACATGAACTCCTTTGTTTTTCCAAGTGTTTACCCACCTAATTTTTCACAAGATCCTTATATATATAAATAGGTAAACAATCCACCCTCACTCGGTGGCCACAAATCCATCAAGTTAAACCTACATCCTCCATTTCCAACACATCCATGTAATACACATTTAACTCCCAAATATCATGCATCCTCTAGTACACATTTAAACCATAAATATCATGCATTCATTTGATTTACAACTCATACATATTAAAATGGCCCAAGGCCTAAGGTTTACAATTTGTTCAAAGTTAAGTACAATAAAGTAAGCTTATGCCTATACATTCAAAACATGCCCCAAGGGCCAGATCTTCAACATGATATATTTTTTCCCATCCTTAAAGACTTAAACAAGTCTTAATTGCCCGATGGCTCATCTGAAAAATGATATCCCATGAATAGGTCAGCTCAATAGCTGGTATAACATAATACTAAGACTAGGAACAAGTTTAAGGGCGTGGCATGTACAAATGTACATTTATATCTACATGTACAATTTTAATCTACATGCCATCTAATTCATCCATATAATGCATTAACAAGATTCATAACACATTCATATAAACTCTATACCACATCCATGTATTCATTTATGCGATGTTATGCAAATATGCGTGACTCACCTATGCAACTCTATGTCACACCCATGTCTCCTTTAAGGGCCTCACCCCGATGGACCAGAGTACCAATTCCCTTTACGGACCTTCCCCCGATGGATCTGGGTACCAATGCAATGGCCAATTTTGGGTTTTTTACCACAGGATCTATACCCTCATAATACATAGCACCTCGTGCTCAACCCACACCATGTTTTCAAAGAATCACATTATGCCAAAATGCCATGATTTTATCATGCAATTTCATTGTGACAATTTATCAAACACATAGTGTCCCATTTTCAAGTCATGCAATTTATCCCACAAAATACATAACTTTAAACTCCTAAACATCAGGCTCATCATATATATATATATATATATATATATATATATCATGACTAAACACATCAACACATACTTAAACCACAATCTCACAATCCCAATGATTCACAAAGAACATAAAAATTCCATAAAGCACCAAGGCACCAATTCATCACATGGCCCAAACCACAAGGTGAGTCAACATGCATGTAGGTTCAAAAAATGTAACAATACATTCCTACCAATGGAACACACCCAAATCAAGGCAACAAAGCATCCAACAACATCAAGAACACATATATCCATAAACTACCAACTCTAGGCTTTTCAAAGGAACTACCTTCTAGGTGGTTTCCTAACCTCAAATACACATCCTAAACAATCAATCAACAAGAAAAAATACAAGAAAACTTAAACCTATTGCTAGCTTAGTACTACATCATACCTAAATTAGTTTTTCATAAACTGCGGAGGCTGTGTTCACTAGATGGCCGAACTGTTCAATGACGTTACAGGTCTCGATGAGAGGAACAACTTCTCAGAAGGAAGCTCGGTGAAAATCCCACTCGAAATGCATGTTTCGGAGGCTTGAAGCTTGAAGAAACTAGGGCTTTTCTCCCCCTCTCTCTCAAGAACGTGATCTCTCTGTATATGCAGAATGATTTCTGTATAATTTTGTGTCTAAGGGTGGTATTAGGGGCAAGGACAAAATGACCATTTTGCCCTTAATGAGCCCGAGAACCCCGTTACTCTACAACCCATCCCGAAACGCTTCAATTTGAAATTTTGTTTTAACCAATGTTCATAAAATTATTTTAAATAAAAATTTTTAAAAAAATAAATTTTCGCCTAAGGCTGGGTTTGGCCGTTTCCACCCGGGCCACCCGGATGCTCTTTTGGTCTAATTCCGGAAACTGTTTCCGTTTTGTCTCAAATTCATACAACAGGTACATTTCAATATTCTAAGCATATTTATCTTCTATGACACACTCCAAATATGCTTCTAAACATGTCAAGCGGTAAAACAATGCATGTAGATGCTTTACCAACAAAACCGTGTTTCACCGACAAAACCGTGCATGCAAAATGTCCTATCGGCAAAAATGAAAAATTTGTCCTCATTTTTTGAATCTCCACATGATAGGTTAAGACACAATGGCTGCCCTCTTTATATGCCAGATTCATATATGAAGTGACCAAATCAATCTTCATTAATTAAAGGTTATGTTTGGTATGGTGGAATGCACATTTTAAGAATGTTCATTTTAGTTTTTTTATTTCTTATTCTTATTTGGTACGATTGATAATGACTATTTCATGGTATGGTCATTCCATGAAAATTTATTACAAGTATTCATTTGGCCTAGATGAATAATTCTCCTTCCATTTGATGTTATTTTCATTTCATTTTCTATTTCATTTCATGAAAATGAACATTTCATTCCTACTTATCAAACATGACCAAAATAAATGTTTATCATTACTTTTTTATGTTATTTTGATGCCACGAATTTGTGGACAACGTGTGTTTATATATTGGTCATATTTTGATTGTTTATTAGTAGTCTATTCTTTATCATGGATTGCCCTATGAATTTTATATTTACTATAGTTTTGGTGTGTTATCATGGTTTTGAATGCTTTCTAATTAATACTTAGGCTATGTTTGTTTGTTGGCTTGGAAAATGGATTGGATAAATTAGTTCTTGTAGTCTTGTGAAACCGGTGTTTGGAAAAAAGGGAAGGGGCTCACTAACAGTATCAGTAGCAAATAATGACTCATAACATGGATAAAATAATGGGAATGGGAGGAGGGATGGGATTACTAATCGTATGACTATTAGTGAAGAGAATAACTAATTCACTCTTATCTAATTCATGAAATGCACTGTAACATTATTTTTGAATTCAATATTTGAGAAAAAAAAAATTGAAATGAATATATTTGGCAAAGAAATGGCAAGAATATTGAGGGTGTGAGGTGCCACTTTGAAATTTGAAGAAAATGATGTTGGTTTCATTAAATTTTTTAATGTCATGAAAATACACTAAAAGCTTGTACTCTTTTGTAAAGTTTTTAACTAATTTGAGTTTGGAAGAATTGTGTGTTCTTCAAAATTTCTCCATTTGAAATTGGAAACTAGTTCAATCTGTTTGGGATTTTGCTTTGAATCATACAAATTCATCGTAGAATTATTTGCTCCCATGTCCCACGTTTTTGGATTTTTTTAGGCCTTAGGCTTCATTTTTTTACTTTGGGATGAAACAGGATAAAAGAACTCAAATGCAATCTAAATTAGGGTTGGACTTGGGTTAAGACTTTAGAAACCCGAGTCCAAACTCAATATTTTGTATATTATATATATATATATACTTACTTCAGTTATCGACTAGTAGATTACTAAAATTTCCTTACAAGTATTACTATTTATATTTTATAATTAAAAAAAATGGTTTGACCTTTAACATTTTTTTCAAAATTAAATCATGTTGAAGGAATTATTTTAACAACTTTTGGTTTCTTTTATAAAGAGAAATTGAGAGAAACAACTGGAGCTTTTAGCGTATAATTAAAATAAGAAAAGGTGATGGAAGATAGAGATGGTACCCTAAAAATAATTATATTTATTTTAGAGTTGTATTAGGATTGTTTAGTTTCTAATTTGGATTTATTCCTAATTTCTCTAGTTTCGTAGTTTTATTAGGATTGGTATAGGGAATATAGGAACTAGTAATTTCCTAATAGAATTAATAGTCTTTATTGTATTAGGATTAATATAAAAATAGGAGTTATGATTTCCTAGTCAAAGTAGTAGTACTGTTCTAACACTATAAATATAATGTAATAGGTCTTTATCATAAAGTTTTTTATCAAAAATAAATAATTATAAATTTTGGAGAATTAACTCTCTTACTTGGGTTGATTGTTCCCGTTGGGTTAAGAATTCTCCGTTGTGGACATTAACGTTTGTTGTATTCATTGTTCGCCTTTTCGTTCAGCATTATTTGGTATCAAGGCGAGAATTTGTCTGGCTGAATGACAATTACTGTAGATGAATTTTTTTATCCTATCGATGACAATCATAAGAGACAATTTGTTACTCGTTTGAAGTCTCGTATACAAGAGAATCATGAAGACAATAGCTATTGTAGTGACAATAGAGCTTGCAATCAGCTTGTTTGTGTACATGTTTCCATTCGAAGAGTTATTCACAATTACAAAAGACTTCCTGATTTTAATAGTAATTTTTATTTTGAATACTTTCATGATTGGACATACAATTTAGATGATTATCTTGACAACTTGAGACTTTCAGGAGAAAAAAAATATTTTTGGACAGAAGATAAACTTATTGAATTTGTGAAAAGATGGTGTATTGATTTACATAGGCACATACAACTACAACATAGAAAGTGTATTCGTTCAAGAAATTATCCTAAAATGATGAGACTACTAAAGAATAAATTATTGCTAATAAATTATTTACAGATTTTAGAAAATCAATACAAGCCAACATGGGAAAGTACTAAAGAAAAAGTACAAGTAAAATATGAAAATTTTGAAATAACTGTAACTAATAAGGTTGCAAATATTGATCCATTAAAAAAAGTCAAAGTTTTTGTAGAAGACCCTCTTATTATAGGAGATGCAAATCAAGTTTATTTCATCCATTATAGATGATCACAAAGAGTTAATAGAAAATAAATTAATTTTATTTATATTGATGTTGTAGAAATAGTTGGTGCGAAGGATAAAGAAATAGAACTGATTGAAACTCCTATTGTGAAATAAGAAAAAAATAGTTCATAATCAATTTATCAAAATGTGGATTTAATGGAACAAATAGATTCTATAAGTTCTTTTATGACAGAGAATGATGAAATCCTCATGAAAGTAATCAATGCTTAAAGATGAGGATGAACTTGTGAAAGATGATTATAATGTTTCTAAGAAGATTGAAATTGTAGTAAAACAAGAAGATGATTTTTGTTTTATTACAAGAACATTTATAATAAAAAAAAAAGGGCCTACAGTGACAAACTTCATAGAAGATGCGGTCGAAGAATTCCTTAAATATTTAATTATTTTTCAAAAGATTCAATTATTATTACCGGGTTATAAACAAGGTCGAGTTTGTATACATCCAGTCAACTCGAGGACAAGTTCTTTTCAAGTAAGGGAGACTCGATAGATATGTTAATTAAAAATAAGAATATTTGTTTTAGATTTGTATTATGATTGTTTAGTTTCTAATTTTGATTTATTCTCAATTTCTCTAGTTTCGCAGTTTTATTAGAATTAGTATAGAAAATATAGGAATTAGTAGTTTACTATTCGAATTAATAGCCTTTATTATATTAGAATTAATATAAAAATAGGAGTTATGGTTTCCTAGTCAAAGTAATAGTGTTCTAGCTCTATAAATATAACATAATAGGTCTTTATCATGATTTTTTTTATCAATAATAAATAATTACAAATTTTGGATAATTAATTCAATTGTTTGGGTTATTATTCCTTGTTGGGTTAAGGATTCCTGTTTGTGGATATTAAAGTTTGTCGTATTCATTGTTCGCATTTCCATTCCTCATTAAAAAGACAATAATTTATTGATGAAATTGCAAAAAAATATGAAAATTGGAATTAATAATCAGCTCAACTTGAACCCGATACTAATGAATTTTAATTTGAGTCGGACATAAGTTGACTATTTTAGAACTTGGACTAGACTTAGACATGACTCAACCCGAGTCCGGTTCACCCGTGTTGCACCCCTAGTTCTCATGTAAAATTTTATTCAATTGATTGTTAAATTGAAGCGGTTTGGTAGATTACTCTAAAAAGAAGTGGTACTGTAATTGTTTTCATTTTTGAATTGTTAATATTGTCATTTAAGTTTTATTATTTGAACCGTCTAGCTTGTTAGTGACTAAGTAATGAAGGTGAATAATCACATTTATAGAGGGAGGTCTCAATGACATTCTCAGGAAGCAGAAATGTGGAACTATAATGTTAATCATGCATTTCAAGAAAATAATTTTTGTATCATATACCATTAATTGTTGCAATTTTGAATATGTAAAAATAGAAATGTATTCCATCTCTACCTTATAATCCTCTTGTTTTGACTATCTATCAGCATTCCCAAGACTTATTGAATTATATAATTCTAAATGAGTTGAGAAATTATATAAGAAGAACAAAACTCCATCTTGTTTGTTTGCCGGATTAGGAGTAAGATTAGATTAGATTATCTAATTCCAAAGAACCTTGCAATCCGGTATTTGTTTATTAATTCAGGTTTGCTTACTTCATAAGAGATTAATCAGTGGGAACATAGGATTGGGATTAATAGTCACTTAGGACTTCACTAATAGTGGTGGTGGTGGACACCTATCCATGGGTGGCAAACAACAGAGTTGGATTAGTTGATGTTGTTATGAAACTAGTTTACCGTATGAAACTAGTTTAACAAGTTTACCTTCCTAGATGTTTTAGCATCCACCTTTCTTATCAAAATAGTCCACCCATTTTCACGTCTTGGCACATGGGGATGGCCCAATTTCAAGTCCCATAAATGCAATCACAAGGCTTTTTCTTAAATTCAGTCCTTTTTTTGTTTCCACAATAAGCACATATCTTGCAAATTACCTTATCAACACGAAAAGAAAATACGTAAAATTATCTTGCACATTATTTTTTTAACTGGTGCTTTCAAAATAATGTTTCTAGTAAAGTCATGTAAATGGATTGAATTGACTAAAAAGCGGGCGATGTCCGGTCCTCATTATTCATTGCCTATAATAATAATAATAAAAAAAGAGTTTGTATAAGAAGACTTATACACACATAAAGAAAAGCTCAAAATTTCACAATAAAATTAAAATAATCGCAATTTCAACTTTTATAAATCTATATGCATTTTTAACTGCAGAAAATAAGTTGAATAAATTAGAAACGAAATCGATCAATACCACAAAAATTATCTATTTAACATATTGATTTTAATTGGAAGGCCAACTAAACTTTTTATTGAAGTAGGAACGAAGTCCAGAGAAATATAGGACAAGCTAAACAAAAACAAGCGAGAAAACTAAGCAACTAGCTAAACAAGCAACACAGCCTTAAGAGGCCAAGCAACAAGCCAAAACAAGGGAAATTTTCTACCTAGGAAA
Organism: Nyssa sinensis; assembly: GCA_008638375.1. Taxonomy (NCBI): domain Eukaryota; kingdom Viridiplantae; phylum Streptophyta; class Magnoliopsida; order Cornales; family Nyssaceae; genus Nyssa; species Nyssa sinensis. The sequence continues at coordinate 13,385,189 of CM018035.1, read as the reverse complement.
CCTTGAATATGGCCCTGGAAACATTCAAACGCATGCATACCTCCCCCACTAGCAATACTGTATTCATAATTTCCTTAATGAAGCCCCAAAACCAAAAGTGACCATATTGCTATTTTTAGTTGATTTTTTTTTTTTTTTGTTTATGAACCCATACTTAAAATTAATCTATATTTAACAATGTGATGCAATGAAAAGATAATGAGTAAAGAGAAAAACAAGCAACATCAATCTAATCTTAAACATGGTTATCTTAGTGCATCAAATTAAACTTTGTAATTCAATTTAAAAATACCAATTGATATTAATCACACACACACACATATATATATATACTAAATTCAAATATATTGACTTACACAAAAAATTCAAATATATAGAGAACACTTATATTTGAAGGAATTAAAAGATACTGGGAATATAAACTAGTTTTTAATCATAATTAACTATCTCAAACGTACAATTTAGTTTGTTCAAAAAATAATCCAGGAATACAGCAAAATATGTTGTAGCAATTTAGATTGAACTTTGCATACACGCTTATATCTAAGCGTGGCAGTGGACTCTCATAATGTAATGAAGATTTGAATAAATTACAAGGCAAAAATTAAAATGATTTTGAGGTTTGATTTCTACAGTGCTATAACTTCTTTTTTTTTTTTTAATTTATATAGTATTTATATATAACAAGTAGAGGCGGCAAATGTTATTCAAACCCGTCAACTCGCCTCTAACCTGCCCACTAATTAACGAATATGGGTAACTTATTTAGTTAGCGGATCAAAAACAAGTTGAGTAATAAAGAACTCGTCAATTTAACAAGTCAAGATGGGTTGAATATGAGTATTTAGCGGGTTGAGAATAGAAAAGAATATATATATATATATATATATATCTTTATTTGAAAAAGAACAAAGTAATAAAACATGTACAGATTATAAAATAAAATTAATATTTAGATAATATAATTCAACATCACCATATATATAAACAAAACATGAATCAGAACATTGTGATCCAAAGTAAGTTGAATCAGCCTTTCCTAGGAGGTTTGGATACCATTTTTCTCTATAAATAATAGTTAGCATCATGATTCATATTAGAAGATATCCATGAAAGACTACTATTATTGATGCCATTATCCTGTGCGGATGATTTTGGTTCCTCCATGTGAATGAGATGATATCTTAACCACTATTGAATATTCTCCATTAATTTTCTAATTATATTCTTGACTTTCTTTTAATTATGATATTTTGTTGAGTTTTCAAGAGATCTAAAATAAAACAACTATTGTGATTATTTAGAAATAATATTTCTTCTATTAGGGTGAAAAAAAAAAATTAACGGATTAAATTTGAGTTGACCCGACCCGTATGTGACTTAACCTGTATTGTACACGTTTAATTACGGATCAAATATAAATTTAATCCTTTTTTACCCGATTTATTTTTAACCCGCTCAAACTCGCCCAACTTGTCGATTTTGTCAAGCCTTAACAAGATTAGCTACTGAACCATTAGACACGTGGTCTTCTCTCTTTTTCATATGAATTTAAATTAATGAAGGTGGATAAACTTAATAACCCATGTTCTAAGAAAAGCTAAAACTTTAAAATCAACGTTACAATGTCATCCTACAACATTTTAGGATCAAAACACATGATGCATAAAACATGATCATGAAAAATGATAATTGCTCGATCAACTTCACATACTAATAAAGAAAAAATATAACTCAAAAAGACTTAACTCGATCAGAAGAATAGATAATATGGTTAAAATTTAAAAGAAGTCTTAAAAGGAAGCACAACTGACACTCTTGAATTTAATTTGTGATGCAAGAAGTTCTACATAAGAATACCTTATCACCACTCAGAAATGTGACTAAAAAATAAAGATGTTAAAAATAAAATTCAAACATGTATCGTTAGTAATTACAGTTTAAAAGCTGAGACACGATCCCTTAACCAATTCATACAAGAAAAAAAAAATACTCTATCTTGTATACCACTTTTAGTTAAGTACAGCACAATGATGCATACTGATAATTATTATCAAGAGTTATAATGGGAGTGGATTACTTCTATTTTCTTAATCAATGAGGGGTAGTCCAGCACAATCATGCCTGATAATTATTATCAAGAGTTGTAACGGGAGTAAATTACTTCTATTTTCTTAATCAATAAGGCTACGTACGGTTATGGGTTCATCTTGTATTTATAGACCAAAACTTGCTAGAAGCTTCATAAACCCACATGATTCACCGACTATCAAGAAACTTCATGGATATTCTCAAAAACTTACATATTCTCTGTTATTCATGAATCTACCGGTAGCTTCCACTAGTTGCAATACCTACTTTGATATTCTAGAATTTTGTAGAAGATTACAAATTATTTTTAATACCCCTATTAATTTATAATTTTCATATATTTATGAATTTCCTTAAATTTTTCCGAGATCATGGCCAAGGGCAGAGCCAGGAATAAAAATTGAGGGGGGTTAGAATTTTTTTTGGAGAAATTTCATTTTTTAAAAGAAAAAAAAAAAGTGAAAGAAAAACTATATGTAATTTTATTTCTAGGAAGATGATAAGGAGAATATTTTAAGAGGTATCTTAAATTAAAGAAATTTTACATATATATTTTTTCTCAAAGATGAAGAATATAGTAGAAAAATTTTAAAGAAAAAAATAGTAAGTTTCCTTGTTCTTAAATTTTCTTCATAATCAAACAGATTTTAAAGGAGAAAATGATAGCAAGATAATATTAAAACCTACTTAAAAAATGACAATAGAAAATACAGATTATGGTTAATGTTGGATTGGATTAAGATTGGACCAAAACTTGTGATTTGCTAAGTTTTACAAAATATGTCCCAGGCTTTAGAAAATACGGAATTGTTGATAATAGTTGGGTTGAGTTTAGTTAAAAAGATGGTTGGCCCAAAACTTGGGATTTTTTTCAGATAAATAAAAGAAATTACAAGTATTTTTTATTTTATTTTTGAAAGTGAGGAATTGGGGGATATAGCCCACCCTAGCCGATGGGTATATCCACACTTGTTCATTAGTTAGTCACTAACCAACCATCAAATGAAAACAATTACAGTGTCACTCATTTTTAGAGTAATCTACCAAAATCCTTCAATTTAGCTAAAAACAATTCTACAAAAGAAAACAAGGTATTGATGTATTTTCGTGCCATTGAAAAACTTAATGAAGCCAACATCATTTTCATTAAATTTCTAAGTGGCACCTCAAATCCTCGATAGTCTTGTCGTTTCTTTATCCCCAAATATCCATTCAATTTTTTTTCTCAAAAATTTTGAATCCTAAAATAATGTTTATATTTCACATGAAAAGCATACAAAATTAATATGACCCTTTTAAAATATGATTTTATGACTAAAAACAGAATAAGTGATGTAGGAAAGATGATCTTGAAAAGTATTGATCAATTTCAAAAAAAAAAAAATTAGAACTCAAAATCTCTAACTCAACACACACATTAAAAATTTGACTCTTCGATTGTAACTTAAAGTCAAATCAAAATCACTATTTTTCTAAGAAGATGTGTACAAAGTAAAACAAACCTCCAGTCAAATAAACCCATGATCTCATGGCTCCACTTGGGCTACCAATGGCATGATTTACCAATATCTATAGCCAAAGCAGCCATGTGCGCTACTCACTACTACTTTTTTTGAGTTCCTCCAATATCCCAATTTCTTTACAAACAATACATAAATTTTTTAATTTTCAAAAACTTGGGGACAAAATTTATCAATTTGTGACGTTGGCCAATTTCAATTCTAAAACATGTATCTATGAAAGTATGTCAAGTGAAAACTTATGATAACATCTATTCGAGCTTCAATTAAGTAACAGATCTTTTATGTTTACAGATGGTAAACGAACCTATATACCAAAATTTTAATTTAGGAGGTTAGATACACACTTTATGAGTTCATGTATTTATATTTATGTATTCATGCATACACGTAACAAGCTTTGCATTACTTTATTTTTCATGCAAAAATCATGTTATTAATTTAAGTTTGATTTGAAAACAATTTTGCAACGCTTAGAAGTTCATTTTGAATATCTTTTAACCTTTAACACGTCTCATGACTTTTTAAAACAATGTCAACCAAAATAGTTTTCAAAAATAATTTCTAGAATAACTTGTCTGTACTATTTTGACCATAATTTAAAAAATGTAACAACCCAAAAAATTATTAAGGGTATTTTGATAATTTTTTAGTCTAAATCAATATTAGATAATTAATTAAAATAAAAATGCATTAGATTAATTATAAAATTAATTTATTTGTGATCAGTGTGATATTAAAAACTAAAATATAATTTTAATAATTTATTTGAGACTAGTGTCATTTACGAAGTCACACAATCAAATTCAAGACATAAATAAATATAAAAATTTTAGCGGTAAAGTTTGTAAAAATAGATGATATATTTGTAATCTATGGGTCGAAATTAGTTAGCATGTGGTTTGGTGCGATTCCGGTATTGTCAAATTTCTAGGTACATGAATATGTGCGCATGACACAGTGACCATGTGATACCTCATTTAGTGTGCAAAGCTTTTTAAGGAAGCTTGGTGCAAAATTCTAGAAAAACACAAGTGTTCATTGTGATTGGCCAACGGGGGCATCGTTTGAGTAATAATAGTGTGTATGTCAGAGTGTATCATCGATGATGAGTGTGCATTGATAAGTGTGTGTATGTGACCAGGCATGGGAGACATCTGCCATCACCCTTTTTTCGTTAAAACTGCCGAACCTCTCTTTTAGCGACATGAAAAATTATCAAAGAATATTTTAATAAAACTATTAATATATATATATATATATATATATATATATTACCACATTTATACTTTAAGTGCCTATTTAGATGGCCCCTTGAATTAGATGATTTTTTTTCGCTTTATATAACATTTTAATATGGCAATTCATCGTCTTGAATGGATCCGTTTAGAAAAAATAGTTGCAATTATAATTTTAAATTTTGTCATCTCGAGAAAACTTAAAAAATGATTACATAAGAAGTATATATGGAGTTCCTATTTTTTATAAATAACTCCATTCAAGATGACGAATTTGTACCTTAAATAACTATGTAAACGTGAACGAAGCCATTCAATTCAAAAGGCCAAACAAACATGCCTTAAATTACTGGTTCCTTAATGTGCTATGGGTCTCTTTTTTCAAATGCTTCCTTATAATTAATCTCAATTTATTATTTTGATGTTTGGCTTTGGAACATAGTGCCATTATTCTCTTGCTTTATGGAGTGACTTGTCAATATATATATATATATATATATATATAGCTAATAGATTGAATGCTCACTTTTGTTGAAGTCTTGTTGCCCTTACTAATTTCTACCCTTTTACTAAAGGAAAAAAAGTTTAGTGACAAGTAAGTATCCTAAAATTTTATGATAGTACGTATCAAGATTTGACATATGTCATATGTTTCATATCATGATAACTAGATATCATTTATTTCACATGTGAAGTTTTTTTATTTTTATATGTATGACTATAGAGTTTAGTGATTGACTGAAATGAGAAGATACAGTTGATTATGAGATCTAACTATAATCATCAAATAAGATCTTAGTGCAAAATCACATTATAAAATCAATTAGACAATGGTGCAACTAAAAATTGTGTTTCAGATTTTTTTTGTACTTTATAAATAAATTTACTTTTATTTTAATTTTTTTTATTAGTCTCTAGGTAAAAGATAAACAAAAAAACTTATTATAGGAAATAGACTTCTCTATTATCGAGTATATATCCAAATCGTTATGAAGCAAAAAATCTATGTTTCTGGTAAAAAAAAAAAAAGAATAATAAGAAAGTATTTCATGATGAATCCAATTACATGGGAGCAACTGATAGACTGCTGCTAAACTCTGCTCATGAGGAAGTATACTTCAAGGGAATGCCAATGTACAAAGGAACTGTATGCCGACTCAAAACTTTTCTCTAAAAAACTTAATATATAAACGGGGCGAGGTGACCATTCTCCGACCCCGACGGGTTTTTAAAAGCCCCGCCCCGTCCCAACCCCGTTTATGAGCACCCCATACCCGTCCCATTAGGGGCGGGGCGGGACAGGGCCCCGACGGGGCGGGGCTTTTTGCCATCCCTACATGGGACCTATACCTTGAATAATTTAGCTGCCTTGAAAGCAACACATGGGACCTATCCCCGAAACAATTGCGTGACGACAAACAATTTTAGAAAAATTTACTGCTGACCATTAATGGAGATATACTTTACAACTCACATGTTTAGCTATTGAATAATGCTATCCTGAATTAATAATTTTATTAAAAATATTTATATAATCGATGTGACAGTATTATATTAATTTCATATCATATTATAATATAATATAAAATTAATATAATATTACCATATTAACTGTGTAAATATTTTTAGTAAAAATTTTAACTAAACATAGCATTATTCCTAACCATTAAGTGATGGCGAACACTCCATCCAAGTATCAACCGGAAGAATTCAAAGAAGTCTCATGTTCCGTAATAATCGCCTGCAGCCAAGGGCCAACGTATCATATGCTGGTCATTAAGAGATGCAAGTGTCAGTTGTCGGCCAGTATTTAATATTTATAATTTAAATTTTATGTATATTATATGTGTACGTGTAATTTATATAAAATATGCCTATGTAATATATGTACTAATTAAATTATAAATATAAATACTCATAAGTGACACTTTTTTCTTAAGAACATTTACAATTAAGGAGTGTTGAGTATACTTGTGATAGTCTAATTATTATGATTTTATTCGTGCATGATGTTTAAGCAGTTGGATGCATGTAATTTGCGTATTAATGAAATTGTGGTGGTCTGACCAGTGCGAGTGTATTTAACATTTTTTTTTTTGAAATTGGATGCATGTAGTTTGCCTATTAATGAAACTGTGGTGGTCTGACCGGTGCGAGTGTATTTAACATTTCTTTTTGTAATTAAGCTATTATTTGATAACTTACACTATGGTTGAATGAATAAGAGAAAAATAAGAGGGGATGATAATATTCGTTATAAGAGAAAAGAGAGGAGAGAAGAGGAAAATGTAATTTTTTTTTCATGTTTGAATAACAAATAAGAGAATGAAAAATGTAATCCTTTTATCTTACTTAAAAAAAACAGAAGAAAGAAAGAAATGAAAAAGAAAAGAATTACTCCGTATATACTTGTTTCTGGTATGTTCTTTTCTTTACATTTGATTTGTTTCTCTTGATCATATTCCGGACTTTACTTGGTAACTGGGTAAAGCAGGTGCTGCGTCTCGGTAAATTTTTTTAAACGTAAACATTATAAAATAGGATATATAGAATGTTCATTCAGAAGTATGAGAGGAGATTTGAGAGCCATTCACTCCTATTGACTCCTTTTCAGTGTTAGAGCCAGACATGACCTTAGATTATTGCTGAAATTTTGAATTCAAAACTTTCAAACCTTCAACCTTGACGATCAATGGATAGCTCCAGCTCTTCATCGTTTTCTCAGTACCCACACCCATCAATGATTAATGTGGGGAACTTTGTTTCCGTCAAGCTCACCACAGCCAACTATCTTATGTGGGAAGCACAGATGCTTAGTCTCATTCTTAGTCAAAATTTGCAGGGTTTTATTGATGGCCAGAATGAAGCACCACCTCAGAATATCACTGTCCAACCACATGATGGATCTGAGTTAAACGCAGAGATTGAGAACCCAGAATACCAGGCTTGGACAAGAACAGACTGGCTTTTGAAAGGATGGATCATAGGTTCGCTTAGTGAAGAGGTTCTTGGTTTAGTGGTGATGTCGGACTGGAAATCGGACACTGCCAGAGTTGTTTGGGATAGACTAGCGATAGCGTTCGCTCCACATTCTGATCAGAAACCTAAACCTGAAATTCAATCGCAGACGGTTGAAAAGACAAAAACTGGTATGACGAGTGCTCCCAATTTCTCCAAATTATATGAAAACCAGTAGATAGTTCACAGTTTTTCAATTGCCTAATTGGCTGCCTATTCACCTAAAATCAAGCTGTTCTTATTAATTTCGGAATAATCACTCTGACAAAGGAAAGTTCAGTGGTAAGATAGAATGAAATTTTCTTCATAATCATACCAATTAGATTTTAATGTTTGGCATAAATAATGTCACAGTGATTCTCTAATTATAATATCGAAAATTTTTATACTACCTTACCATTGAATTTTTTCTCACAAAGATTGGTCCACTCATAAATTAGTACTCAAAAGCATCTGGAAGTAGCTAGGACAAGTAAACTACTTTTAATTTTCTCTGATTTATTATTATAATTAATTTTTCTTAAAAAGGTTTGTTTTTTCAAGGGCTATTAATTGATAATAATGCTAACCAAATGGTGAGCTCAGTTGAACTTTTCAAGGGCTATTCCCAAATAAAAAGTCGTGGTTCAAGTTTTACTTTTCAAGATAGGATGTGAGATTAATTTGTTTTCATAAGTATAGAATTGTGTTAAACTTGTTTGTCACATGACCCATATTTTGTGGTTTTTGATGTGATTTGTAGAAGTTCTACTACATGTAAGTTAAAGTTCTTAAATATGTGATACGTGATTCATAATACATGTAAATTAAAATTCTTTTGATACATAATATGTGAAAATTTGTAATACATGTAAGACCATCTCCAGCAGTTACTCAAACTCAAACTCAAATTTCACTTAAAATTTGAGTAAAAGATAAATTTGAGTTTGATGTTCTCCAGCAGTCACTTAAGTTTTTACTCAAATCTTTTTTAAAAATTTTCATCTTATCCCAAAAATTACTTTATGTCATTTTCTCTCAAAAATTATTTTCCCTTTTCTTTTTTCCTTCCAAACCTCTTTCACTCTCAATTTTCATTCCCTCCCAAATTTTCTGTATCTATCCATCTATCCCTATATTTTTTACCGTTCTGTCAAACCAATTCCATCAGCCGCACCGTTCTGTCAACCTATTCCCTCTGAACTACGGCCTTCCATTTCCTCTCAAACCAGGCTTCAAATATATATGCAAATAAGATCAAATTTTATGAAGCAGCCAAACCCCTCTCTGTTCTGTATCTATTCCACTCTCTCTCTCTCTCTTTATATATATATATATAATCTTTATCTCCTTCTTTTCCTTGCTATCACCTTAGGTTGGTTTCTCCTTGTTTCCTCTTCTGTCTGTGTTTTCATTCAGTTGGATACGGGTGATGGGAAGATAGATGAATGGGTTGAGTGAGCTTCGCCCGTGAAACTCTTCTCCGCTTCTTTGCTTCTCAAGCATTTAGAAATTTTCACCATCTGCAACACCCCCTTCATCTTCCAAACCCCTCGCGTTCTCTGCTTCTTGGCGTCCAGGATCTCGATTCTCAGCGATCCTTCTTCAGAGACTACCTCGATCATCAGCACAGCAAGGGTTTTTCTCTCTCCGTCACCACCGTTCTTCATCGCCAACCATTCCGTTCGCCATCGCCATTTGCCATCGCCAGGTCTGTTTTCTTGATTTTCTTTCCATTTCTTTTTCTTGCCTTTTCCTTTCATTTTCTATATGAAGTGAGACTAGGTAGGGAAAAAAAAAGTAGCCGTTAGAAATTTGATGTTGTGAACAGTAGTGCACTGATTTGGGTTTGGGTTTGAGTAAAAAAACATATTTGGTATGGGTTTGGTTCACTGCTGGAGGGTGATTTTTGTGTATTTTGACTCAAACCCATATCAAATTTAAATTTGATATAGGTTTGGTTCACTGCTGGAGATGCCCTAATGCAATAGGTTTGCTTTATTAAAAAGTAAAGAATTGATGATAATGACAATGCTACCTGTCTATGTTATTTTAATTCTTGCCGTGATTTTATAACATCTCTTTTCCTTCATACATAACAGCTATGATGCTATTATCAACATATATTTTGTTTACCGTTCAATATTTTACTAATAATGATAATTAATCTTTTATGTGTGTGCGACACATGGCCTTGTGACATTTTCTTTCAGACCTCTAATGTTACTGTTACTAGTTAGCTCTGATGGGTGGAGGGCTTCCGATCTACTTGGTTAAATGAAGTTTTAAGAAGTTTTGAAATGTTAATGCATTTATATTTGTCAATGAGACAATGAGAGTGATGCTATCTGATATACCATAAACAGACACACCAATCAGTTTGAGACACGTGTGCCCATCAGATTAACAAATCTCGATCCTACAGAGCTCATATATTTCGGTCATACAGAACAGCTACAAGCCTTCGGGGTATTCTCATATGTCTGTCATACAGAACAGCCATAAGCCTTCGGGGCATTCTTATTTATATATCATTCAGAACCGATGAACTCGGTCATACAGTGCATATGAAGCGTTTAGGATATTCTCATGTACATCTTCCAGACCTCCTGTTCTAGACAATATTTATTCGACACTGCATATATGGTTTCCTTAACAGCCGATAAGCGGGGAATAAGGAAACAGCCTTCAACACGGAAACTACTATCCATGATTATCTCCATCTACGATTCAATGCTCCACAAGGTAACTGCAAATCTCCGATGATCAAATCCCGATATTCGTGGCGGCAAAACCTAATCAAAATTAGGAGAACCACGGCTTATATATTAAACCCTAGAGGTACGCTTTAGATTCTTATGCTCATTCTTTGACTTTCAATACAATCTTTCAATTCCCTTACTTACTTAAGCATCGGAGCGGCTACCGCCGGAGCCAATCCGGTGGTCCTCTGATCATCTTTCTGAGTGTTCTACAGGTCACGAAGCCCTCACGTGTTGCGAGTCAAAAAGTGCAGCATCAGTTTGGCGCCGTCTGTGGGAACGACTGATCTCTACGTGCTTTATTCGTAAACTCATCTTTTTTCCCACCGGAAAACCATGGCACCAAATCTCCGACCACGACAGAATACTCAGAGTTCGCAAAACGCTCAGCGTCAGCCGCCTGCTCCTCGCACAAGGGGACCAGCTGCCAACCCTATGCGACAAGAGATCGAAGCAATAAAACGACACAATGAACTGGTGCAGGAGCAATTGCTGGCCATCACTAGAACGCTGGCAACGCTCACGCAGAACCAAGCGGCGGCTTCTCCTAGCCCGCCGGTCAACTTCGTTGCAGGAACGCAACCCCCGATTGCCACGGGGAATGAAGAACTTCGTGGGCAGGCCCCCACTAACCAGCCTGGGCACCCCTCAGGCGTTGCTCACGCTGGCCAAGATCCACAGCCATCAACAGTCCCTGGCTGGGGAACATCCGCTTTCGTTCCCGACGTGCACTACTAGAGCATTACTCGAGCCCCAACTCCTAGGGTTTCGGGAGCACCCCCGGCACCACAGGAACCCTATCATGCAGCACCAGTCCCACCGGTTCGGATTCCTCCTCCATCCGAAGGGCGCACTCCACCCTACTACCCTGAAGCCGAGGCTGTCAAGCAGGGTTCACAAGATGTCAGGCTCAGAGACCCGCGAAGGGTAGAGGAGATTGCCGAGTTTATGGACCGGACAATCGGCTTAAGAGGACCTCAGAACCCTCCAGAGCAGGATGAACTGGCCAGGCTGCTCGGAAGACTAGCCACTCCGTTCACTCACGCCATCATGTCCGAAGAGAGGCCTAGGAAGTTCGTGGTGCCCAAATTTACTCTCTACGACGGGTCTGGAGATCCAGGAGATCACCTATCTCATTATCAGCATACGATGGCCCTTCACGGAGCCTCAGATGCTTTCATGTGCCGAACGTTCATCACCAGCCTGAAGGGAACAGCTTTGAAGTGGTTCCACAACCTCCCTCCGAACTCCGTTGCCAGCTTTTACGAGCTCGGTAGGCAGTTCTTGGATAGGTTTATGACCAGCAGGAGGCTCAGAAGGGGGCCAGAATTCCTGCTGAATGTTAAGCAGACCAGGGAGGAATCCCTCCGGGCCTACATTGCCCGCTTCAACACCGAACTCACTGAGATCACGGATTGCAGCCCGAAATTCCTTGTTGCGGCCCTTACTGCCGGGCTTGCCCAAGGTGGTTTCAGAGATTCCTTGACAAAGAGCCCCCCAGCCGATATGGCGGCATTGATGGATCGGGCCAAAAAATACATCAACCTGGAAGAAGCCAACCGCTCAGCCCAGAAGGGCAAGGATCAGACCCAGAGGGATAATCCGAAGCTGGAGGACCATAAGAAGGAGGATCACAGAAGAGACTCCAACAAAAAGAGGGCCAGAAGCCCAGAGAAGAAAACAGCTCCAAGAGCTGTGTACAACTCCGCACTAAGGGAGTTCACCAACTTCACGCCTTTGAACACCACTCTGAACCAGGTACTCCGGCAGATCCGAGATAGGGAGAACCTGAGGTGGCCAGAGCCAATCAAAGGAGATCCCAGCCTGCGTGACCAAAGTAAGTATTGCAATTTCCATAAAGATCATGGACATACTACTAACACTTGCAGGACCCTCCGATATGAGTTAGAACAGCTCATAAAGAAGGGACGTCTTCGGGAGTTCGTCAAACAAGACGGAAGGCAGAACCCCCAAGAAGACAGGCCTCAACAGCGGCCAGATCAGAGGCCCAAACAGAGGCAAGAGCAGCGGGAAGGACGGAACGAGCCTCAGAGGCAGAACAACCATGTTATCTACGTCCTCCATGCTGACTCCCCTGTTACAGGGATGTCCAACAGGGCAAGAAAAAGATATGCTCGGGAGGCCAAAACTGCCCCAAACTTCTTGCAGGTCTCCAACGTCGAAAAGAGGCTCAAGCTAGGGCCAGAGATCCATTTCGCCGAGCAAGATCTAGCAGGGGTACACTGCCCTCACAGTGATGCCCTTGTTATCACCCTCAGAATCGCCAACTTCGAGACTAGAAGAGTCCTAGTCGACACTGGCAGCTCAGTCAACATTCTATTCTATGAACCGCTTAAGCGGATGGGCATAGACCAGGACAGCATCAAGCCCACCACTGCAGTAATGGCAGCTTTTGATGGCAATCTTAGCACCCCACTGGGGAGAGTCGACCTTCCTACCACTATTGGGGAAGGTGAAGGGCAGAAGACCACCATCTCTGAATACATGGTGTTGAACATGAAGTCTCCATACAACGTCATCATCGGGAGACCCTGGTTACACCAGATAGGGGCGGTCACTTCGACCCTTCATCAGTGTCTGAAGTACATCCACAATCAGAGCGTGCACTCGGTCCGGGAGTGTCAGCCAACCTCACGAGAATGTCACGCTATTGCCCTCAAGGAGACAGCTCCGAAATAGCAATTACAGTATACTCGGGACTGTGCAGATCCGGTTTTCACTCACACTCCCGAGGTGGAAGATTGCCCATCCGGCGTTGAAGAGCCCCTGAGCCCAAGGGGACGTGACAGCCGAGCCAAACCCGTTGGCGAGCCCATCAAAATACTGGTCAGTTCAGAAGTAGAGGGGCGTTATCTGTATATCGGCCCAGACCTTACGCCCACCGAGCAGGAAAAGATAGTCAGGTTTCTGAACAACAACCTCTCTATCTTTGCTTGGGAGACTAGGGACATGGAGGGGATAGATCCTAATCTGATAACTCACAAACTGATGGTAGATCCAGATCACCCCCCAGTCAGACAGAAGAGAAGGCCGATCGCTCCCGAACGGCATCGGATTATAAACGAAGAAGTCCAGAGGCTGCTGGACGCCAGGATGATACGGGAAGTTTTCTATCCCGAGTGGCTAGCCAACACTGTGCTTGTCAAGAAGAAGAACGACAAGTGGAGAATCTGTGTTGACTATACAGACCTCAACAAAGCATGCCCCAAGGACAGCTTTCCACTGCCAAGAATAGATCAACTGGTTGATGCCACTGCAGGGCATGAGCTAATGAGTTTCATGGACGCCTACTCTGGATACAACCAGATCCAGATGTACCCTCCAGATCAGGAAAAGACCGCCTTCATAACCGAGAGAGGACTCTACTGTTACAGAGTGATGCCTTTCGGTCTAAAGAATGCTGGAGCCACTTACCAACGGTTGGTGAACAAGATGTTCAGCCCACTTCTTGGCAGCACCATGGAAGTATACATCGACGACATGCTGGTAAAGAGCCTCCAAAAAGGCAGCCACCTCCAGCACTTGGCCCAGACCTTCGATATCCTCAGACAGCACAAGATGAAGCTCAACCCCTCGAAATGTACCTTCGGAGTTACGAAGGGAAAATTCTTGGGGTACATCGTCTCTCAAAGAGGTATCGAAGCAGATCCCACTCAGATCCAAGCCCTAATTGGACTGAAGTCGCCAAAGACCAGAAAGGAGATTCAGGCACTGAACGGCAGAGTCGCCGCATTGAGTAGATTTATATCCAAGTCCACCGATCGCTGTCTACCTTTCTTTAAAGCTCTAAAGGGCAGCAAGGCCTTGCAATGGACAGAAGAATGCGAGCATTCCTTCCAAGAACTAAAGGAGTATCTAGCCTCTCCAGAGCTCCTGTCAAAACCAGTACAAGAAGAAAAGCTGCTCCTGTACCTTGCGGTCTCTGAGAACGCGGTCAGTTCCGCACTAATCAGACAGGACAGAGAAGTACAGAGGCCTATATTCTACGTTAGTAGGGCACTACTTGACATGGAGAAAAGATACCCAGAAGTAGAGAAGCTGGCCTATGCATTGGTCATATCAGCCCGGAAGCTTCGACCTTACTTCCAGGCCCATCCAATTGAGATTCCAACTGCCTATCCTCTAAAGTCAATACTGAGGAAACCTGAGGTATCGGGAAGATTGGTCAAGTGGTCTGTGGAGCTAGGGGAGTTTGACATTTCATATGTACCCCGAAACTCCATTAAAGGGCAGGCCTTAGCCGACTTTATAGCCGAGTTCACCCCGGCACTGCAGAACGAAGCACAAATCACCGAAACTACGGGAACCTGGCTGCTGTATATTGATGGATCGTCAACCGATCAAGGATCAGGGGTAGGACTGGTACTACAGTCCCCTGATGGACTCACATCAAAAAAAGCAGTCAGCCTGGGATTTAGAGCTTCTAATAATGAAGCCGAATATGAGGCCCTAATCTTGGGGATGAAGCTTGCCCTGGAATACGAGGCTCAGAACCTCGACGTTTTCTCTGACTCCCAACTGGTAGTAAGCCAAGTTTTGGGAGAGTTTGCCATTAAGGATGACAGGATGCTTCGGTACTCCGAGCTGGTGAACCACTTAAAGCATTCCTTCCAGACTTTCACTATCCGGAAGATTGAGAGAAGTCAGAACTGTAGAGCAGATGCTCTGGCCAACATGGCCTCCCGCCTCAAGTCCGAAACAGACTCCACTGTTAAAATCTCTTTTCAGCCAGGATCCAGCATTGAGGAAGCATCAGTTGCTCAAATTGATGAACAGACCCAGAGCTGGATGACCCTAATCCTCCAGTATCTAAGATCCGGGCTCCTCCTAGAGGATAAAAACAAAGCCAGGAGAATCCGAATCAGAGCGGCTCGGTACCTGATCCTGAACAACAAACTTTACAGGAGGTCGTATTCTCAACCTCTGTTAAAGTGTTTGGCTCCAGACGAGTCGCAATATGTTTTGGCTGAAATTCACGAGGGAATTTGCAGGAATCACAATGGGGGTAGAACTATAGCCCACCGAGCTCTATCACAGGGTTACTACTGGCCCGGCATGCTGAAACAGGCTAAAGAATATGTTCGGAAGTGTGACAAATGCCAGAGATTCGCCTCGTACCAACACCAGCCTCAGCACGAGCTCATCCCGATTCCTAGTCCTTGGCCCTTTGCTCAATGGGGAATGGACATTGTGGGCCCATTACCACGAGCACCTCCGAACAGGAAGTACCTCTTGGTGGCTATCGACTACTTCTCTAAATGGGCCGAAGCCGAGCCTTTAACGCATATTACAGAAAAGGAAGTCGAAAGCTTCACCTGGAAGAACATTATCTGCAAGTTTGGCATACCACGTGTAATTATCTCGGATAATGGGACACAATTCACTGGTAAAGGCTTCAAGGCATTCTGCGAAAATCTCAACATCAGGCAGCACTTTGCCTCTCCAGGTCATCCACAAGCAAATGGGCAGGCAGAGGTCACCAACCGAACAATCCTTGATGGGTTAAAGAAAAGGTTGGAACAAGCCAAAGGGAAGTGGGCAGAAGAGCTCCCAGGAGTCCTTTGGGCCTACCGTACAACCAGAAGAATTCCCACCTCTGAAACACCCTTCTCATTAGCCTATGGGACAGAAGCAGTAATTCCGGTTGAAATCGGTATGCCAACTCTGAGGACTGAGGCCTTTGAGCAAGAATCCAATGATCAGCAGCTGATGGAGAACTTGGATTTGCTCGAAGAGAGAAGGGATCAGGCCAGCATCAGGATGGAAGCCTACCAACAAAGAATGGTCAATAAATCCAAGATAGGACTCAAGACAGTCAGCTTTCAAGTTGGAGACTTCGTCTTAAGAAGAGTCTTTCAGAACACCAAGGATCCCACCATGGGAAAGTTGTTACCAAATTGGGAAGGCCCTTACAAAGTAACGAAGGTCGTTCGACTTACCACTTACTGGCTTGAAGACATGACTGGGAAACCTGTTCCTAGGCCATGGAACGTAGAACACTTGCGGAAGTATTATCAATGAAGATTTTTTCTTTTACTTCCTTAAAACTGTTCATCTATTAATGCACAGGTCTTTAGAGCCTGGTCCATCTATTAATGCACAGGTCTTCAGAGCCTGGTCCATCTATTAATACACAGGCCTTCAGAGCCTGGTCCATCTATTAATGCACAGGTCTTCAGAGCCTGGTCCATCTATTAATGCACAAGTCTTATGACTTGGTCCATATATTAATGCACAGGCCTTCAGAGCCTGGTCCATCTATTAATGCACAGGTCTTCAGAGCCTGGTCCATCTATTAATGCACAAGTCTTATGACTTGGTCCATATATTAATGCACAGGCCTTCAGAGCCTGGTCCATCTATTAATGCACAGGCCTTCAGAGCCTGGTCCATCTATTAATGCACAGGTCTCCAGAGCCTGGTCCATCATGTACGAGTGTCCACTCGGTCCATCGATCAATGCACAGGCCTTCAGAGCCTGGTCCATCTATTAATGCACAAGTCTTATGGCTTGGTCCATATATTAATGCACAAGTTTCACGACTTGGTCCATCTATAGTGCACAGACCTTCAGAGTCTGGTCCATGCTATACAGATCTTAAATACTTGGTTCATAAAATATGCAGGCCTATCGAGCCTAGACTACTCTAATGCACAGGCCTTCCGAGCCTGGTCCATCTTCAACTAGCGGATTCTGGGATCCAGTCTATCCAAAGGCAGAAGTTCCGAGCATCTGTCAACTAAAGTTTCCTAGAACGGAATACCTCGGATTTGACACTTACATTATTTGGCTTATCTGTCAAACAAACCAGTACCATGGTTTCAACCAAAGGTGAAGTACTTCGATTCTGGCATTTTTCTAAGTTTTTGATTTATTCTCAGAACAACCGGCAATGCATTAGAAGGTGCTTAAGTTTCAAAAGAGCACATTCACAGAAAATATCAGATCCGAGAAGAAGAAATTCAACTTTATTGATAACTTAAAAGATTTACATCAGTACAAAGACACTACTACAGAAGCTATTACAGAAGCTACTACAGAAGCTATTACAGAAGCTACGCTTGGCAACATAATGGCTCTTCACCTGGGATGATAAAGGGGCACAAGATCCAAAACCTTCAAAACCGCCTTCATCGGCTCCATTTGAAAGGAAGGAACCCTGAACCCCAGTCTGCATCAAGTAGTGCCCAGGCCATTTCATCATCACTATCACTGGTCCCATGACCAACGGATGATGAGGGCTCTGAGCCTCAGAAGACTTTTCGTTCTCCACCTTTGTAATCGGCATAACGCCCCAGCCAATTGAAGCAAGGGTTCCTGCCAAGTCACAAAGGGGAGGAGGCGGCTCCCATTCATCTCCCTCAGAGTAGTTGTCACTGCCAAGTTATAAGCGGGAGGAGGCAACCCACCTTCAATCTTCTTCTTCACACCGTCTGTTTCACCCCAACCACTTGGAGCAAGGGTCTCTGACAGGGCGTAAGAAAGAGGAGGCAACTCACCTTCGTCTTCATCACCAACGCTCCAGGCCTCGGTTGAATCAGGGAGGGACCACCACCAATCGGAGAAATCTCGACTAGATATCGGAGGAAACAAGAAGACTTGTGCCTCCTTCAATCCTTCCTTGGAGACTGAAAATAGGGGAGGGTTAACTTTTGGCCACAGTTTAATTATTCCCAACTCAGGCAAGGAATCATTCATCATCTCCGAACGAGTGGAAGAACTCCGACAGCATATAAAAACCTCTCTTACAAACAATTCGGGGACCAGAAGGGTTGAGCACAACCATATGCCCTCGTTTCCATATATATAGACACTGGAAGACCAAAGGCCACCCAGTTGAACCGTCACAACGGTTAAGCGAAGTGCTAGCTTCGAAATCCCAAACGGCGAAGGTGCAATAAATGGAGTATTAAACCACCTTCTCATGAGAAACAAAAGGCAGGGCCATACACGTAATAAACAGGCTTTTAAACTTTCCCATGAATGTGACGTGACGGTTTCTCCATGTCATTAACACTTACAGGGCCACGTGGACAACAGAGGTCCATTAACTATGACGTTTCTTGATTTCTAACAGATCTGGAGGCAGAAGATCTGATCAACCAAACTACAACCACAAAGGTATCCACTTATTATCATATCCCCGAATTCAGAACGGTCAGCTTTGAAATACTTCAAAAAAAAAAAGAAGTCTCCAATTACTGACCTAAGGCAAGTAAAGAAGTTTGGAACACAGCTTCCTGCAGAGGAAAATCTGATCTGGTATACACTAAACTCCAGAGCAATGCAACTTGCAACGATTATTACCATCAACTACATGTTAAGGCACTACAGAGCCACAAAACTCAAAGATACGCACAAATGCTACAGAACAATATAACCAAAGAGGCGAGCATTAACCAAAAGACTGTTCCATTAAACAAATGTATGTCTCAAGTACATTGAAAGATAACAAAATATAGATCCTAAGCCTGATCAGCAGGAACAGGATCAACGACAGGAGAAGGTTCGGCAGGTGCAGGATCAACCACCTCAGTCGGTGCAACCACTTCCGTAGGATCGGCCGGGAGGACATCAGCCACTTCGTCCTGGTTGACCTCTGGAGGTTCAGATCCAGGCGGCACAATAAAGGAGACATCTAGGTCGGGAAACTTGGCAAGAAGACGAGAGCGGAAGTTATTAAACCCAAACGTAATCAAGCGATGGGCCATTCCTTCCATCTTCGACCTCATCTCATCCTTATTGTCCATCAGTGCCTACTCTACGGCTTCATCGAGCTGTCTACGGTGCTGGTACCGCAAGCCATTCACCTCCACCTGCAACCTCCTCGCCCGCTCAACGGCAAGGTTCCTCTCCGACTCCATCACAGTCAAGGAGTTCTGACACTCCTTCAACTTCTCCGCAGAGTCATGAGCCTCCGACCGAGCAGTACCCAACTGGAGTCCCAGTTCATCTAGATTGGCCCTAAGTTGGTCAAGCTCCTCCACAGATGGAGAAACCTCCACCAAAGCAGAAAGGGTATGCAAGGTCTGCATAACACAAAGAAAACAATTCAAACACCAGTAGAAACGCTTAAAGGTAAGAGAAGTATGGGCTTGACGAGCTCACCTTAACCTGAAGAGCGGTCAAGTCAGCAAGAAGCTTCCCAGACGCCTGAGGCTTAATTTTAACTGAGCCTTTGGCCCAGAACTCACTCAGAATCTTCTTGGCCCCCTGACCAGCAACATCAGGAGCCATTGATGATGATGCCTCCTTACCCGCTCGACGAGACGGGATTGGAGGAACCACCGTGATAGGGACGGGAGCCTCTTCCTCCCTTTCAGCAGGCCCGGGAGAGGACGAAATCAGCCTCCGCTTCTTCGGAACGGAAGGGACCACTGGAGAAGAAGCCTCCCCCACCACAGGCGGTGATGGCCCGGACTCCCACTGAGCCATCACATTATCAGCAATCTCCTCGACACTACCCCTGGCAGCCATTAATTTATCAGGATTGACAATGGAAGAATGATCCCTAATGCTGGGCTTCAAAAGCTTCTTATACTGCTTCTGAATCGCGGGAGAGAAATCTGGTCTCTTCCACGCACTCTTAACTGCAAAGCAAGCACAGAAATTGATCAGTTCAACAAATTGGCAAACAAAACAGAGTCAACGCAGCCACGGAAAAGTTAAACCTCACCCCTTGGCCCAGTGGTTCGAGGGAATGTGGAAGGTTGACCCTCGAAGTTCTTGAATTCCCATCCTCCTTTAATAAAGAAGTACCATTTCTTCCAGGTCTTGTTGGAGGAGGGCACGGAAGTAAGGGGTCTGAACCCACTATCAAAAGACATATAATAAAGGCCTTCCGCCTTTTGAAGTTTTAGATCCATATTGCTACGGATCAGGTCAAGGGACACCTCGACATTATTCATATGCCCTAATACGATAAAGCTCAACAGATGTCTCCAACTGTTAAGGTTCAGGTCTGCGGGGCACAGATCAAACCAACAAAAGAATTGTTTTATTATATCAGGAAAGGGGAGTGTAAGACCCAGTTCAAACCAGGCTAGATAGGCACAGATTTCTCCATCTCTAACATCGCCCGGGCGATCTTGAGAATCTGGGACCCTGAAAGTAACATTTTTGGGAAGTTTGAACTTCGCCCATAACTCCTTCAACATACTTTCAGTAATTACACTCTCACCCTCTTCTCTGTGACCAGACCGACCAGAGGTCTCGCCAGCCCTGTTCGGGGGATCATCAAAAGCATCGACAATCCTGACCCCCGGACTAGAGGGAGGAACTACCATTCTATTTTCGTCAACATTCACTAATTGCATTTGAGGATCAGTCTCAGAAGGACTTCCCAGACCAGATTGTGATTTTAAGCCAGACATGACGAACAAGAGAAAGAGATGGAATGAAGAAAGGGACTAAAAGTCGAACCTGAGATCAAGAAAAGGTTATGAACACCGGAGATCCTCCAAAACTCCAAGATATGTCAAATGACGGTCTGGTACTGTAGAAGTAAATGCAGAAGAAAGGTATGAAAGGCCTTTCCCTCTCTCTATATACACATTCGAGATATGAGCTTTCCAAGACGAGCCGACACAACGGTTGAGAGTAATGATGAGTTCTCAAGTATCGGCTGCGCAATAAATGACGCGTTAAACCGGCGTCTTGAGAAATGGGAAGGCAAACCGTATGACTCTTCACAAAACCCTCAACCCTAGTTAAAACCCTAGCTTTTGACAAGGGCTCGGGGGGGGGAGTAGCTGATATACCATAAACAGACACACCAATCAGTTTGAGACACGTGTGCCCATCAGATTAACAAATCTCGATCCTACAGAGCTCATATATTTCGGTCATACAGAACAGCTACAAGCCTTCGGGGTATTCTCATATGTCTGTCATACAGAACAGCCATAAGCCTTCGGGGTATTCTTATTTATATATCATTCAGAACCGATGAACTCGGTCATACAGTGCAGATGAAGCATTCAGGATATTCTCATGTACATCTTCCAGACCTCCTGTTCTGGACAATATTTATTCGACACTGCATATATGGTTTCCTTAACAGCCGATAAGCGGGGAATAAGGAAACAACCTTCAACACGGAAACTACTATCCATGATTATCTCCATCTACGATTCAATGCTCCACAAGGTAACTGCAAATCTCCGATGATCAAATCCCGATATTCGTGGCGGCAAAACCTAATCAAAATTAGGAGAACCACGGCTTATATATTAAACCCTAGAGGTACGCTTTAGATTCTTATGCTCATTCTTTGACTTTCAATACAATCTTTCAATTCCCTTACTTACTTAAGCATCAGAGCGGCTACCGCCGGAGCCAATCCGGTGGTCCTCTGATCATCTTTCTGAGTGTTCTACAGGTCACGGAGCCCTCACGTGTTGTGAGTCAAAAAGTGCAGCATCACTATCATTCCAAATGTTGTTGTAGTGTATCATTGATTATCAATCATGTGCAAGATTAGATACAACTAATATTAGTTATTGACACATTATCTGAGATAAAAGAATTTGAAGATGATAGAATTATTGTTTGTCAATATGCAATACCACAAATAAGGAACATACTTTTTAGGATAATCTTGTTACAAAAAAAATAAAAAATAAAAAAGAAGAAAAAAAAACATGAGTTGTGAGAGTAGAATCATATATCTTTAATTTTGTTACATCGGTGCTCTACAATCTC
This sequence comes from Nyssa sinensis, assembly GCA_008638375.1. Lineage (NCBI taxonomy): Eukaryota > Viridiplantae > Streptophyta > Magnoliopsida > Cornales > Nyssaceae > Nyssa > Nyssa sinensis. The sequence goes on along the minus strand of CM018035.1, from coordinate 13,362,856 downwards.
TCCTAAAATAGGAATTGCATATGAGTAGTTTAAAATGAAAAATAAAACAAAGGTCATTATTTATTTTGTTAATGATAAATTCTTAACGCATATAGACTACTACTAATATTATTCTGAATCATTGCCTTAATTACCCTTTTAGGTTTTAATAAATTCTTAACTACTCAAATAAAAAAATGGTGGCATAACAGAAGGACAAGGATTTGAATTCAGAACAGAACAGAAGACAAAACTAGAAGAACTCCTTGACGAGCTTAGGAGTGAACAAAGATTCAGTGTTATGAAGAATCTTGTAGAGTCGATGTCGAAACAGGAGCTAGCCTTCCAGGTTGAAAGGACAGGCTTTACGGCCCTTCACGAAATTGCAGTTGTTGGCTCTGTTCAGATAGCCAAGTTGCTGGTGAAGAAAGCTCCATTATTGCCAAATATTAAAACCTCCGAAGGATCGCTACCTCTCCACGTTGCCGCAGGTTGCAGGCATAGGGAGATGACTTCATATTTAATGGAAGTCGCCAAAGACGAGAAGAAAACAAAACCTTTTGAAGGCCAATCAGGTGTTGCTCTCATGAGTGCTGTATTGGAAGCCAAATTTTATGGTGAGCACACGCCCCCACACACACACATTAGTTTTTTGAAAAAAAATATCTTTTGACCTGTTTATGCGTGAGAGATTGTGATTAACATACACTAATGTAAAACTAGGTATTATTTATCAATTAATTGAAACAATTTTTATTATTATTATTTAGTTTCATGGTTTCTTCAATATAATGTTTCAGGTGTGGCCCTAGATTTACTACAGAAGAACCCTAAGTTGGCATGGAGAGATTCTTCTGTTCCTCTAGACCCTTCAGATGTGGCTCTAGATATGGACGAAGATAATTCAGGATCGCAGCCAAATTGTTCTGTTTTGGAATTAATGGCTCAAGAACCTTCTTCTTTTCCAAGTGGGAGACGCATGAATATTTTGCAACGCTTAATTTACTCCTGTCAGCTATCATCTCTTCATTCTCTTTCCTTACATATAACTCCTGCATGTATTTTGTCTTTCTGTGTTCAATTGATGAGTTAAAGATGATATATATACCATTAACAAACACTATTTAATAGCGAACTAACGATAAGTAAGATTTATCTGATCATGAATTGATGATTAAGAAAGAAGTCTAAGAACGGTGAAACATGGCGGTTTTGAAGGCGATAGAGAGGTGGTCACCCGAAGAAGGAAATTTAATAAGGAAGTTACCAGTTCTTTGGGGAGTAAGACTTTAACCATAACCCTCTCTTTAATGATGAGAACATGAATGTGAACTAAACTAGACATAACCCGGTCCGCATATAAATGTTTATATATAAATGTATATAGTTATATATTTATATTTATTTGTGCTTATATGTATGCCTATATACACATATAAATGCATTTCTATCCAATTAATATTTATTTTATCTTCTTTTAATAAGTTTACTTAAAAATATTAAAATTAAAATCAATTTTAAGAGAGTTTTCAAATAGGTTATCAAAAAAAAAGAGAGTTTTCAAATCAATTTTTGAATTTATACTCTTTCACTTTTAAGCAAAAATATAATGTAAAAATTACGTTTAAAAAAACTTTTATCAAACTGTAGTTGCTTATCAAAAAAAAAGAATTTGTTGATAAAAAAAAAAAAAAAACTGTAGTTATAAAAAATAATATTTGTTATTATTTTTTATGCTATTCTGCAGGTGTTTCTGTGAAATTGGAAGACCTCCCAAACCATCTTAGTGAAGGAGATATGGAAGACCTCCCAAACCATCCTGGTGGAGGAGATATGGAAAAGGGAGTCCAAATCATTAAAGGAAAGGTCATGTTGGGTATGTATAAGATTTTGTCTTCTATATTTAGTTGGGGCAAATGATCATCTTCTGTGGGATTCAAAAAATTGCTCATATATCAAATGTAAGATTCAAAAATTGCTCTTATACCAATTGTAGAATTTAAAATTATTGACATTGAGTCATGTAGACTCGAGCTCATTCATAAGATTTGTGCGGATCGTGATAAATATGATATGAGTTTATATGATCATGGTTAAAACTCTTATCCGTTCCGGTTGATTTCACCCACTTAGATATGATAGAAATTTATATGTGGTTAAAACTTTTATTCGTTCTGATTAATTTCACCCACATAGATATTATCACATCAGATATGATAAGAGTTTATATGTGGTTAAAACTCTTATTCGTTCTGATTGATTTCACTTACTTGGATATTATCACGTAAGCCTTGTGGTTATCTTATTAGTTATAATTATGATAGGAGTTTATAAGTGGTTAAAACTCTTATCTATTGTGGTTAATTTCACCCAATTAGATATTATCACGTAAATCTTGTGGTTATTCCATTAGTTGTGCTCATAAGATATAAATATATATATATATATATGTATTGGTTAAGTGAAATCAATCCATCCATGTGTAGTCTCCAGATAATTATAACATGAGGTTTTGAATGATTGTGATTCTATCCATGTGTAGTCTCCCAATTATCACATGAGATTTTTGAGTGATCGTGATTCTATCCATGTGTAGTCTCCTAGATAATTATCACATGAAGTTGAGTGATCGCTTTCTTTAAGATTTCTGATCACTCTCTCTGAGATTTGTGATCACTCTCTTTGTAAGATTCTTCTTAGGTGACTATCACAATGCCTTTGGTTTTGGATCATGGAATTAATAGACGACTCTTACGTTGCCGATCTATTGACAAGGATGATCTCATGTAGCGTTCCAAGGATGCTCATGTTGTTCCAAAAAAGCTCGTAATACAAGCCACCTCTTCCACTGTTCTTGATCCAAAGAAGTAACCAGGTTAACACCCATTTATGGTTTTATGTATTTTCTTTCATTCTGATACCAATTGCTCTGATACGAACGGTAGAATTTAAAATCGCTCTATAGGATTTAAAAATACCAAGCTTATTGATTTAGCAACAAACACTATTATTTATTAAAAACCAATAACAAGAACAAGGGGTTACTCCCAGTTCAACCATTTTTTTGGGGGGCCTCACTTCCAAAGTAATCTATCGGCTTATACAACCATTCTTTCTCACAGTCACCACTCCACAGCTAAAACTCCAATCTCATGGCTTCACCCAATATAATAGAGATCCACAGGTATATATAACACTAACACTAAGTCTTATATTGATTAAAATCTACTCTAATTAAAATACCTAATTTAATTAGGATAAAGACTCGCACTTCTACTAATAATTAATTACCCAACTCTTATATAAAGTAAGACTTATTCGTTAGATAAAAATCAATGGAAGATGCTTTTAGTGCAATATACCATTTCAATGGTAGAATGATCAAAGACAAAAGGATGCTAGTAAAATTTGCGTCTTTCATAAAGAAGCCTTATGATACGGCTTAAAAGAGGAAGGAGTATATGAGTAAGCGTACTTATGTGAATTCTATCAGTAATGCCTATGGGTTGGATGCTAATAACAAGGTTCAAAGGGAGAGGCTGCCTTTTGCAGAAGTGGTTAAGAGAGGCAATGAGTCTCAGAAATCTGAGGTGAGTCCAAATAGAAACCAAAACGACATTCAGACGTTGAAAGGGGAAGAGTTTGGAAATAGGTGGCTCTATAGAAGTGTTGTAGCCAAACTCTTTTTTGTAAGATCAGTGAAATCGGTTGAGGAGGCATTTATCAGTGAAGGAATATTTGATATTCAAGTTCGTTACCTAGCTAGGCGATTTGTGGATGATTTTAACATTTGATTTGTTAGAATCAATGAGTGAAATGCTAAAGGATGAGGTCCCGTGGCTTAAAAATTGGTTTGTGGAATATCATAAATGGCATAAAGACCTTCCCTAGAACAATAGTCGAGTTGTTTGGTTAAGTTGTTTTGGAGTCCCTTTCCATTTATAGAACTTCAAAACGTTTTCCAATATAGGTAAAAATTGGGGCGAGGTGATTACACTAGATGATGCCACTGGAAGAGGAACTTTGTTTGTGTTTGGAAAGGTTAAGATATTACACTAAAGTTATGGAAGCCATCAATCAAATGGTGTAGATTGAGCACGCAGGGAAAATGTTTTCAATATAAGTTGTTGAGGGGCAAGTGGTGGTTGAAGGAGTGGCTTACTCAAAATGCTTATGTAAATGCAATACTCTTTTTCATGGCAATTCAGGAGCTATGGGTGCTGGTTTAGACGGTTTGGAAGATGAATCAGTAAATAGGGTAAACAATGGAGAAGAATATGATGAGTTGGATATGATTAGCTCTAGTAAAGAGGAGGTGGCAAAGAATAACTGGATCTCTAATGACATGAAGGCCAACTCAAATGTTGAATCTTTTGTAGAGGAGTCACTTGATCTATTGAGAATCGAAAACATCTCCATGAGGAACATGAAGGAGCAGGTGGAAATTAATCCGACTATCGGTATTCAAATTCAACATAATTACTTAAAGTTATATTTATTAGACCGTGAAGGAAATGATATTGGGCCTATTTTAAAAAGGGTTAATTCTTGCATTATTGGGCTACCCGCTGATTATCTAAAGTGGGGGCTCTAACAGTGAGAAAAATTGGGCCCAATGGAAATTTTGCTAAAGTCAGCAGGTGTCTAATGCTTTTCGATAAGGGGAATAATCTTAGTTACAGCCCAGTCCAAGTGTGTACTGACTTGGGTTTGGAACTAAAGGAGGTTGGTTGTGAAAAAATAATGTATTTGGTATGAGTCAAAAAAGGGGAAAAGGAAAGGAAAAGAAAAATCTCTAAAAGAAGATCAGTGGAAAAGATTATGGAGTCAAACATCTATAGAACTGGAAGGAGAAGAAGGATTAAGAAGAAAGTGCTAAAGAAAGTGATTCTGAGGGTGGCAGTAGTGACCTTATCACTAATAATTTCTTCTGACGATATCAGAAATCGTAATAGATTGTTCTTAAAAGAAGCAGAGGTTGTTTGAGAGATGGGAGAATTGTTGGGAATGAACTATGAAGGGAGTGAAGAGGAGGTAGTGAGTAGACTGGCAACATTAGAGAAACAAGATTCTGAAAGATTTGAAGAGATCGGTGGGAACAAGGCCGATTCAGTGACGTGGTTAAGGGTTTGGGTTTTTTTTTTTTTTGTAGTTACTAATGAAGATTATCAATTGGAATGTCAGAGGGTTGCGGAAAAATAAAAAAAGAGGTAGATTAAAGGCTTTGTTAAGAAATAAAGAACTCCATGTTGTTCTAATTCAAGAGACGAAAAGAAAGAAATCTTCGAGACTCTTTGTTTAATCGTTTTGGTCAGGGAAGAATTTTGATTATATGGAAATAAATGTGATCGATGCGGCATGATTTCTCTCGTGTGTATGAAATTCTAAGGTTTTTTTAGTACAAGAAGTATGTGATAGTAAGAACTTTTTAGTAGTTTCTTGGGGGTCGAGTAACTCAAGATGGTGTGCTTATTGCCAATGAAGTGGTTAATGATTGGAAGAGAAGAATAAAGGTAGGATTGATTATCAAGCTTGATTTTGAAAAGGCATATGACAATGTCAATTGGTATTTTCTATTCAGTCTTATGAAAAAGTTTGGTTATGATGAAAAATGGGTGGCTTGGATATCAAAATGTGTTTCTTTTACATCTTTTTCGATTTTAGTCAATGATTCCTCATCTAAAGAATTTAAAATGCAGAAAAGGGTTAAGGCAATGAGACCTATTGTCTCCGTTCCTCTTCCTTATGGCAGTTGAGGGTTTAAATCTGTTGCTCTCTAAAGCAAGGCAGTTGGGGGCTTCTAAAGGGGATACCTATTGGCAATAGAGGTTTGGTTGTCTTTCATTTACAATTCGCAGATGAAACTTTGATTTTTTGTGAAGCAAATTTGCAGGAGGTTGTAATTATTTAAAGGATTCTTAAGTGTTTTGAGATATGCTCTAGGCTAAGAGTCAATTTTCACAAGAGTGTGCTATGTGGTGTTGGGGCTACGGATGATATATTTATGCAATGTGCTGATACCTTAAACTGTAAGGTCCAATCTCTCCCTTTGATTTATCTAGGGCTTCCTTTATCAGAAAACCCAATATTTGCTAAGACTTAGAACCCTGTACTAGAAAAAATAAAGAAAAGGTTGGAAAATTAGAAAAGGAAATATTTATCCTTGGCTGGGAGAGTGGTGTTGATAAAATTTGTGCTATGTAGCTTACCTATTTATTTTATGTATTTGTTTAGGCTGCCTATGAAGGTTGCTAATGCTATTGACAAAGCCTACAGAGATTTTTTATGGGGTAGTAATGAAGGCAAGAAAAAAATGCATCTTGTGGGCTAGGATAAGGTGTCTCTTAAGAAGGAGTTTGGAGGTCTATCTATTCGAAGAACCAGAGATATGAATGATGCTCTTCTACTCAAATGGTGGTGGAGATATGGTAAAGAAGATTGTATACTATGGAAAAATGTAGTTTGTGACAACTATGATATGTCAAAAGAAGATTGGGCTCTAGTTTCTATATATCGAATATATATGACAAATATTCAACTATATGGATCAGGCAATTGTCGAACTAAAACAAAAAAAAAAATGTTGCTCTTTTTTCTGTTTTTAATAATAGTATTGAGTTAAAAATTGGTGATGGTCTAAAAATCTCATTTTAGAAGGACAATTAGTGCCCTAACATTTCTCTTATAAGTTTGTTTCCAAGGTTATACAATCATGCTATAAATAAAGAGGCAAAATTAGCAGATGTTTTTCGTAACGATGAGGAGGTTGTTAATCTGGATGTTTGGAGGTTAAGTTTCAATAAACTTCTCTTTTCTTGGGAAGATGAAGAGTTGATCAGATTGAAGAATCTAATTGGATTTATCCCTTAGTTTTGCTTAGCTAGAAAGGATTCAATTCATTAGAAAGGTAGTTCTTTAGGTGTGTTTTCAATAAACTCTTTATATACTTTTTTGAAAAATAGTTGGAATAATAAGGATGAACTTTTGGAGATCATTTGGAATAATATTGCGCCTCCAAGGATTAAATATTTGGGTTGGTTAGTGTGGTGAGAATAGTGAATTGTTATCATAGACTGTTGAAGTTAGGCATCTGCATTAATAATGGTAATGACTCAGGTATATGTAAGATGTGTGGTCTGGGGTTGGAATCAATGGATCATTTGTTCCTGTTATATGAGATTTCATGGAAGATATGGTTAGATAGTCTAAAATGGTAGGGTTTGAAATTGGTATCTCCTAAATTTATAAAGGAGTTGCTCATGTGATGGAGGGGTTGGAAATTTAAGCAGCTAAAGAAAATTATATGGAGGGCTATTCCTCTAGTTGTTTTGTGAATAGTGTGGATTTCTAGAAACAAGCTTACCTTTGAAGGGAAAAGTTCAAATTAGGAAGAAATGTCGGAATAAGTAAGATTAAGGGTGGTTCTATGGGTGAGAAAAGATTCAGCTTTAAAGCATTACTTTGTTTTAGAGTTAATGTATAATTTGCAAAGTTTATTTCAGAGTATGTAGTTTATGATTCCGAAGAGTAATCAGCTATTGATAATTCTTGGAGGGTTGGAGTTTTCTGCTGTCAATTTGATTTTGATAATAGATTTATTACAATTGGCATTTTCTAGGAGAAGGTTGTTTTTGTTTATCAGTGTGTTGTAATTCTATCTTTCTTGGTTGTTGCTATTGGTTGGCTCTTTGCTAACTTCTTTTTTTGGAGTTGTGCTGCATATGATTTGCTTTGCCTTTATGTGCCAACCTATTTGGGATATAAAGTGCAAACCATGATGCAAGTTCACCCTCTTTTTCTTTTTTCTCTTTATTAATGTATTTATATTTACTCTTATTCGTACTTCTTATTAATAAAGTTTTCTCATTGTTGTTTAAAAAAAAAAAAAAGACTTATCCAAAAATATACCAAATACTACTAGGACTCAAAATTAAGAATGCTATTAAAATTATACTAACTTGGTTTAAGTAGTCAACAATATCTCCCTTAAACCAATCTCGTCAAAGTAACTCTCTAATACCTTCACGAGTAATAACCTTCAAAGTAATTTATGTCACAATAAGAAGCATGTGAAACAATAATCTGAAGCAATTAAAATCACTCTTCATCTCCACACATGGACGTAAATGAATTTTGTTATTTGTGTCTTACATTCTTAAGCCGACTCGCACCCAAACTATTTCGGGCACTTTTGGTGGTCTACCGATCAGCACTTGGACCTAGAAAACCCTCCTCTCAGTTGACCAATCGGTACAAGAAATTACAGAGGATTTGGAAAAAGTTAAAAAATGGCCCATTGGCACACGTGTGTGTCAATCGGCACTCGGGGCCCAATTTCGCGATTTTTGCCTCTTTTTCATGTTTTAGAGTTTGGGAACATTATATAATGTATTATTTCAAGAAAAGGAAAGAGGGAGAGTGGTAGGAAACTTTCTTAGACATTTGTGAGCAGGTTTTAACACCTCGTTTTGTATTCTTCATCTTTTGATAGTAGATCTTTTGCTGTGTTTCGCCTGTGGACGTAAGATGTTTGCTGAACCACGTATATTTGATATTTTCTTGTTCTTGCTGTGTTTGTTTCTTTTCTCTTCATTATTTTGTTTTCCACTTCCGTTGCACAACAAATTGCTATCAAAGCTTTTGGTTATGGCTACCGCAAAATACGAAGTAGAGAAGTTTGACGGTCAAAATAGTTTTGGCCTTTAGTGCATCAAGATGTGTGCTTTGTTAAGACAACATGGTTTGGAGAAGGTTTTGGATGGCACGTTTCCAACAACATTGATCGTGGAGTAGAAGATTGATATACAAGAAAAGGCACATAGCTCCATTCAGTTATCTCTTTTTGATAAAGTCTTGCGTGAAGTATTAGATGAAGAATCCGCCTCTAGGCTTTGGAAAAAGCTAGAGAATTTGTACATGAAGAAGTCACTCACCAACCGTTTGTATTTGAATCAACAGTTGTACACCTTCAAGATGAAGGAAGGCATGTCCATTAATGAGCACCTTGATGAATTTAACAAAATTATCATGGACCTGAAGAATATTGATGTTAAGGTTGAAGAAGAAGACCAAGCCCTAATTATTTTGTGTTCGTTGCCTGATTCTTTTGAGACTTTTGTTAATTCCATGTTATATAGAAAGGATACCATCTCTTTAGTAAATGTTAGAGCATCTTCAAACTTGAAAGAGTTGAGGACTAAGTTGAATGGGAAAGACAGTGAATATGTATAGGCCAAAGGTCTGTTTGTGAAAGATCTTTCAGAATCCTCTAATAATAGAGGCCATCCTAATGAAAGGAGCTTTGGTAATGATAATAGTAGAGGTTGAGGCAGAGGAAGAGGCCAAGGTGGATCTAGAGGTCGATCACAGTTTAGAACACCCAAGAGTGAGATTGAATGTTACTATTGTCACAAATTTGGGCACTACAAAACCAAGTGTCCTAGGCTCAAAGAACAAGGGGGAAAGAAGAATGTTAATTATGCTAATATAGTCGGTGTTGCACAAGAAACCGTTGAGGTTGCAAATAATTTCCTTTCAGTTACTGCTTTCGACAATCGCTCCAATGAAAAGTGGATTCTTGATTCGGGTTGTTCTTATTATATAACCCCTAATCAGGATTGGTTTTCCACCTATGATGCAATCAATAATGGTTCAGTCTTAATGGGCAACAACATGGCATGTAAGACGGTTGGGATCGATACAGTTTGAATTCGTTTGCATGACAGAATTGTGAAGAATTTGACAAATGTAAGGCATATACCGAGTGTGAAGAAAAATTTGATTTCTTTAGGCAGTTTGGATTCCAATGGTTGCAAGTTCTCCACTGAAAGTGGAGCTATGAAGTTTTGCAAAGGATCTTTAATTGTGATGAAAAGTAATAAAGTAAATGGCCTTTACGTTCTTCTGGGCAATACAGTTGTTGGTTCTGCAACTATTTCATCTTCATCTTTAGTTGATCCAGATTTAGATACCTCATTCTTGTGGTATATGCAATTAGGTCACATGAGCAAAAGGGGTATGACAATTCTGGGCAAACAAGGTTTGCTTTGTGGACAGTCAACAGGAAAGCTTGACTTTTGTGAGCATTGTGTTTTCAAAAAATACAAAAGGGTGAAGTTCAGTACTACGATTCATAGAACCAAGGGTACAGTTGACTACATCCATTCAGATCTTTGGGGCCCTGCAATCATCCCATCCTAAGGTGGTGCTAGATATTTTTTGACTTTCTTTGATGATTATTCAAGGAAAGTTTGGGTGTATCTTCTAAAGCACAAGAATGAGACGTTTGCTACATTCAAGCAGTGGAAAGTCTTGATTGAGAAGAAAACAAGTAAACAGGTCAAGTGGCTTAGAACAAACAACCACATGGAATTTTGTGACGGAGAGTTTAATAAGTTCTATCAGAATGAGGGAATTGTAAGGCACCACACAGTTCGCGGCACTCCCTAGAAAAATGGAGTCGCAGAACGGATGAACAGAACTCTTATGGAGAGAGCTCATTGCATGCTCTCGAATGTTGGGTTGTCAAAGAAATTTTGGGCCGAGGCCGTTAATACAACTTACTATTTGGTAAATTGTTATCCTAATACTGCTATTAAAACTAAAACTCCTAATAAGGTATGGTCTAGTACTCCTTTTGATTATTTAAATTTGAAAGTATTTAGTTGTCCTGCTTATTATCATATGAATGATGGTAAGCTTGAGCCTAGGGCCAAGAAGTGCATATTCATTGGATCTACACAAGGAGTTAAAGGTTATAGATTGTGGTGTACTGATCCTAAGTCACCTAAGTTAGTTATCAGTAGGGATGTCACTTTTAATGAATCTATTGTGTTTCACTCCAGAAAGGAGTTTACTAATGTTTCAGGGAATAAGCAGTGTTATAACAAGGAGGTGGAGCTATAGGTTGGAGCTTCAGAGAAAGTACAAGAGGGTACTTAACTTCAGCCCATTGTTTCTACATAGAGTTTTCCCTCAGACTCTGATGCAAAAGAAGAACCGCAATATAGTATTGCGACTGGTAAAGAAGGAGACAGATTAGGCCACCTCAGAGATTTGGGTATGCAGATTTGGTTGCGTATGCACTTACCATGGTAAAGGATATTATAGTGCAAGAGCCTTCCACCTATTCAGAAGTTGTACCCATTACCATGGTAGAGGATATTGTAGTGCAAGAGCCTTCCACCTATTCAGAAACTGTCATGGGTAGTGAGTCTGCACAGTGGATTGTGGCCATGAACGAAGAGGTTGAATCTCCTCGTAAGAAGCAGTCATGGGATTTGGTGAAATTACCTAAGGGCTCGAAAACTGTTGGTTGCAAATGGGTCTTTAACAAAAAGGAAGGCATCCCAGGGGTTGAAGATACTAGATACAAGGCACGCTTGGTTGGAAAGGGCTACAGTTAGAGAAAAGGTGTGGACTTCAATAAAGTTTTCTCACCCGTTGTGAAGCATAGCTTTATTCTCGTGTTGCTTGCTTTGGTTGCTTTGTTTGACTTAGAGCTTGAGCAGCTTGATGTCAAGATAGCGTTTTTACATGCATGGCGAGCTTGAGGAGGCTATCTAGATGAAACAACCAGAGGGTTGATAAAGAAGATCATGCTTACAAGTTGAAAAAGTCATTGTATGGCTTAAAACAGTCTCCAAGGCAGTGGTACAAACAGTTTGACACCTTTATGGTGGGCAGTGGTTACCCGAGGAGTAATTTTGACAGTTGCGTGTATCCAAACAGTTGTTAGATAGTTCTTTTGTTTACTTGTTACTCTATGTAGATGACATGCTTATAGCTGCCAAAAGCATGTCGGAGATTGACAGTTTGAAGTCCCAGTTGAATAATGAGTTTGAGATGAAAGATTTGAGTGTTGCAAAGAAGATTTTGGGTATGAAAATTCACAGGGACAAGAAATCTGGAAAGTTGTACTTGTCACAGCAGAAGTTCATTGAGAAGGTGCTTGAGCGTTTTGCTATGCAAAGTTCTAAATTAGTGAGTACTCCACTTACCTCTCATTTTAGGCTTTTTGTAGCATTGTCTCTGTAGAGTGAGGAATAGAAACGGTATATGGTGACTGGTCCTTATTCTAGTGCAGTTGGTAGCATTATATATGCTATGGTTTGCACACATCCAGACATTTCACAGGCAGATAGTGTTGTCAGTTGATATATGGCTAATCCTAGCAATATTCATTGGCAGTTAGTGAAATGGATAATTTGGTATTTGAGAGGAACTTCAAATATTGGCTTAGTATTTGATAAAGCTTGTGGCTTTGGTTCTACCGTTGTAGGTTATGTTAATTCAAATTATGTTGGTGATCTAGATAAGAGGAGATCTCTAACAGGTTATGTATTCACACTTGCTGGTTGTGCAATTAGTTGGAAAGCTACTCTACAGTCTACTGTTGCTTTATCAACAACAGAAATAGAGTACATGACGGCAGCCAAAGCAGTGAAGGAGGCAATTGGGTTGAGAAGTTTGGTTAGTGATTTGGGCTTACAGCAGGATGTTACTATTGTATTTTGTGATAGCCATAGTGCAATACATTTGACTAAAAATCAAATGTATCATGAAAGGACCAAACACATAGACGTCAGATATCATTTTCTTTGAGATGTTATGTCCTAAGGTGACATTACAATCAAAAAGATTGCTATAGCAGAGAATCCAACAGATATGATAACTAAGCCTATTCCGCTACTCAAGTTCAAACATTCTTTGGACTTGATTGGTGTTCACACCATTTGATTTGATCCTTAGGGATTTTGTGGAGAAGACAGCATAATAAGGTTTTTTGCTCGCTGCTTGAGGGAATACAAGCCAAGGTGGAGATTTGTTATTTGTATCTTGCATTCTTGGGCCGACTCGCACCCAAACCGTTTTGAGCACTTTTGGTCGTCTACCGATTGGCACTTGAACCTAGAAAACCCCATTCTTTGTTGACCAATCAGTACAAGAAATTACAGAGCATTTGGAGAAAGTCAAAAAATGGTTCATTGGTATACGTGTGTGCCAATCGACACTCAGAGGGTACAATCGACACTTAGGGAGTGCCGATCGGCACTCGAGTGCCAGTAACCCCCTTCTCTATGTGTCGATTGGCACTCGGGCCCAATTTCGTGATTTTTGTCTCTTTTTCATATTTTAGGATTTGGGAACATTATATAATATGTTATTGCGAGAGAAGGAAAGAGGGAGAGTGACAGGAAGTCTTCTTAGACATTTGTGAGAGAGTTTTAACACCTCGTTTTGTATTCTTCAGCTTTTGATAATGGATCTTTTGTTGTGCTTTACCCGTGGACGTAGACTGTTTGCCGAACTACGTATATTTGGTGTTCTCTTGTTCTTTGTGTGTTTGTTTCTTTTCTCTTCATTATTTTATTTTCCGCTTCCATTGCACAACAAATATCTTGTACTTGACATACAACCTCTCAGTTTGCTTAGTATGATCAAGAATGAATCCATACTTACCCATCCATCATCAAAATTAACAAAATAATTATCCATGCCAATAATTCCACTATCATGCTAATGTAGAGCCTACCAATATTTCGGAATACCAAAATATTTACCTCCATCAAAATTTGCAACAACAAAATTATTAAAATTCAATTTATTGTTGTAACTAGACATGAGGAATTTATCAATACCGATAAAATTACAAATCTCAGACAATTCTGACTTTTCAATTCCCAAAAATTCTTGAAACCCTAAACATCCAATTTGTAAAAAACTAACAAACGTGATAAAATTCTCAGTTCCAATAAAATCAACAAACTCTAAATTGTAAAATCCTTTAATTTTATCATAATTTGTTCTATATGACGATTGAGTTTTCATGATATGGTTCAACTTTTTTTTTTTTTGTTTTTATTAGATAGAGCAATGCTAGGACACCACCTTCATATACCACTTTTGGACACCACCCTCTCACATAGAGTGGGTCTTATTTATCATTCCATAGCGGTGGAACCCACCATATTTGAGAAGGTGGTGTCCAAAAGTGATATATGAAAGTGGTGTCCAAATGTGGTATATGAAGGTGGTGTCTCTAACATTATTGTATGAGCAATGTTAGGGACACCACCTTTGAACACCACTCTCTCACATGAAGTGAATCTTATTTATGATTCCATAGGGGTGGGTCTTTTTTTTAATTAGACTTAGATATTTATAGGACTCTTTAAAAAGCTTAAAGTATAATATAAAGTTATACAATATTTGAGCCGTCTTTGTAAAAGGGGTGTAAATTAAGCAATTACTTTTCTTGCTTATTGTTAGAATCGCCCTTGAGTTCATTGTGTGAATTAATCCTTCATATCCAAATAAGTGACATTATAGCAAAGCCAATAAATTGCTGTCAAAATTTCAGCTGATTTCGCGTAACCACGTACAAAGTGGAGCCAAATCGAACAATTCTATACCAACAGCAGGCCCGCTCTATCTATCTATTGTAGCTAATTAACACTTAGCCGCATAATTCCAAATCAAAATATTATGTCTTTAGATAATTTTGAGAGTACCCGCTGTATGTAAATTCATTGGGGGAATTGATAGGAATTAGGGCACCGTGTGTGTTTTTTTTTTGGGGTTAAACAGTTTGATATACATTATTGACTAGTCTTGGATTCATCTTTTTGGCTTCTTGTTATGCAAGGCTTCACACTCTATCGTACAAGTGTATCCATATATTTACATCTTTTCATATGCTTTCTACTATCCATGTGCGAGAACAATTAATGATATAACAAGTTTAAATGGTTTGTTTTGGTTTTTGTGTTTTTATAGTTTTCCAAAACTTGCATGGAGTCGTATGGAAAGCTCTTGAAATTTTAGGTAACGAATGGGTGTATTCTGAAACATTTGGAACCTAATTTCTAAGTTGAGAAAAAATTGTAAATATAAAGTTATATGTCATCCTTCAAATTCATTCTGACTTGGCATGCAGTGCCGTGGATCAAGGACATTCGTCACACAAAATTGATGCATCGTGAAGCACTTCAACTTATGAAATACTTATGCAACCAAGTTAAAAAAGAAGACGTGATATTACTTGCATTGCCATTACTTTTTGGGGCACAGCACGGGATTCATGAAGTTGTAGAGGAGGTTATAAAGGAGATTTCAAACTTCGGCATGGGCAAGAAAACATTTGAATTCGTAAACAAAGAGAAGCAGAATGCATTCCATCTTGCAGTTATGTACCATCGTGAAAAAGTTTTCAAGATTTTATATCAATATGTTCAGTATCTTCCAACGAGCGTACAGAAAATAGGGTTCTCAGGGTTACGAGACCAAAATGGAAACATTGTCTTACATCTGGCAGGAAACATGGCCCGTCAGGATCGACTTGATCTGGTTTCTGGTGGAGTTCTACAGATGCAGCGGGATTTACAGTGGTTTAAGGTAATTAATTTCTTTTCTGTCTCAGAAAAGGTAACATGAGTTTTTGATGTTTATTTTTTTTCAACATATTTCTCAAACTCGTGACTTTCTCATAAGACACGTCTTTATAAAAAAAACAAAAATTAGATTAAAGACATCTCTCGAAGAGTTCATCCTTATTCAAATGAATAGGAATTAAACTTATCTAAGAAGAAACTTCTCTTGCAAAAAAAACAACTCTTTTTGGAACGTCCTATCAAGAGCTGTACTAAAGAAGAGTCTCTTGACCTCTCATAAAGAACAGAGATTTAAGAAATAACAAGAAAAAGCACGCGATATGGAAAAATTTGGAAAAAAACTAAAAAAAAAAGATCATGTGTACAATTAAAAACTCAAGGTAACATGTAACTTTAGGTTTAAGATTTTTTTATAAAACCGATGACTTATCAAAGTAGAGCAACCACCAACTCTTTGTGAAATTGGCCAGAGTTTTAATCCTCCATATATCACTGTATAAAAAACAGTTTCCTTCATTAAGCAACGAGTTTGTCTTTTTGTAGTGAAATTGGCCAGAATTTTATTCCTCCTTATATCACTATATAAAAAAACAGCTTCCTTCATTAAACAACGAGTTTGTCTTTTTCTAGTATTA
The DNA here is from genome assembly GCA_008638375.1 of Nyssa sinensis. Classification (NCBI taxonomy): domain Eukaryota; kingdom Viridiplantae; phylum Streptophyta; class Magnoliopsida; order Cornales; family Nyssaceae; genus Nyssa; species Nyssa sinensis. Next base: position 13,346,850 of record CM018035.1, on the reverse strand, counting down.
CGTTACCCTAAAATTAAAGGAGAAAAGTAGGATTCATTACATGACGGCGCAAACAACATTTTTTTAACTAAAATTTTGCTCAAAATTAGTCTTGTATCTTTATAATCGTTTACCTACATTTTTTCTAGCGGTGCAAGTCGGACAAATCAGGCTCAGATTAGTTCAAACTCTAAAACCGTCAACTCGAGATCGAGTCCAACCTAAACCCGAATAATCGAACTTGACGTCGACCCTGACCTCGACCCGAACCCGAATCCGAATTATAATTCACAGTATCAAGTTCAACCCGAGCTCAACCCAGCTTGGACCTGATTAATAATTCTAATTTTTAGATTTTATTCCCGATTTCTTTATTAAATTGTTTTCTTTTTTTCTATTTTGATTATATACTAAATGCTCTAATAATTTCTCTCAACTTTTCTATTTGTAAGGGACCAAAAACTGTTAAAATAATTTATTCAACATAATTTAATGTAAGCAGTAATTCTTGTAAGGAATTTCTATTAATTTAACATGGATAACTAAAGTATAAAAAATATAATATGTAAAATATTAAAATCGGGCTTGGGTTAGACTCAGGTTTTCAAAGTTTCAATCCAAGCCTAACTCTATTTTAGATTGGACTTGAGTTTTTTTGTCCAGGTCCAACCAAAAATGTAAAAAAAGAAGCTTAAGTTCTAAAAAGTTTGGACAGGACTCAGATTGGGTTCGAATTGGCCAACCCAACTTGCACCTCTAATTGTATCTATCCCCACATTAAATTATGGTAACGAACTCTTTGGACAATACAAATCTAGTGATATTGATTTCAGAAAAAATTAATTTTGAGCCTCATATGATTATTAATCTCTAGAAGAAAAAAAATTTACATCAATAGATTTCATATGGTGAAACGATATTACTTTTTCACTTGTTTGTTCAAAGATTACTGTAAGACAAGAATAACTCAGCTATCCAAACCTAAACAACTCAGAGAGTAAAAAAAATTAATTGCTACATATTTTTCCCTATATATTCCTAGAAACAGTTCGTCTCTAATTCCAAAGTCAAACAATGAAACACAGGAAATGGAAAAGCTTGTCGATCCTCAAACTAGAAACTGGAAGAACAAGGAGGGGAAGACACCTTTGATGATATTTAATGAAGAACATGAAAACTTGGTCAAATCTGAAAGCCAATGGGTGCAAGGCATGGCAAGTTCATGCACCCTTGCAGCATCACTGGTTGCCACAGTTGTGTTTGCAGCTGCCATCACAATACCAGGGGGCAATAGTAATAATGGCTTCCCAATCTTCTCTAGAGAAAGGGCCTTCATAATCTTTGCCATATCAGATGCACTTGCTCTTTTCTCATTAGTCTCTTCTGTGTTGTCGTTCTTGTCAGTCCTCACGTCACGCTATGCAGTAATAGATTTCCTCCATACCCTACCCCAAAGACTAATAATTGGTTTGGTCACCTTATTCATTTCTGTAACGTCCGTGATAATAGCCTTTAGTGCTGTACTCTATCTAGTTTTTGGCCAGAGAAAGGCATGGTTTCTTATCTTAGTCTCCACAATGGCTTGTCTACCCGTCGCTTTGTTTATGTTTATGCAACTTCCCCTCCCCCTGGATTTGATCAAATCCACATATGGCCCAGGCATTATTCGCAAGCCAAGTGAACGTAACTCTTTTGGACTAAGAAGAAAAATGCAAGAGTTTGGAGCCAGTATCTGCAACTCTGTACGTCGTATTAAATTCCTTAAGTAAATCGTGTATCATTGTGCTATTAGCATGTTGTATTTATATTGTGTTGTATTAAGTTGCACAAGTAAATCATGTACCTTTATGTTGGCATGTTGAATAATATATTTATATCGTTTTCAATTCAATGATCATTCTCTCATGCATGTTTAATATCCTTTTTGATAATCGGTTGATCGAAATAATTATACCGACTAAACCCGAGACTCACATCAAGCACCTGACTCTCAGACGGGTCAGTTAAACTCAGGCTTGTATTCGCAGGCATGGTCTCAAAGAATTTGATAACACGCAGGCTTGTATTGTTTGGGCTGCAATCATCATCTCCAATGTTAGATTTTGTTTGCTTTTATGGTTACCAATAGAAAGTGTTCACTGCCAAGAAAAGCCATGAATAGTAGCGACTTCAAACTCCAACAATGGAGAAATTTCAGTCGCCAAATTCCATACCAAGCTGCGGTTTTGATTCATAGGCTATTGCTACAAAAAAAAAAAAAAAAAATAGCTGCTTTGGGATCTCCGACCAATGATCTTGCGGCAATGTGTTTTTGGAGAGGAGGGTTCGTAGTTTTTTGTCGAAGAAAGAAAACGGACAAAATAGGTTTTATTTTAAAACAAGGGTCACCTGATTTAAAGCAGACCCCCCTTTTTGAACAAAATTGGACAAATATAAGACCTGGTATTTTCAAAGTTGGAGTTACCAAACTAGGTTTCAAACTTTTTGGACCAAAATAATACACATTAAACCAGTTTTTGCCCTTTTCAAACTCCCTCTAAAATAGAAATAGAAGTGATTTTAACCTAATCCAATTTGAATAATTTTTAAATAATTAACCTCTAAGTTTTCCTGGGTATTGATTTTTTTTTTTTTTTGGTTTGTTGGTTTCATGTCTTGTGTTCTGTTAGGTTGGTTGCATGGAAACATGTCTTTGTGGTTGTTTTGTGGTTTGCCTCTTTGGTTTTTTGTGGTTGTGAGATTCTCTTTGTACATTTGTTTAGTTTTTGGTTTTATAAGATTTAGCAAACTAAAAAGAATTTAGTTATTCATTACATAATTTGTTAATTTATCTTGCTTATATTACTGTTTTGCAAAATATGTTAGGTTAAGACACAATGGCTGCCCTCTTGATATGCCAGATTCATATATGAAGTTACCGAATCAATCTTCATTAATTCAAGGTCATATTTGGTACAGGTGGAATGCACATTTTAAGAATGTTCATTCTAATTTTTTTATTCCTTATTCTTATTTGGTATAATTGGGAATGACTGTTTCATGGTATAGTCATTCCATGAAAATTTATTACAAGTATTCATTTGACCTAGATGAATAATTTTTATTCCATTTCATTTTATTTTCATTTCATTTTTTATTTCATTTCATGAAAATAACCATTTCATTTATACTTATCAAACATGGCCAAAATAAATGTTTATCATTACTTTTTTAATGTAATTTTGATGTCACGAATTTTTGGACAACGTGTGTTTATATATTGGTCATATTTTGATTGTTTGTTAGTCTTCTATTCTTTATCATGGATTGCTCTATGAATTTTATATTTACTATGGTTTTGGTGTGTTATCATGGATTTGGATGCTTTTTAATTAGTACATACTTAGGCTATGTTTGTTTGCTGGCTTAGAAAAAAATGGATTGGATAAATTAGTTTTCGTGGTCTTCTGAAACCGGTGTATGAAAAAAAGGGAAGGGGCTCACTAACAGTACCGATAGTAAATAATGATTCATAGCATAGATAAAATAATGAGAATGAGGAGAGGGGTGAGATTACTAATTCTATAACTATAAGTGAAAAGAATAACTAATTCACCCTTATCAAATCTATGAAATGCACTGTAACATTATTTTTGAATTCAATATCTGAGAAAAAAATTTGAAATGAATATTTTTCGTAAAGAAATGGCAAGAATATTGAGGGTGTGAGGTGCCACTTTGAAATTTGAAGAAAATGATGTTGGTTTCATTAAAGTTTTCAATGGCATGAAAATACACTGATACCTTGTACTCTTTTGTAAAGTTTTTAACTGATTTGACTTTGGAAGAATTGTGTGTTCTTCAAAATTTCTCCATTTGAAATTGGAAATTAGTTCAATCTGTTTGGGATTTTGCTTTGAATCATACAAATTCATGGTAGAATTATTTGCTCCCAAATACCATGTTTTTCATGCCATAAAATGTCATTATTGGTGCCATCTTTGGCTTTTGTTTTCTTTTTATATTTTTTTTCTGTTAGGGTATAACTTGGGAGGGCCAACCTGAGTCTAACGAGGATTTTTTTAGGCCTTAGGCTTCATTTTTATACTTTGGGATGAAACGGAATAAAAGAACTCAAACCCAATGTAAATTAAGGTTGGGCTTAGGTTAAGACTTTAGAAACCCGAGTCCAAACTCAATATTTTGTATATTATATATATATATATTTACTTTAGTTATCTACTGTTAGATTTGTAAAAATTTCTTACAAGTATTACTATTTATATTTTATAATTTAAAAAATGGTTGACCTTTAACATTTTTTTCAAAATTAAATTATGTTGAAGGAATTATTTTAACAAATTTTGATTTCTTTTAGAAAGAGAAATTGAGAGAAACTATTACAGCTTTTAGTGTATAATTAAAATAAGAAGAAATGATGGAAGATAGATATGGTACCCTAAAAATAATTATATTTATTTTAGAGTTGTATTAGGATTGTTTTAATTTTGATTTACTCATAATTTCTCTAGTTTCGTAGTTTTATTAGGATTGGTATATGAAATATAGGAACTAGTAGTTTCCTAATAGAATTAATCGTCTTTATTGTATTAGGATTAATATAAAAATAGGAGTTATGATTTCCTAGTCAAAGTATTAGTACTGTTTTAACTCTATAAATATAATGTAATAGGTCTTTATCATAAAGTTTTTTTTTATCAATAATAAATAATTATGAATTTTAGAGAATTAATTCTCTTATTTGGGTTGATTGTTCCCGTTGGGTTAAGAATTCCCCGTTTTGTGGATATTAACGTTTGTCGTATTCATTGTTCACCATTTCGTTCAGCATTATTTGGTATCTAAGCGAAAATTTGTCTGGCTGGATGACAATTAGTGTAGACGAATTTTTTTATCCTATCGACGACATTCATAAGAGACAATTTGTTACTCGTTTGGAGTCTCGTATACAAGAGAATTATGAAGAGAATAGATATTGTAGTGACAATAGAGCTCGCAGTTAGCTTGTTTGTGTACATGTTTCCATTCGAAGAGTTATTCACAATTACAAAAGACTTCTTAATTTTAATAGTAATTTTTATTTTGAATACTTTCATGATTAGACATATGATTTAGATGATTGTCTTTATGATTTGAAACTTTCAGGAGAAAAAGAACAATTTTGGACAGAAGATAAACTTATTGAATTTGTGAAAAAATGGTGTATTGATTTACATAGGTACATACAACTACAACGTAAAAAGTGTATTCGTTCATAGCCAAGAATGATGAGACTACTAATGAATAAATTATTGCCAAGAAATTATTTGCAGATTTTAGAAAATAAATATAAGCCAACATGAAAAAAATACAACGGAAAAAGTATAAGTAAAATATGAAAATTTTGAAATAACTTTAACTAATAAGGTTGCAAATATTGAACCATTAAAAGAAGTCAACATTTTTGTAGAAGACCCTCTTATTATAGGATATGCAGATCAAGTTATTTCATCAATTGCAGATGATCGCAAAGAGTCAATAAAAAATAAATTAAATTTATTTCTATTGATGTTGTAGAAATAGTTGGTGCTAAGGATAAAGAAATAGAATTGATTGAAACTCCTATTGTAAAATGAGAAAAAAATAGTTTAGAATCAATTTATCAAAGTGTGAATTTTATGGAATAAATAGATTCTTCAAGTTCTTTTATGACAGAGAATAACGAAATCCCCATGAAAGTAATCAATGCTTAAATATGAGGATGAACTTGTGAAAGATGATTATAATGTTTCTCAGAAGATTGAAATTGTAGTAAAACATGAAGATGATTTTTGTCTTATTACAAGAACATTTATCATAAAAAAGGGCCTACAGTTACAAACTTCACAGAAGATGCGGTAAAAGAATTCCTTAAATATTTAATTATTTTTCAAAAGACTCAATTATTATTACCGGGTTATAAACGAGGTCGAGGTTGTATATATCCAATCAACTCGAGGACGAGTTCTTTTCAAGTAGGGGAAACTGGATAGATATGTTACTTAAAAATAAGAATATTTGTTTTAGATTTGTATTATGATTGTTCAGTTTCTAATTTTGATTTATTCCCAATTTCTCTAGTTTCGTATTTTTATTAGAATTAGTATAAAAAATATAGAAATTAGTAGTTTACTATTCGAATTAATAGCCTTTATTGTGTTAGTATTAGTATAAAAATAAGAGTTATGGTTTCTTAGTTAAAGTAATAGTGTTCTAACTCTATAAATATAATGTAATAGGTATTTATCATGAAGTTTTTTTTATCAATAATAAATAATTACAAATTTTAAATAATTAATTCAATTGTTTATGTTATTATTTCTTGTTGGGTTGAGGATTCCTGTTTATGGATATTGACGTTTGTCATATTCATTGTTCGCATTTCCATTCCGCATTAAAAGACAATAATTTATTGATGAAATTGCAAATAAAATATGAAAATTGGAATTAATAATCAACTCAACTTGAACTCAATACTAATGAATTTTAATTTAGATCGGACATTAGTTGACTATTTTAGAACTTGGACTGAACTTGGACATAACTCAGCCCAAGTCTGGCTCACCCGTGTTTCACCCTAGTTCTCATGTAAAATTTTATTCAATTGATGGTTAAATTGAAGGATTTTGGTAGATTACTCTAAAAAGAAGTGGTACTGTAATTGTTTTCGTTTTTGAATTGTTAATATTGTGATTTAAGTTTTATTATTTGAACCGTCTAGCTTGTTAGTGACTAGTAATGAAGGTGAATAATCACATTTATAGAGGGAGGTCTCAATGACATTTTCAGGAAGCAGAAATGTGGAACTATAATGTTAATCATGCATTTCAAGAAAATAATTTTTGCATCATGTACCATTAATTGTTGCAATTTTGAATATGTAAAAATAGAAATGTATTCCATCTCTACCTTATAATCCTCTTATTTTGACTGTCTATCAGCATTCCCAAGACTTATTGAATTATATAATTCGAAATGACTTGAGAAATTATAAAAAAAGAACAAAACTCCATCTTGTTTGTTTGTCGGATTAGGAGTAAGATAAGATTATTTAATTCCAAAGAACCTTGCAATCCAGTATTTGTTTATTAATTCAGGTTTTCGCATGACTTTCTTCATAAGAAATTAATCAGTGGGAATATAGGATTGGGATTAATAGTCACTTCACCAATAGTGGTGGTGGTGCACACCTATCCATGGGTGGCAGACAAACAGAGTTACATTAGTTGATGTTGTTATGAAACTAGTTTACCGTATGAAACTAGTTTAACAAGTTTACCTTTCTAGATGTTTTAGCATCCACCCCTCTCATCCACCTTTCTTATCAAAATAGTCCACCCATTTTCATGTCTTGGCACATAGGGATGGCCCAATTTCAAGTACCATAAATGCAATCACAAGGCTTTTTCTTAAATTCAGTTCTTTTTTGTTCCCACAATAAGCACATATCTTGCAAATTACCTTATCAACACGAAAAGAAAATACGTAAAATCATCCCCGTATTTTTTTAATGGGTACTTTTAAAATAATGTTTTTAGTAGTGTCATGTAAATGGATTGACTCGGCTAAAAAGCAGGTGATGTCCAGTGATCCCTCAATATAATAATGTTTTTGTTGTTTCATGTAAATGGATTGACTTGACTAAAAAGCAAGTGATGTCAGGTCCCTCATTATTCATTGCCTATAATAAAAATTAAAAAAAGAGTTTATATAAGAAGACTTATATATACATATAGAAAAGCTCAAAATTTCACAATAAAATTAAAATAATCACAATTTCAACTTTTATCAATCTATATGCATTTTTAACTGCAGAAAATAAGTTGAATAAATTAGAAATGAAATCAATCAATACCACAAAAATTATCTATTTAACACATTGATTTTAAGTGGAAGGCCAACTAACTATAGCTTTTTTGGGGGTAAGTAAACTTTTATTGAAGAAGGAACGAAGCCCAGAGAAATATAGGATAACATAACAAAAACAAGCAAGAAAACTAAGCAACTAGCTAAACAAGCAACACAGCCTTAAGAGGCCAAACAATAAGCCAAAACAAGGGAAATTTTCTACCTAGGAAACCTTGAATATGGCCCTGGAAACATTCAAACGCATGCATAACTCCCCCACTAGCAATACGGTATTCATAATTTCCCTAATACTTAATGAAGCCCCAAAACCAAAAGTGACCATATTGCTATTTTTAGTTGATTTTTTTATTGTTTATGGACCCATACTTAAAATTAATCTATATTTCACAATGTGATGCAATGAAAGATAATGAGTAAAGAGAAAAACAAGGAACATCAATGTAATCTTAAACATGGTTATCTTAGTGCATCAAATTAAACTTTGTACTTCAATTTAAAAATACCAATTTATATTATTCACACACACACACACACACACACACACACACACACATATATATATATATATATATACTAAATTCAAATATATTGACTTACACAAAAAATTCAAATATATAGAGAACACTTATATTTGAAGGAATTAAAATGTACTGGGAACATAAACTAGTTTTTAATCATAATTAACTATCTCAAACGTACAATTTAGTTTGTTCAAAAAATAATGCACGAATACAGCAAAATATGTTGTAGCAATTTAGATTGAACTTTGCATACACGCTTATATCTAAGCGTGGCACTGGACTCTCATAATGTAATGAAGATTTGAATAAATTACAAGGCAAAAATTAAAATGATCTTGAGGTTTGATTTCTACAGTGCTATAAAATTTTATTTTTAATTTATATAGTATTTATATATAACAAGTAGAGGCGGCAAATGTTACTCAAACCCGTCAACCCGCTCTTAAACTATCACTAATTAACGGATATGGGTAACTCATTTAGTTAATGGGTCATGAACGAGTTGGGTAATAAGGAGCTCATCAATTTAGCAGGTTAAGACGGGTTGAATATAAGTGTTTGGCGGATTGAGAATAGAAAAAAATAAAATAGTATAAGAATATATATATATATATATATATCTATTTAGGAAATAACAAAATAATAAAACATGTACGGTAGATTATAAAATAAAATTAATATTTAGAGAATATAATTCAACATCACAATATATATAAACAAAATACAAATCAGAACATTGTGATCCAAAGTAAGTTGGATCGGTCTTTCCTAGAAGGTTTGGATACCATTTTTCTCCATAAATAATAGTTGGCATCATGATCCACATCAAAAGATATCTACAAAAGATTACTATTATTGATGTCATTATCCTGTGCGGATGGCTTTGGTTTCTCCATGTGAATAAGGTGATATCTTCATCATTATTAAATATTCTTCATTTATTTTCTAATTGTATTCTTAACTTTCTTTTAGTTACGTATGGTTATGAGTTCATCTTGTATTTATAGACCAAAACTTGCTAGAAGCTTCATAAACCCACATGATTCACCGACTATCAAGAAACTTCATGGATATTCTCAAAAACTTACATATTCTCCATTATTCATGAATCTACCGGTAGCTTCCACTAGTTGCAATACCTACTTTAATATTCTAGAATTTTGTAGAAGATTACAAATTATTTTTAATACCCCTCTTAATTTATAATTTTCATATATTTATGAATTTCCTTAAATTTTTCTAAGATAATGGCCAAGGGCGGAGCCATGAATAAAAATTGAGGGGGGCTAGAATTTTTTAGGAGAAATTTCTTTTTTTAAAAGAAAAAAAGTGAAAGAAAAACTATATGTAATTTTTTTTCTAGAAAGATGATAAGGAGAAAATTTTAGTAGGTTTCTTAAATTAGAGAAATTTTACATATATATTTTTTCTCAAAGATGAAGAAATATAGTAGAAAAATTTTAAAGAAAAAAATAGTAAGTGATATACCACAAAAGAGCAAGCCAATCAGCACTTGACACGTATGCTTATAAATCCAGCTCACGCTTGGCTAACTCAGCTCGCGCTCAGCCAGTGGCTAAGCGCTCGAACATTCAGGACAGGATGAAAGATCGGAAGTAGCCGAGCATATGCCTCCAGAGCACATACATATCCGGATAAGGATCACGGAGTTAATTATAGGATTCCAGACCAATACTCCAGAGCTCGTCACCGCCTTAGCAGCTGTCGAGCAGGGAATAAGGAAACAGTCTTCAACACGGAAACAGTCTTCAACAAGGAAACTACTATCTATGATTATCTCTATCTTACGATACAATACTCCACAAGGTAACTGCAATCTCTGATGATCAAATCCCTATATTCATGGCTCCGAATCCTAATCAACTTAGGAAGGCCACGGTCTATAAATCAAACCCTGAAGGTACGCTTTATTTTCATACTCATTCTTTGGCTTTCAATATAGTCTTTCAATTCAGTTTACTTACTTAAGCATCGGAGCGGCTACCGCCGGAGCCAATCCGGTGGTCTTTTGATCCCCTTTTTGAGTGTTCTACAGGTCGCGAAGCTCAGATTTATTGCGAGCCGAAAAGTGCAGCATCAGTTTGGCGCCGTTTGTGGGAATCGACTAATCTCCAAGTGCTCTATTCACAAACTTATCTTTTTCCTCACCAGAAAACCATGGCCCCAAATCTCCGACCGCGACAGAATACTCAGAATCTGCAAAGCTCTCAACGTCGGTCGCCTGCTCCACGAGCAAGGGGGCCAACGGTTGATCCCATGCAACAAGAGATCGAATCGATCAAATGACACAATGAACTGGTGCAGGAACAGTTGCTTGCCATAACCAGAACATTGGCAACGCTCACACAGAATCAAGGGACGAGTCCTCCTAACCCGTCGGTCAACATTGCTGCGGGAACACAACCCCTTATTACCACCGAGAATGAAGAGCCTCATGAGCAGGCTCCAAATAACCAGCCTGGGCACCCCCAGGGTGTTGCTCGCGTTGGCAGAGATCCACAACCGTCAGCAGCTCCAGGCTAGGGAACATCAGCCTTCGTCCCTGATGTCCATTACCGAAACACCACTAGAGCCCCAACTCTAAGGGCTTTGGGAGCACATCCGGCACCACAGGAGCCTCATCCCCATGCAGCACCAATCCCTCCAATTCGGAACCCTCTTCCTTCCGAGGGACGTACTCAGCCCGACTACCCTGAAGCCGTGGCTGTAAGACTAGGTTCACAAGATGTCCGGTTCAGAGACCCACAGAGGGTAGAAGAAATTGTCGAATCTATGGACCAAACAATAGCTTTGAGAGGTGCCCAGAACCCTCTAAAGCAAGACGAGTTGGCCAGGCTACTTGGAAGACTTGCCACCCCATTCACTCACGCTATCATGTCAGAAGAAAGGCCTAGGAAGTTCATGGTGCCAAAGTTCACCCTGTACGATGGGACTGGAGACCTAGGAGATCATCTCTCGCACTACCAGCATACGATGGCCCTCCACGGGGCCTCTGATGCTTTTTTGTGCCGAACCTTCATTACCAGGTTGAAGGGAACTGCTTTGAAATGGTTCCACCACCTCCCTCCGAACTCAATTTTCGGCTTCTATGAGCTCGGTAGGCAATTCCTGGACAGGTTTATGACCAGCAGAAGGCTCAGAAGAGGACCAGAATTCCTGTTAAATGTCAAGCAAACTAAGGAGGAGTCCCTCAGAGCCTACATTGCGCGCTTCAATGCTGAACTCACGGAGATCACCGACTGCAGCCCAAGATTCCTTGTAGCTGCCTTGATTGCTGGACTTGCTCACGGTGGCTTCAGAGATTCCTTGACCAAAAGCCCTCCTACCGATATGGCGGCATTAATGGACTGGGCTAGGAAGTACATCAACCTGGAAGAAGCCAACCGCACATCCTAGAAGGGCAAAGAGCAGAACCAGAAGGATAATCCAAAGAGGGAGGATCACAAGAAGGAAGACCGCAAAAGAGACTCTAGCAAGAAGAGGGCCAGAAGTCCAGAAAAGAGAACAGCACCCAGGGCTGTTTACAATTCCGGACCAAGGGAGTTCACTAACTTTACCCCGTTGAACACTACACCGAACCAGGTACTCCGACAGATTTGAGATCGGGAAAACCTGAGGTGGCCGGAACCAATCAAAGGAGATCCCAGCCTTCGGGACCAAAGTAGTATTGCAATTTCTATAAAGATCATAGACATACGACTAACTCATGCAGGAGCCTTCGATATGAGATTGAGCAGCTCATAAAGAAGGGGCGTCTTCGGGAGTTCCTTAAGCAGAACGGAAGGCAGAACCCCCAAGAAGACAAGCCTCAACAATAGCCAGACCAGAGGCCCGAGCAGAGGCAGGAGCATAGGGAAGGACGAAACGAGCCTCAGAGGCAGAACAACTGTAACACCCTGACCAGTTTACCAGGGAAATTAGTCATGAATTTAGGAATTTAAAATTTTGTGAGAAATTAAACCGAGATATAATAATAATAATAATAATAATAATAATAATAATAATAATAATAATAATAATAATAATAATAATAATAGCAAGATTGAATGAATGAATGAATAAATAAATAAAGGAAAAAAATAATAAAAAAGGAAGCCAAAATTTGAGGTCAATGGGTTTTGAACCCTTGACCCAAAAAGAAGCAAATACCTTGGCCCAAAAAGAAGAGCCACTTGGGCTGCTCAAGCTTTATGAAAAATATTACAAATTATATGAATGTATATACATCAAAAGGAAGCCCCACCTCCCAACCCACCAATAGGATTTCATGCAACCAAAAGAATTAATTTTAAAAGCAAAACAAATAAAATATAAGTAGTATAATATATCAATTGCGTGTGTGCATTTGAAGTCAGGAATCAGATTGATGGTGATTGTATAGAGAGAGAAAGTAAAGAAACTAGAGAGAGAGTGAGCTAGAGAGGGAGGGAAGGAGAGAAACTGAAGAGTAAGAGAAGTTGAGGCGCAAAGCAGAAAAGGAGGAAGAAGGGACGAAGCTGAATAGTAGGAGAATTCAAAAGAAACAGTCGACAACACAGGTAAATATTTGAGTAAAATTTTGTTTAATTATGTTCAGATTTAAGCATGCAAATATAGGATCCTAGACTACATATTACGAACTTTGGTTTGAAAAAAAAAAAGAAAAGAAAAAGAATGCATGAGAACTAGGAAAAGATAAATGAGAAATTTAGAGTTACAGGTAAGCAAAATTTTGGAACTATGGTGCATGCGCGAATCGATGTGAACCAACCTTGATTTTGAAGTCATAAATGTGTAGAGGAGTTCATCGCAATTTAAACGATGAGAAATGGTTTAAAATTGGCTACGGGATAGCTTGTTATTCTTTACCGGTGCATCACCGAAAAAATCAGAAATGGGAGTTGGAAACCGGTGGCGTTTGGGGCCAAAATCGGTTCTAAAATATTTTCTAAAGTCCAAGAAATTATTTGGCACAAAATAGTGGAATTTGGACGTGAAAAACCATGAGAAATGGGGGAAACAGTATGTCGGGTTACTGTTCCGGCAACTGTGGCCGGAATTCCCACCGGAGAAGACGACCGGAATGTCGAGGCTTTATCGGGTCAAGACAGAACCGGGTCTGGGTCTGGGTCGGGTTGGGACCCGACCGACCGGGCGTATGGGTCACACGAAACTGTGTTGTTTGGGTTAAGTGAATTTAAAATCAAATTTAGGACTGACGTCATCATGACATAAGGGAACCAAACTGAACCGGTTGGTTTTGAAACTTTTGAACCGGTTCAGCTTTTAAACCTTTGAACCGGACGGTTTATTTTAAATCTTTTTAAAATTCTGTTTTGACCCCAGAAGTTCTTACGAATTTGAAATTGACCCCCGAAGTTTCGGTTAATTACGAAACTACCCATAAAATTAATAAAAAAAATTAATTTTAAAATCCTTTTTAATTAGGAAAAATTCTAAAACACCCCTAAACCAAAAATTAGTCAAACGAAGTCCAAATAAAATAAAGGAATAGTGTAACCTAATGTTTTTGGGCATTCCGGACTCAACGGTGAAGTCCAATTTTTGAAATTAAGTCCCAAAAATTAAGACGCGTGAAATGTAAAATTACCATTTTACCCCTAATGATACCTAGGGCCAATTGAACATAAAAGGTAGTCTATCTTGACTATTTTGGGCAATCCAGACTCAACAGTAGAGTCCATTTTGACAAACGAGGTACCAAAAAAATATGACACGTAAAAATATAAAATTACAAAAACACCCCTAGACTTAAAATAAACTATAAGAAAGCAAATTTAGGTTAGAAAAGTCTAAACTAATTATCCTCGACGCTCTAAACTAATCGGTGACATCCTTGTGAGGAAATTGGGATAGAGAGGGCTCTAAATTGACTGTTAAATTATGTGATACTTTGAACAAGAAAGTAATAAGGTTTTGAATTGTGATTATAGGGACCCTCGTTAAGGAAGGATTTTTGGAAATTACTTTTGCGACTTCAAATGAGTATTTTCATACCATGTTGAGGTGGATTTTATTTATAGATATAAATATCGAACTCTTGTATAATTTGAAAATAGATCCTTCTGTTTGAAATCGATTTGAATGACTTATTGACATTGCCATTTCCTGATAGTTTGTAAAATGCTCATGATACTATAACAGTTTTTCTCACTAATCTTTGAACCGTTTGGATTAAAGGCTAAATATGATACTCTTAATTGAATAATTGAGATTGTCATTGATGTTATTGATTTTGGAAATGATTTTGATGCTTTGAATAATAGAATCTTCTATGATCTGTCATTATCGAATAGATTGTGACTTTATTGAACCCTAACCACGGGGTATACGAGTGGTACTATTGAATTTGATCTCAGTCAGCGAGGTTCTAATTTTCTGACATTTGAACCCTAACCACAGGGTATATTGGTGGTATTTTTGAATGTGATCTCAGTCAGCGAGGTGCTAATTTGCTGGCCATAGAAGAGTAATTTTTGATGATTTGAACTTATATGAATATTGAATGTGAACTATGATTGAACTTTGAATCACCGAATTGAGAACTATTGAACTATGATTTTGATTATCAGACTATGAAATTTGTTATCGAACTATGTTACCGAACCCTGAGGTTGATTTTGAACTATGACTATTGAATTTGAAAACGACTTTGAACCGTAACTATGATAGAGTTACAACACTAAACTATGATGTTGATTTGATTATGACTATTGATATTGAAAACGACTTTGAACCATAACTATGATTGAATTATAATATTATACTACGATGTTGATTTGACTGTGACTATTAATATTGAAAATGACTTTGAACCATGTTTGAATTACAATACAAATCATCGTTACCAACTATGTTATTGGATCATTATTTTGACTGTGTTATGTTATCGATTTTGATTTACGACTGTGATTGAACTGAGATTTATTGAAAATGACTTTGATGCTAATTTCTGATCTATTGTACTTGATATGACGTATTTTAATTCCATATGAGTATATGCATTTCAGACTGTACTACATAGTAGTTTTGAAACCCTTGGCATGTTATGGAAGTACTCATTGGGCTTGTTGAAGCTCACCCCATTCTATTAACATTTTTCAGGTAAGGACTAGACAACTTGCTTTCAGGTGATGCAGGATAAGTGCTTAAGTGACGAAGCAAGTTCTTTTTGATAAGTCCTTAACCGAAGATAGATTAGATATTTTGGGATCTTATGTATTAAGTTATGTAATATTATGCTACTCTTGACTTGGAGACTATGATCTTTGATGATGGTATTTGAATTAACTAATTAAGTGATGTAGCTTATTTTGTGGATGATAAGAAAGAAAAAAAAAATTATTCCGCTGCTGGTATTTAGAAAAGTATTGTGATTATTGAAATAGGCCTCGGTGGCCGATCACGAACCCCTAATCCGCATAAGCCGGGTTTCGGGTCGTGACAACAACCATGTCATTTACGTCCTTCATGACGACTCCCCTATTACAGGAATGTCAAACAGGGCGAGAAAGAGATATGCTCGGGAGGCCAGGGCTGCCCCAGACGTATTGCAGATCTCCAATGTTGAAAAGAGGCTCAAACCAGCACCAGAGATCCAATTCACTGAACAGGACCTAGTAGAGGTACACTGCCCTCACAGTGATGCCCTCGCCATCACTCTCAAAATTGCCAACTTCGAGATCAGGAAAGTCCTAGTCGATACTGGCAGCTCCGTCAATATACTGTTTCATGAGCCATTCAAACAGATAGGGATGGACCACGACAACATCAAGCCTACTACTGCCGTGATGGCAGCCTTTGATGGCAATCTTAGTACCCCACTGGGAAGAGTCGACCTTCCTACTACTGTAGGAGAGGGAGAAGGGCAGAAAACCACCATCTCAGAATACATGGTATTGAATATGAAATCTCCCCACAATGTCATAATTGGGAGACCATGGTTGCACCAGATAAGGGCAGTCACCTCGACCCTCTATCAATGTCTGAAGTATATTCACAATCAGAATGTTTATTCTGTCAGAGGGTGCCAGCCAACCTCTCGAGAGTGCCATGCCATTGCATTCAAAGAGAAGGCTACCAAATAGCAATTACAGTACACTCGGGACTATACAGATCCAGTTCTCACCCACACTCCCGAAGAGGAAGGTTGCCCATCCAGCATCGAAAAACCCCTGAGCCCAAGGGGACGGGACAGCCGAGCAAAACCCATTGGCGAGCCCATCAAAGTGTTGGTCAGTTCAAAATCCGAGGGGCGTTATTTGTACATCGGCCTAGACCTGACACACACCGAGCAGGAGAAGATAGTCAGGTTTCTAAAAGACAACCTCTCTATGTTTGCTTGGGAGACCAAAGATATGGAGGGTATAGATCCTAACCTCATAACTCACAAGCTGATGGTAGACCCAGATCACCCACCAGTCAGACAGAAGAGAAGGTCGATTGCTCCAGAACGGCATCGGATCATAAATGAGGAAGTCCAGAGGCTACTTGAAGCCAGAATGATACGAGAAGTGTTCTACCCCGAGTGGCTAGCCAACACCGTCCTGGTCAAGAAGAAAAATGTCAAGTGGAGAGTCTGCGTTGATTATATAGACCTCAATAAGGCGTGCCCCAAAGACAGCTTTCCACTGCCAAGGATAGATCAACTGGTTGACGCCACCGCGAGGCACGAGCTCATGAGTTTTATGGATGTCTATTCTGGGTATAACCAAATTCAGATGTACCCTCTAGACCAGGAGAAGACAGCCTTCATAACCGAACGAGGTCTCTACTGCTACAGAGTAATGCCTTTCGGTTTGAAGAACGCTGGAGCCACATACCAGCGGTTGGTGAACAAGATGTTCAGCCCACTGCTCGGCAATACCATGGAGGTATACATTGATGATATGCTGGTTAAAAGTCTGCAGAAAGGTAGTCACCTCCAGCGACCTTCGATATCCTAAGACAGCACAAGATGAAGCTCAACCCCTCGAAATGTACCTTCGGGGTGACGAAGGAAAAATTCTTGGGATACATTGTCTCTCAGAGGGGTATCGAAGCAGACCCCACTCAGATCCAAGCTCTGATTGGACTGAAGTCACCGAAAACCAGAAAGATATTCAGGCGCTGAATGGCAGAATCGCGGCACTAAGTAGATTTATCTCCAAATCCACTGATCGTTGCCTACCTTTCTTCAAAGCTCTAAAGGGCAACAAAGCTTTACAGTGGACGGAAGAATGTGAAAAAGCTTTTCAAGGGCTGAAGAAGTATCTGGCCTCTCCAGAACTTCTGTCAAAACCAGTACAAGGGGAAAAGCTACTCTTGTACCTTGTAGTCTCTAAAAACGCAATCAGCTCCGCATTAGTCAGGCAAGACAGAGGAGTACAGATGTCACGCCCCGAATTCCAAGAAACCCGAGGCGCGACTGAACGAACAGAAAGTAAATAAAATATAAAGTAAATAAAAGACAATCTAACATATTCAACCCAAACTTACATTCATTTCCTTCAATGTACATCCATATGAGGCAAGATAAATAAAAACATTCAACATGTCATTCGGGCTTAAGCCCTCATACAATATCAATACATCTCGAAATATGCTCCCAAGGGCCAAGATCATTCCAAGCTCCTGTTTCCTTCACTCTACAAGACTTCCTCAAGTCTCGAGTACTGGGAACGTCATCTGTGGGGAGTTATCCCACGTATGGGTCAGCTCAACTGCTGGTATGATGTAATGCTAATGCAAGGAACAAAATTAAGGGCGTGGCATGTGCAAGTGTACAGTTATATCTACATGGCATTCAACATCATGCATACAATGTACTAGCAATATTCTACATGTTATTCAATATCATCCATGCAATGTAATAACAATAGTCCACACGCCTTCCAAATCATTCATACCATGTAATAACAATAATCCACATAACATCCAAGTTATCCATGCAATGTAGTGAATATGCCCATGAAACACCCACACAACTCAATGCCATAACCATGCCAATTCTATGCCACAACCATGTCAATTCTATGCCACAACCATGTCAATTCTATGTCATGTCCATGTCTCGTTTTCGGAACACATCCGATGGAAGCTGAGTACCATGTCTCGTTTTCGGAACACATCCGATGGAAGCTGAGTACCATATTTAGCACCACGTGCTCAACCCATACTATGCTTTCAATGCATCACACTATACCAACATACTTTAATTCCATCATGCAACAATACAATCTCAAATAAGCAATTTTTACCAACACATAGAGCATGCCTTTAATTAATGTATTCTACTTAAGGCAATCACAACATCTGAATAACAAAACATTTTCCACATGAATGTATCCAATACATGATCAACGAAAATACATACTCAAGCCATGTGTTCACAATCTTAACAACTCTCCAAAAATATAAATCACGTACAACCCAACACATAGAATAAACCATATCCCCATGGAGCAGCAAGAAGTACATGAGTAACATAAACAATCAACTCAAGGTTTCCTTTTAAAGTAATATTCCTTATGTGATTTTCTGACGTTAAACAAGTAAACATATGATTCAATCAATCGACATGCAAATCATTCCTAAACTTAACTCTATTCCTTACTTAGCACAATACACCATACCTGATGGGTTGTCTCAACCCTAAGGAGTCGTACTCGTGGTGTAGTGGAACTAACAGTAATAATGCAGAAGGTCAGATCACCTTCTCCTTGCCTTTCCGTGTTCCTAAAATCATGAAACACAACTTAGTTCAATTGCTACTTGAATTATGCTATTCCACAAATTTTATGTCTTTATTTTATGAGTTTCTAATTTGCCAACTTAAACTCTACTGTTGAGTCCGGAGCGTCGAAAAAAATAGGTTGAGTCTTTCGTGGAATTCAATTTGGACATCCGAGCTTAAAAGGGCAAAATGGTCATTTTGCACTTTTATGGGTTCCCATTTCCCGAGACCTCTCCTCACAAATCGGACTCCACGGTTGAGTTCGAAATGTTCAAAATAATAAAGTTTCACCATTTGTTTACTTAATTCAGAGTTCATCGGCTGCAATTTAACTCAGGAGCATTTTGGTAATTTTTAAGGGTTCTACGGGTCTTTTATTTTTCGGGACCTCGCCTCATGTAGCGGACCTCACCGTTGGTCTTATTAGGTCCAAAATAGTTAGAAAACATATAAGGCTTGCCTCATTTGGGTTCCGGGGCATTTCGAGACATTTAATTTAATTAAATATATTTAATTTGGAAAATTGAATGAAGTATAATATATACATTTATTCGTTGCATAAAAAGGACGTGGTATTGTCCGGTCCAAACGGTTCGCGCGCCTCAACTCCACGCACCCCACCCTGTTTCGATTCTCGGCAGCTGCACCCCCCATTATTTTTGATTCTTTTTCTTTTTCATTAATTTTAACCAATTGGGCCCCAAACCATCCAAGTAACCCAGGCCCAATTTCTTTAAAAGAAACAAACAGCCCAACCCTCTTTTTAATTTACTTAAGCCCAAAGCAGAGATCAAAATGGGTCCAAGGCAATAGGCCCAACGAAACAGCCCAACGCCCCTGTGTCGCCCTTCGGTTTTCCGGTCACCATCTCCGGTGACCTGGCCATCGCCGGTCATCGGGAAGTCGGCTGTCCCCGCTGTTTTCTCCTCTTTCCGACGTCCAAACTTCCCCATTTTCCTATCAAATGAACCCTAGGACCTTAAGCAATCTTTTAGAACACATTTCAGTTTTAAACACATTGATTTCACCCACACCCAGATCAGTTCTCCGGCCACCAACCCAGATTCCGGCAGCCTCGATTTTTCAGTGATTTCATCACTGTTTTTGCTTCTAAATTCATCCTAACATTCTTCCTATCTTTATAGGATTGTATAAAAGTTATTTAAACATGATTCTATGCATGAAATATCTAGGAACCCTAAAATTTTCCTAACCTGCAACTCCAAAGTTCCTCTTCATTTTTCAGTATTTTTCAATCGTTCTTTTTGCAAGATAATCTACGTTTTATATGCTACCAGGTTTTGGAATCAATACAAATTAACATTCTTTCAAAACAGGTTATATACATTAGAACTTCTAGAGAGAGAATCAAGGTGGGTTAGTGGTTCTTACCTCAACAGTGATACCCCCCTTCTTTGCTTGCTTCTATCCTCTCCCTTTTTGCTTCTCTGGTTTAACTCACGTACCCACACACACATACATCACCACTACACTGCCCCTCTCTCTTTGCATATATATATTTCTCTCTCTCTCTCTCTCTCTCTCTCTCTCTCTCTTTTTCTAAAATCAGGCGCCTACCCTCCTGTTTCTAACCTGCTACACGTTACAACACACACAAATCTGTTGCACTGTTTTACACACGCAATATCCCACAAACACACACTGAACAGCGCAGCACTGCACTGCTGCACAGCCGTTTCCTCTTTCCCTCTTACTTTTTCTTTTCTTTTCTTCTACACGCAACCTGTTGTACTCCACCGCCACAAGCAAACATATAATATATATATATATATATATATTGTCTTACTTGTTTGTATGTTACACAGCCACACAGTACACACTATATAAATATATATATATATATATATATATATATATATACACGTCCCACTTGCACTGCCTAGTAATGCCTCATTTGTTGACTTTTCTCTTTCCTGTTTTCTTTTCTTTTCTTTGCTTTAATTGAGACATCACATATATATTATATTAAAATATAAGTTACAACCACACATTTCGCATGAACACATGCTACACAACAGCACACAGTTCCCATTTATTTTCACCCTTTCTCTTTTCTTTTTCTATTCCTTCTTTGCACGCATTTGCATGCTCTTTCATATATATATATATATATAATAATTGCATTATATATATATATATTTATTTATACTAAATACATATATTTATATTTTTAAATACACACACACATCACACATGCATTAATAATAATAATAATAATAATAATGATAATAACTTGAAAATTTTATTTTAAAAAAAAAAAAAAAAAAGTTCAGGTTATTACAACAGAGGCCCATATTCTACGTCAGTAGGGCACTACTCGACACAGAAAAAAGATATCCAGAACTGGAGAAGCTAGCCTTCGCTTTGGTGATATCAGCTCGGAAGCTCCGTCCTTGTTTCCAAGCTCATCCAATTGAAATCCCAACTGCCTATCCTCTGAAGTCAATATTGAGGAAGCCTGAAGTATCAGGAAGATTAGTAAAGTGGTCTGTGGAGTTAGGGGAATTTGACATATCGTATGTGCCACAAAACACCATCAAAAGGCAGGCCTTGGCCGACTTCTTGCTGAGTTCACCCCGGCACTTCAAGATAAGGCACAACTCATCGAAACTTCAGGAACCTGGCTGCTCTACATCGATGGATTGTCAACCGATCAGGGCTCAGGAGTAGGCCTGGTACTACAGTCCCCTAATGGGCTCTCGTTAGAAAAAGCAGTCAGCCTAGGATTCAAAGCTTCCAACAATGAAGCAGAATATGAAGCCCTAATCCTAGGCATGAAGTTGGCTCTGGAATGCGAGGTTCAAAAACTTAAAGTCTTTTCAGACTCCCAACTGGTGGTAATCCAAGTCCTGGGAGAATTCTTCGTTAAAGATGATAGGATGCTTCGGTACTCCGAACTGGTGAACTGCTTGAAGCACTCCTTCCAGACGTTCACTATCCAGAAAATTGAAAGAAGCCAGAACTATAGAGTAGATGCTTTGGCAAACATGGCGTCCCGCCTAAAGTCTGAAGCAAACTCCACAATAAAAATTTCCTACCAGCCAGGACCCAGCATAGAGGAAACCCAAGTTGCCCAAATTGCTGAACAGCCCCAGAACTGGATGACTCCAATCCTCCAGTACCTAGAATCCGGGCTCCTCCTAGAAGACAAAAATAAAGCCAAGAGAATCCGAATTAGAGCGGCTCGATACCTGATCCTGAACAACAAGCTTTACAAAAGGTCTTATTCTCAACCTCTGTTAAAATGCTTAGCTCCGGAATAATCACAATATGTCTTGGCTGAGATACACGAGGGTATTTACGGGAATCATAATGGGGGCAGAACGATAGCTCACCGAGCTCTAACTCAGGGCTATTACTGGCCAAGCATGCTAAGGCAGGCTAAAGAGTATGTCCAGAAGTGCGACAAATACCAAAGATTTGCCCCATATCAACACCATCCTAACCACGAGCTCATCTCGATTCCTAGTCCTTGGCCCTTTGCTCAGTGGGGGATGGACATCGTGGGTCCATTACCAAAGGCCCCACCAAACAGGAAGTATCTCTTGGTAGCCATTGACTACTTCTCTAAGTGGGCCGAAGCCGAACCTCTAACACACATCACAGAGAAGAAAGTTGAGAACTTCACCTAGAAGAACATTGTTTGCAGGTTCGGTATACCACGTGTGATCATCTTTGACAATGAGACACAGTTCACTGGTAAAGGCTTCAAGAAATTCTGTGAAAATCTCAACATTAGGCAACACTTTGCCTCTCCAGGCCATCCACAAGCAAATGGGCAAGCGGAGGTCACCAACCGAACGATCCTTGATGGATTAAAGAAAAGGTTGGAGCAGGCCAAAGGAAAGTGGGTAGAGGAACTCCCTAGAGTTCTTTGGGCCTACTGGACAACCAGAAGAACTCCCACCTCTGAAACTCCCTTCTCATTGGCCTACGGTACAGAAGCAGTAATCCCGGTTGAGATCGGTATGCCAACTCTGAGGACTAAAGCCTTCGAGCAAGAATCCAATGATCAGTAGCTAATGGAAAATTTGGATTTGCTTGAAGAAAAAAGGGATCAAGCCAGCATCAGGATGGAAGCCTATCAGTAGAGAATGGTCAACAAATCCAAGGTAGGGCTCAAGACGGTCAGCTTTCAAGTCAGAGACCTTGTCTTAAGAAGAGTCTTTCAAAACACCAAGGATCCCACTATGGGAAAGTTGTCACCAAACTGGGAAGGCCCCTACAGAGTGACGAAGGTTGTTAGGCCTACCACTTACTGGCTAGAAGACATGACTGGGAAGCCTATTCCTAGGCCGTGGAACGTGGAACATTTACGGAAGTATTATCAATAGAGATGTTTCTTTCTTGAATTTTCATCTTTTAATGCACAAGCCTCCAGAGCCTAGTCAATCTATAATGCACAAGTCTTAGTACTTGGTCCATCTTTTAATGCACAAGCCTCCAGAGCCTGGTCCATCTATAATGTACAAGTCTTAGTACTTGGTCCATCTTTTAATGCACAGGCCTCTAGAGCCTAGTCCATTCTATAATGTACAATTCTTAGTGCTTGGTCCATCTCTAATGCATAGGCCTTCCGAGCCTGGTCCATCTTCAATATACAGACTCTATAATCCAAGCCCGTCCAAAGGCGGAAGTTCCAAGCGTCTTCAACCAAAGTCCAACTACTATCTACACAAGTTTCCCAGATCGGAATACCTTAAAGCTGATACTTAGATTATTTGGCTTATGTACCAACAAGTAACGAATACTACAGTACCAAGCAGGCTTAAAGTACATTGGTTCAAGACTTCAAGTTTTATGCAAAACTTTTCGATCTACTCTTAGAACATACAGAAGAGTTATTCATCAGAAGTGCACGAGAGGGTGTTTTAAACTCCAGAAGAGCACATTCGAACAGAAAGAACATCAGATTTGAGAAGAAAGAACTCAATTTTATTGATGATTCATAAAAAGTTTACATCAGTACAAAAAGACACCACTACAGAAGCTACTACAGAAGCTATAAATCACTACAGAAGCTACTACAGAAGCTACAAATCACTACAGAAGCTACTACAGAAGCTATAAATCACTACAAAAGCTACTACAGAAGCTACAATAAAGGCATCACTACGATCTGCAACATCATGGCTTTCTTCCTCGAATGGGAAAGGGGCCCAAGTTCTAACCTCCATTCTGCATCAAGAAGCACCCAGGCCATTTCATCATCACTGTCATTGATCTCAAGACCAACGAATGATGAGGGCTCTGGGTCTCAAGAGACCTCCATTCTCCACCTTCGTTTCCCTCAAATCCGGCATGACACCCCAGCCGATTTGAGCAAGGGTCTCTGCCAAGACACAAAGGAAAGGAGGCATCCCACCTTCGTCTTCATCACCAATGTTCCAAGCCTCGGTTGAATCAAGGAGAGTCCACCTCCAATCGAAGAAATCTCGACCGAATGCCAAGATGGACAAGAGGACTTATGCCTCCTCTAATCCTTCCTTGGAAACTGAATCAAGGGGAAGGTTAACTCTCGGCCACAGTTTAATCATTCCTAACTCGGACTGAGAATCGTCAATCATCTCCGGGTGAACGGCAAGTTTCCGGCAACATCTAAAGTCTCTCCAATAGGGGAACAATTTAGGAACAAGAGGATTGGGCACA
The DNA here is from genome assembly GCA_008638375.1 of Nyssa sinensis. NCBI lineage: Eukaryota > Viridiplantae > Streptophyta > Magnoliopsida > Cornales > Nyssaceae > Nyssa > Nyssa sinensis. The sequence continues at coordinate 13,322,058 of CM018035.1, read as the reverse complement.
ACCGTATGCCCCATTTCCATATATATAGACCCTTGAAGTCCAAAAGCCACTCAACTGGACCGTCGCAACGGTTAAAAGAAAGGTTGGCCTCGAAAACCCAAACGACAATCGCATAAATAAACGATGCATTAAACCTGCCTCTTTGGAATATCAAAAGACAGGGTACAGGATTTTTCTAAACAAACAACCGCAGCCCGGCACTAAAGCTTCTGAAATAATAAAAAAAGGGGGGCAAAGTCTAAATATACAAGCCTCCCATCTGGTATACAGATCTTCCAGTCTTATCTATTCTACGACTGGCCACACATACGACAAAGGCCAACAGCTCTGATATATCCTGATCCTAAGGGTTCAGAAACAGGAGTCTCGATCATCGAAATGATGGGCACAAGCTGCCTAGCTATTTTCACAAGTCTTTGGTTCAGGACAATTTGGTTCAGAACTTTGCAAAGTTTGCTTCCACTCTATGTGATACAAGATCAATATTGCGTTCTACTTATCTGATTATGTTTGTTTTCTTATCTTATTATGATGAGACAGTCGAAGATTAATCTGCATTCACTATTCTATTACAAGTGTTGAAGCTTAGAAGGCAACTATTAACTGGTGGAAAGCTGATCTGACGTGCAATGGGCTCAGAGCAGCTATACTCACAACAAATTTCGCAGAAAGCAATAACACAAGAAGAATCTGAAGAAAAGTCAACTTTACTGATCAAAAGATATTTCATTACATCAAAAGGCTGGCAAAACAAAAAAAAAAAGTTAAGCTGATAAAGCCTCAAGCCTTATCAGAAGGGCCAGGATTCTCCGCCAAAGGGAGGTCGGTAGTCGCAGCCTCTTTGCTTGGACCAGCACTAGACGAAGCAGCTCTAGGAGCAACAATTGACGACACGTCAAAGTCTGGAAACTTAGCCAGAAATCTAGATCGGAAGCTCTCAAAACGAAACCGGATCAGTTCGTCCCCCATCTGGTCAACTTCCTCTCTCAATTCCGTCTTAGTCTCAGTCTTGGCATGATCAACTGCCTCCTGAACATTCTGATCAAAGGTGCTTCGGAGGTTGACCAACTCCCTCTGAAGTCCTACAACCTGCCGAGCATAGATGTCTCTTTCAGACTCCGCCACGGCAAGGTTAGTGCCAGCTTCCTTCAGACTCTCCTTGGTAGCATGAACCTTGGATTGAGCCGTTCTAAGCTCCAACCTCACTTCATCCAGCTCGGCCTTCAGCTTATCAGCCTCCTCAAAGCTCATAGGAGTCACCATCAGAGCAGCTAAACTATGCATGCTCTGCATAACACAAGACAGACAAATCAGACCAAACAAGCAAGCAAACAAGAAAAGACAAGAAAAGCTTCAGAGGTTACCTTTATTTGGAGATTCATCATCTCATTCATCAACTTTGCAGGCTTATCCCCCCTGTACCGATAAAGGCCTTGGGACCATATCTAGTCAAAGGCCTTCTTGGCAATTTGGTAGTCCGGCTCGTCAGACGGCTCGGACGGCACAGCAGGCGTCTTCCCCTTCCTAGTCCGTTTGCTCGGAACAGAAGGGGCAGGAGGAACGGTCGAGACCGGGATAGCAGGTTCGGCCTCCTTCTCGGCTTCGACAGGAGGTGGCTTGGGAGAGCCAGAAATCAATCTCTTCATTTTCACTTGCAGAAGAGGCTCAGGCTCAACTTGGGAGGAAGCCTCCCCCACCGCTTGGGCCTCCGCCTCTGTCCATCTCGATTTCAGCCTTTTCTTAAGCTCATCAGTACGAGCGGCCATCAAGTTCTCCAGAATAATAATAATGGTGTGAGCCCAGTTGGAAGTCGAAAGAAGAACGCGGTACTGATCTTGGAGCTCGTCAATAAACTCAAACCTCCTCCAAGCACTCCTGACTGCACATAAGCAAGAAATGGCATATCAGATTATCAGTTCGGAAGGCATAACAAAGCTAGAACAAACCTAAGGAAATAAGTCTCACCCTTATGACCCGTGGTACGAGGGAATATCGAGACATCATCTTGGAAGTCTTCATGCTCCCATCCTCCTCCAACAAAGAAGTACCACTTCTTCCACGTTTTATTTAGAAGTAGGAACAGAGGATAGGGGTCGGAACCCCTTCTCAAAAGACATGTAAAAAAGGCATTCTGCCTTCTTATACTTCAGATCCATATTACTACGGATCAGATCTATGGATACATCTATATCATTTTTGTGCCCTAACACTACAAACCCCAAAAGTTGCCGCCAACTATTGAGATTAAGATCGGCAGGACAGAGCTTGTACCAACAAAAGAATTTCCTAACCAAGTCAGGCAATGGAAGTCTCAAACCCATTTCAAACCAAGCCAGATAAACACATATCTCCCCGGCTTCAACATCATGGGGACGATCCATTGGGCCTGGTACTCTACAGGTCACATTTGAGGGAAAATTGTACTTCGCCCTCCACTCGTTCAGCAGGCTTTGGGTAACAGCACTTTCACCCTCTTCTCTACGGGAAGACCTGCCAGAGGTCTCCCCAGCCCTATCTCGGGGCTCTATGAAGGCATCGACTATCCTAGTCTCAAGACTGTGGGGAGGCTCAACAAACCTCTCCCCAACGTCCTCGGCGGCAAGACCACCTACATTCTCTAAATGAAGCGACACAACCATCTCAGAGGGATTTCCTACCCCCTCACTCGGCACAGCCATCTCAGAGGGATTTCCTACCCCCTCACTAGCATTTGAAGATTCAAGAGGAGTAGACATTACTCTCAAACTTAAAGAGGGAGAAGCAAAAGAAGAGGAAGATCGATCGAACCTGTTCCAGACCAGAGCCTCAGAAAACCAGTATTCTTCGAAGTCGCACAAACCAACAATGGCGGACAAGATCTTCTAGCACAGTGAAAATGATGGGGAAAAGGTCATTTCAAATCTCACCCTGTATTTATAAGCGTAGTATCAAAAGGGACCCATCAAGCTCAAACGCCATGACGGTTCAGAACAATGATGACTTCAAGAAACCCAACCGTCGGTTCAGTACAATGATGGCCTTGAAAAAACCCAATCTCCGGCTGCGTAATAAATGACGCACCAACAGTCGCCTTGAAAGGCGAACAGACAAGATACATGACTCTCCGAAAAAGGCTTAGCCCTAGTTGCTTGTTAGCATCAAACTAGGACTTGGGGGGGAGTAACTGATATATCACAAAAGAGTAGACCAATCAGCACTTGACACGTATGCCTATAAATTCAGCTCACGCTCGGCTAACTCAGCTCGCGCTCAGCCAGTAGCTAAGCGCTCGAACATTCAGGACAGGATGAAAGATCGGAAGTGGCCGAGCATATGCCTCTAGAGCACATACATATCCGGATAAGGATCACGGAGTTAATTACAGGATTCCAGATCAATACTCCAGAGCTCGTCACTGCCTTAGCGGCTGCCGAGCAGGGAATAAGGAAACAGTCTTCAACACGGAAACAGTCTTCAACAAGGAAACTACTATCTATGATTATCTCTATCTTACGATACAATACTCCACAAGGTAACTGCAATCTCCGATGATCAAATCCCTATATTCATGTCTCCAAATCCTAATCAACTTAGGAAGGCCACGGTTTATAAATCAAACCCTAAAGGTACGCTTTATTTTCATGCTCATTCTTTGGCTTTCAATATAGTTTTTCAATTCAGTTTACTTAAGCATCGGAGCGGCTACCGCTGGAGCTAATCCGGTGGTCCTCTGATCCCCTTTTTGAGTGTTCTACAGGTCGCGGAGCCCAGATTTATTGCAAGCCGAAAAGTGCAGCATCAGTAAGTTTCTAGTTCATTTCCTAGTCCTTAAATTTTCTTCATAACCAAACAAATTTTAAAGGAGAAAATGTTAGCAAAATAATACTAAATCCCATTAAACAAATGACAATAGAAAATAACGGATTATGATTAATTTTGGATTGGATTTAATTAGAAATAGGATTGGACCAAAACTTGTGATGTGCTAAGTTTTACAAAATATGTCCCAGACTTTAAAAAAATGGTCAAACCAAAACTTGGGATATTTTTCATATAAATGAAAAAAATTACAAACATTTTTTATTTTATTTTTGAAAGTGAGGGTTGGGGGATATAACCCACCCTAGGCCATGGGTAGATCCACACTTGTTCATTAGTTAGTCACTAACCAACCATCAAATGAAAACAATTACAGTGCCACTCATTTTTAGAGTAATCTACCAAAATCCTTCAATTTAGCTAAAAACATTTTTCAAAAGAAAACAAGGTATTGGTGTATTTTCATGCCATTGAAAAACGTAATGAAGCCAACATCATTTTCATCAAATTTCCAAGTGGAACCTCAAATCCTCAATAGTCTTGTCATTTCTTTACCCCCAAATATCCATTCAATTTTTTTCTCAAAAATTTTGAATCCTAAAATAATGTTACAGTCATTGTTAGGACTAATGTTTATATTTCACATGAAAAGCATACAAAATTAACATGACCCTTTTAAAATATGATTTTGTGACTAATAACAGAACAAGCGATGCAGGAAAGATGATCTTGAAAAGTATTGATCAATTTCAGAAACATGTACTATTATAGAAAAAAAACTAGAACTCAAAATCTCTAACTCAACACACACATTAAAAATTTGACTCTTCGATTGTAACTTAAAGTCAAATCAAAATCACTATTTTTCTAAGAAGATAGATGTGTATAAAGTAAAACAAACCTGTAGTCAAATAAACCCATGATCTCATGGCTCCACTTGGGCTACCAATGGCATGAATTACCAAGATGTACAGCCAAAGCAGCCATGTGGGTTACTCACTACTACTTTTTTTGAGTTCCCTCCAATATCCCAATTTCTTTACAAACAATACCTAAAATTTTTAATTTTTAATTTTCAAAATTTGGGGACAAAATTTATCAATTTGTTACGTTGGCTAATTTCGATTCTAAAACATGTATCTATGAAACTATGTCAAGTGAAAACTTATGGTAACATCTATTCGAGCCTCAATTGTAGATTTCAATTAAGTAACAGATCGCTTGTATTTACGGATGGTAAATGAATGTAGATACCAAAATTTTAAATTAGGGGGTTAGGTACGTACTTTATGAGTTCATATATTTATATTCACGCATACACGTAACATGCTTTGCATTACTTTATTTTTCTTGCATAAATCGTGTTATTAGTTTAAATTTGATTTGAAAAAAAAGTTGTAATGCTTAGAAGTTTATTTTTAATATCTTTTAATATTTAACATATGTCTCATGACTTTTTAAAACAATGTCAATCAAAATAGATTTTAAAAATAATTTCTAGAACAACTTTTTTGTACTATTTTGACTATAATTCAAAAAATGTAACAACTCGAAAAATCATTAAGGGTATTTTTGAAAATTTTTTAGTCTAAATCGATATTAGATAATTAATTAAATAAAAATGTATCAAATTAATTATAAAATTAATTTATTTGTGATCAGTGTGATATTATGAAGCTAAAATATAATTTTAATAATTTATTCAAGACTAGTGTGGATCATGAGACACACAATTAAATTTAGGACGCAGATAAATATAAATTTTTTAACAATAAAGTTTAGAGAGGTAGGAAATATTTGTAATCTATTTGTCCAAATTAATTACTCCGCTAATTTGGTGGGATTCCGGTATAGTTGAATTTCTAGGTACGTGTATACGTGCGCATAACACATTGACCATGTGATACCTCATTTAATGTGCAAAGCTTCTCAAGAAATCTTGGTGTAAAATTCTAAAGAAAGACCAGTGTCTCATTGTAATTGGCCAATGGGGGCATCATTTGAGTAATAATAGTGTATGTGATAGTGTATCATCGATGATGAGTGTGCAGTGATAAGTGTGTGTGTGTGTGTGTATGTGACCAGGCATGAGAGACATCTCCCATCACCCTTTTTTCGCTGAAACTGTTGAACTTCTCTTATAACGGCATATAAAATTATGAAAGAATATTTTAATAAAACTATTAATATATGTTACCACATTTATACTTTTAGCGCCTATTTAGATGGCCCCTTGAATTAGATGATTTCTTCACTTTATATAACATTTTAATCTGGCAATTCATCATCTTGAATGGATTCATTTAGAAAAAAATGCTTGCAATTATAATTTTGAATTTTGTCATCTCGAGAAAACCTAGAAAATAATCACATACTAAGTATATATGGAGTTCCTTTTTTTTTTTTTTTCTGAATAACTCCATTTAAGATGATGAATTTGGACCTTAAAATGCTATGTAAACATGAATGAAACCATTCAATTCAAAGGGCCAACCAAACAGGCCCTAAATTACTGGTTCCTTAATGTGCCATGGGTCTCTTTTTTCAAATGTGTCCTTATAATTAATCTCAATTTATTATTTTGATGTTTGGCTTTGGAACATAGTGCCATTATTTTCTTGCTTTATGGAGTGACTTGTCAATATATATATATATATATATATATATATATATAGCCAATAGATTGAATGCTGACTTTTGTTGAAGTCTTGTTGCCCTTATTAATTTCTACACTTTTACTAAAGGAAAAAAGGTTTAGTGGCAAGTTAGTACCGTAAAATTTCATGATGGTACGTATCAAGATTTGATCGTGTGTCATATGTTTCATATCATGATAATTAGATGATATCATTTATTTCACATGTAAAGTTTTTTTATTTTTACATGCATGAGTATAGAGTTTAGCAGTTGGTTGAAATGGGAAGATACAGTTGATTACGAGATCTAACCAAAATCTTCAAATAAAATCATAGTGCAAAATCACTTTATAAAATCAATTAGACAATGGTGCAACTAAAAATTGTGTTCCAGATATTTTTTTTTTTTACTTTATAAATAAATTTACTTTTATTTTAAAATTTTTTTTTATTAGTCCCTAGGTAAAAGATAAACAAAAAAACTTATTATAGGACATAGACTTCTCTATTATAGAGTATATATCCAAATCTTTATGAAGCAAAAAATCTATGTTTCTGGTAATAAAAAAAAAGGAATAATAAGAAAGTATTTCATAATGAATCCAATTACAGCAATAATTTTGGGAGATCTAGAAAATATTAACTAATAACATTATTAATTACTGGTTTTTTTTATGATTTTGATTAATGAAAAAATTTCCTCATACACTTACGATTTTCAACATTAAAATAAGATATTCATATATATATATATATATATATATATATATATATTCAGATAAAAAATGTTCACAGAAAAATATGTATTATAGAATTTAAGTTTTAAAAACTCTTAATTCTTTTTTTTACTAAGAATTAATATTAATAATAATTTTTGTCTAATATATTTGTATTTTTTCTATTTTAATCATTAGCACTATAAAAGGCAATTACTTTTTAAAATACTTATTAATTACTAAGTAATGAATTTATAAATGAATGGAAGCAATAAAAAAGAGAACAACACAACGAGCACTAAGCATGAGAAAGAAATTATTCATATTGTAAGGAGTGTTTTGTAGTCACCCTTTTTTTTTTTGTATTCTTTTTCTGCCACGGTGAAATCGCGTAAATTTTCACGCATTTGTGAACTTGTTTTGTGTTTATTTATTCTTATATTTTATAGCAAGACCTCCTTATTTGGAAATGAACAATGATAGATGTTTTACCTTTTTTTGTAACATTTTGTGTATCATCATCTCATAAGGATCAAACTCGTCCTGCATGAAACTTGCTATAAGACTCACTAGTGAACCCACCTTTGTACAAGAAAGTTATGACATTCCATTTCTCTCTCTCTTTTGGACAATAGAATAAGAGGATTAGATAGAATTACTCTTATTTTATCTTATGTTTGGTGTTTTCAATTGGCTTGAATAACTATATCCTATAAACCATTTATATCTTACCTGTGTAGATATAATTTATACCAAAAGGGTGGTAATATATGATCAAGGACGAAGTCCATGTAGTCTAAGGTGGCCATAAACCCCCCTTAATTGAAGAAAAAAAATGTAATATTTAAATAATTTTAAGAAAATTTCCTCAAATTTGAAAAAATATATATATTTAGTCCCCTAAAAAATTTGAATTTTTTTTTTTAACATGTAAGATTTGAAATAATTTTGTGAAATTTTTTTTCTCCAATTTGAAAAAACTAAAATTTTCTTCTTTAAAGTTTCTCAAAAATGATTTTAACTCCCTCTAGCTTTTTTTCCTGACACGGTTCTTGTATATGATTATCTTACCTAATATTGTCTAGAGATGACAATTTGACCCGTTCCGTTAGGGACCCGTTCCTAATGAGACGGGTATGGGGTTGGCACGTACTGAGGATTGTTCCTCTTTAGCTTGCTGGAACCTATGGTGAGCAAGAGAGAAAAGAAATTAAATTTAAGACAACTTAGATAGAGTTTTAGGTTGACTGAGGAACCTAGGCCTCCAAGAATAATATGAAATTAACAATTGATAGATATCCCTTTTATTCAGACTCCCTAACCTTATATAGACATCCAATTACAATTATTTGCAAGTTCACTGCCTAAAAAATAGGAAAAAGTTACAACTTCTTGCACATTAAAAGGAGAAGACTAGTTCTTCCGGAGTACTGGGTCTTCTCAACAACTTAGGCTTAAATTCCTCAAAATACTCTTACAGAATCTGTCAAAGATAACAACTCAGAAACTATATTTTCGGAACTAAAATATACTCAACAGATATGCAACATCTCCCTCCCCCTTAAAAAAAACATTGTCCTCAATGTCATGATCTGGGAATTATTTTTCATGGCTGCAAGATCTTCCCAAGTAGCTTCAACTGGAGATAATCCTTGCCAGTGGATGAGAACTTCCTCTTTCCTTTTACACACTCAGTGATCTAGAATTGCTTGCAACCTGGGATAAAGAACATCATCTTCATTTTGCATAATAAGAAGTTCACTCTGTGTGGGAATCTTTTCACCAATCTTTTTCTTTAACAAGGACAGTGATGAGAATGCAAAATGTCATATTTTTTCTCTCTTAATGTTTAGTATTTTATACTTATTTGGTGCCTAAATGTACTTATGATTCTTATATTTTGATTTAGGATGCAAATGGAGGCGTTAAGTGCAAAAAAATGCTAATTGGGTGATTTTCGGATAGTTTCAACATCGCTTCGTAATCTGGGAAGAACTCTCTCATTCGAGCTTTGATTGAGATGATTCAAGTTGATATGGAAAGCCAAGAAACAGATCTACAACTTTCATGTTTTGAGTTTTGCGAGATTATGGCTGCATCAAGGACGAAATCGGGCTTGAAGTTGTTGTATCAGCACTGCTGACTTTTTGGCTGCGCGAAATTCTAATGCGCGGGTCCATGCGATTTATTTTTGGAAAGTTCCTTGGTGCGCAAAAATTCCAGCTGAAACACTACTTTCTTAGTTATATTAGGACTTTATTTTATTTTTAATTAGGGCTTTTGAGAGCAGCCGTCGCACACCCACATCTCTTTCGCTCTCTCTCCCATCTTCTCTAATTTTCTTCTTCAAGTTTCATGGCCGTGCGTGGCTAAATTTTATAATTGATCGAAGGAAATGGAAGCCTCATAATCAATTAAACTATGAGATCTAATTTATTTTTATTGTTTAATTTATACTTTGAGTATTGGATATTCTTCTGTGCTTATTTTCATGATTGTCTCGTTTAATTGCTAAGAGGCCTACTAGTTTATTATTCGTTACAATCTACTGCTAGATTAGATATCAAATTCGTAATTATTTGATCCCTCTAATTTGCGAAGCAACTAAGGTTTAATGATTTTCTACGTCAAAAATTACTAGATCTTAGGAAGAATGTTCGACTAAATTAAATGCAACCGCTTGTGCTTGTGTTGTTTAGCTTCATCGATCTTTCTACTTCTTAAAGCTGCTACTAGATTAAATCCTTAGCCCTTGTCTTGGGTTGTTTAGTAGTTAGGGTTAATTAGATCGCTTGTTTTTTAATTAACTATGATTAAGGAGAGATAGGAAAATAGTTCCAACGGTGAATATTTAAAGTGTGAATTGATATATATTTGCATCAATGATCAGTTGTAAAATTTCGATGGTGGATGTTGACTTAGACCAATGTTTGTCCTTTTGATTGAATTTGATAATTTAATTTAAATTGTTCCTTAGTTGTTTTTTTTTTAGATTGTTTTCGTTATACTCAAAACCTCCCATCTTTGTTCACAAAGCATAAAACTAGGCTAGACACTCTCCGTGGGAATGATCCCTACTCGCACTACTACATTATTTTTAAGAGTTTAGGTTTTATTTTTGATTGCCTGCGACAGCACACCAGACACATAAGACACTGGATGAATTCATGACTCCTTAGGCAAGTCCAATCTATAAGCCACGACTCCTATTCTCTTGAGAATTTTGAAAGGCTCGTAATATTTATGAGATAGCTTGAAATTTTTCCTTAGTGATATTGATGCTTGACGATAAGGTTGGAGTTTGAGATAAACCAAATCTCTTTCTTCAAATTCCTTTTCTCTATGAATGCGGTCGGACACCTTTTTCATGCGTGATTGAGCTTCCTTGAGTGTGCCTGCAACTCTTTAATAATTTGATCCCGATCCACTAATTGGCTCTCCACAGCTTCAACCTTAGCCATTCCTAGAATGTAGGACAGTAAGGTAGGTGGCAGGCGACCATATACTACTTCAAATGGGGTTGTTTTAATAGCCGAATGCCAGCTTGTATTATTGCAATACTCAACCCATGCTATCCATTTATTCCATTCCTTTGGTTGTGAACTTGTGAAACACCGCAAATACATCTCCATTGTTCGATTAACCATTTCACTTTGACCATTAGTTTGAGGGTGGTAGGCTGAACTATAATTAAAATTAGTTCCATTCATCTTGAATAATTCTAACCAAAATATACTAGTGAATGTGGGATGTCGATCACAAACAATTGTCCTCGGCATTCCATGCAACTTAAAAATATTATTAAAGAATATTTGAGCAACCCCAACAGCCGTATATGGATGCGATAAGGGAATAAAATGAGCATATTTTGATAGCCTATCAACAACCACCATAATTGTAGACTTACCCTTAGATAGAGGCAACCTGTCAACAAAATCCATAGATATATCCTCCCATACTCGGCTTGGTATAGGAAGTGGCTGGAGTAACCCAGAAGGAGCAAGTTATTCAATTTTGTGACGCTGACATGTGTCACAAACGGTGATGAATTCCCAAATTTTTCTTCTCATACCCATCCAATAAAAATTTGCTCTAACTCTATGCAGAGTTTTTTGATAACCTTCATGGGTACTGTTATGAAACTGGCCAATAATATCTTTAATTAAGGAAGAATTTGTAGCAAGATAAATCCTTTCCTTAAAAAAGATAACTCTATCTTTGAACTGTCATGGCCTAATGGTTCACCCCCCTCCTTGATTCTTTGAATCAATTCTTGCAATTCTGAATTAGATTTTACTTCTTTTTGGATAGCTTCCACCCAATTAGGAATTGGTTGAGTAATGGCTACCAACTTTCCTTCTTTCATTTCAATATCTTTTCTTCTAGAGAGAGAATCTGCCATAATATTCCATTTCCCCTTTTTATACTTAATAACAAAATCAAATCACATCAATTTATATAACCATTTCTGCTGAGCTATAGTAGTAATCCTCTGGCTCCACAAATACTTCAAGCTACGTTGATTTGTTCACACTAGAAATTGTCGACCCAATAAATATAGGCACCATTTTGCTCAGCCAGTACTAGTGCTAAAATTTCCTTCTCATATGTGGATAACAACAAGTTCTTTCTATGTAATGCTTGACTATAGAACGCTATTGGCCTATCTTGCATGAGAACAGCTCTAACACCCGATCCATTAGCATCACATTCAATAATAAATTTGTTGGAGAAGTCTAGCAGAGCTAACACTGGAGGCTTTAGTAATAACTTTCTTTAAATTTTTAAAAGCTTCCTCAGCAACTGGTGTCCATATGAAAGAGTCCTTTGTTAACATAGTGGTAAGTGGTCCAACTATTTTTCCATAGTTTTGAATAAAATTTCGATAATAGCTAGTCAACCCAAGGAAACCTCTCAATGCCTTAGGTGTCGTGGGCTTAGGCCAACTCATCATCACAGCAATTTTCTCCAAGTCCACGATAACTCCTGCATCAGAAATTACAGGGCCGAGGTATTGCACCTCATTTTGGCCAAACTGGCACTTTTCTTTTTTAATAAACAACTTGTGAGATCTTAGTATAGCCAAGGTAATTTTTAAATGCTGAAAATGTTCATTCCATGATTTACTATAAATAAGAATATTATAAAAAAAAATACTAGGATGAACTTTCACAAATAATTTCTAAATACCTCATTCATTAAAGCTTAGAAGGTAGATGAGGCATTGGTAAGGCCGAATGGCATTACCAAAAATTCATAAAGCCCATGATGTGTCCTGAAAGTTGTCTTTGTTGTGTCCTTCGATACCACTCGAATTAGGTGATACCCACTTCGCAAATCAAGTTTTGAGAATACTTTTGCTCCATTTAATTCATCCAATAATTCATCAATAACTAGAATTGGAATTCGGTCCTTGATGGTAATCTTATTAAGAGCTCGATAGTCGACACACATGCGCCAAGATCCATCATGCTTTTTCACTAAGATGACTAGTGATGAATAAGGACTGTTGCTGGGTTTGATCACGCCCGTAGAGGGCATCTTAACCACCAACTTTTCTATCTCATCCTTCTGATAATGTGGGTAACGATAGGGCTTGACACATATGGGTCCTCTTCCCGCCATCAAGGGAATTTTGTGATCTTGTGCTCGTGGAAGTGGTAGGCATTTAGGATCCTTAAATTTGTCCTGGAATGCTTCCAAAATTTTCTATAATTGTGGATGTTGAAATCCAGTGTTATCCATACGAAGTGGCGGCCCAAGTGAAAACAATTGGAGCAACATCCTTTTTTACGTTTTTTTACTTCATGGCTGAATTTAAGATCCCCAATTATTTTGTCCTCTGGAATGGATACACCATGAAGGACCACCTCGTTGTTAGCCACTTTGAACCTCATCTGCAACATAGCAAAATCCCATAAAATTGGGCCAAGTGTACACAGCCATTGTGTGCCCAACACAATATCATATCCTTTTAATGGAAGCAAATAAAAATCCACAAAAATTGGCACACCTTGCAAAAGTAATTTTACATTTGTGCACTTACTTGGACTGGATAATTTTTCACCCGAAGCGACCACAACTTCAAACTGTCCTCCTTTCTCAAGTTGTAATCCCACCTTTCTAGCAAAAACTTCATTCATAAAATTATAAGTGCTTCTCGAGTCTACCAAGATAGTAGTTGATATGTGCCCAATGGCACTTTTTACCTGCATTGTTTCTAGTGCTTGTGCGCTTGAGATAGCATGTAGAGAAATCTCTGGCGTCTCTTTGGAGTCTTCATGAGTGACTTCTTCTTCATCCATAATAATATCTCCATCGTCTTCTTCATAACAAGCTTCGATTAAGAACAACTTCTTACATCGATGTCCAAAAACAAACTTCTCATTATAGTTATAGCACAACCCTTTAACACGTCGCTCTTGCAATTCAGCTGTTGACATTCGTCGAATTGAAAAAGTAGAGTTTCCAGTTGTCTCTTTATGGGTATGGGAATTTTTCTTCGAATATGGTATTGAAGTAGTTCACCGTTGCGCATGATTACAAACTTTGTATAAGCGAGCTATTCCAATGACGGAAGATAAAGATGTAGGATGCCCAGATAGTACTTCAGCCTTAATAGTGTCCTTCAATCCATTAATAAAACAACTAACTTGGCGGTTTTAAGGGAGGTATCCCACTTAGATAACAATTTCTCAAATCGGGTCTGGTAATCATGTACAGATTCGACTTGCCACAACTTGGTTAATTCTCTGAAGAAATCTTGGAATTGAGTAGGGCTATACCAAGCATGTAGACCATCGCAAAACTCTTGTCATGTCATCACAACCCCTTCTTGCTTAAGCAATTGGTACCACAACTATGCGTCTCCCTCCAAATGGAAGGATGCAAGCGCCATGTGTTTGTCTTCCGGGGTGTGATGGAATTGGAAGAACTGTTCCACCCTACAGATCCAACTCGTTGTGTCTTCATTGCCATTAAAACGAGAAAAATCGAGTTTGACGAATTTTGGAGCATAGGATTGCTGCGACCCATTCTAGCGAGTTCCAATAGTGTTGCTAGGCCATCCTCTATGGTTCAAGAGTGGAGCCATTGAGTTCTCTCCTTGCTCAAGATCGACTAAAGTTGGAATGGTCCGTGAATTAAGCTTATCAAATAGTTCGGTAAGCTTTTCCATAATCTGTTTTGGACTAGTGGCAAGGGAGCTTAATTCGGTCTCCAACTTCTCCACTTTCTGATCCATGCCCTTGCTCTGATGCCACTGTGGCACGTACTAAGGATTGTTCCTCTTTAGCTTACTGGAACCTATAGTGAGCAAGAGGGAAAAGAAATTAAATTTAAGACAACTTAGATAGAGTTTTAGGTTGACTGAGGAACCTAGGCCTCCAAAAATAATATGAAATTAACAATTGATAGATATCCCTTTTATTCAGTCTCCCCAATCTTATATAGACATCCAATTACAATTATTTGCAAGTTTACTGTCTAAAAAATAGGAAAAAGTTACAACTTCTTCCGCATTAAAAGGAGAAGACTAGTTCTTTCAAAGTAATGGGTCTTCTCAACAACTTGGACTTAAATACCTCAAAATACTCCTACAAACTCTGTAAAAGATAACAACTCAGAAACTATATTTTAGGAACTAAAATATACGTAGCAGATACGTAACACGTGTATTCATAAATGGAGTCGAGGCAGAATCGGGAAATGGTCACCCCCACCCCACCTTGTTTATATATTAAATTTTTTGTTATCAATAAATCATATTATATAAAATGAGTTTTAAAGTTTCTTATACTAAACTTATACTATTTTTTTGTGTTGTTATTTTTATAATAAACTTTTAATTTATTTAGCAAAAAAAGGGTTTCACTTACTTTAAAAAAAATTGAGATTTCATACGGGGTTGGGATAAATCACCAGGCGGACGGTGTGTAAAAATATAAACACAGTCTGAATTTGGAAAAAGGACAACCCCACCCCACGCCTCACCTCCCCTCACCTCACCTCAACTCAGTGCCCATTGCCATTCTTAAATTCCTGTCCTTTATCCGTTCACCAAACTGGCCTCTTGGGATGCGCTAAGCGTGAGAGTGAGAGGTTTGGGGTAAGACAAAGTTGGCGCATCTCGCGGTTGGGACATTTTCGCAGATAGATAGCGAGCGTAGATCCGCTCTCTCCTGCTCATTTACCTGAAGAATCAGTGAGTGACAGATGAGCTCTTCGTCTCCTCCGCGTTCTCGCAGTGGCGGTAATAATAGTAGTAGTAGCGGGGCCAAAGAGGAGAGACCGAGGTTTTTCGATTCCAAGGCGAAGAGCATGTGCAGGGCGTAAGCCGAGACAGTCCCAAGTCGACACCCGGAGAGGTGGCGTAAGGACGCCGCCGGCAACATTGTCTGCAAGCGCTTCTGCAACTGCCAGAGCTGCCTCTGCTTCGAGTACGATCACATCATCCCATACTCCAAAGGTCTCCCTCCGATCATTTACGCCAAATGCCGTTACTTGTCTGCTTAATTTTGGGTCTCTTAATTTGCAAATTTTAGCTGCTTGAGTTCAGTCTTAAGTGGGTTTGTGATTTTTGGTTGATTACTTTTATGGGCTGTTTATCTTATTTACGAATTGAATTTATTATGTTTGCTTCATGTAAGTTACTTTTATTTGATTTGATTTGATTTTTTTTTTATATTGGGTTTGTTTAAGAATTGGAATTGTGTGTTGCAGGTGGTGAATCTGTGGTGGAGAATTGTCAGATTCTTCAAACCAGAGTGAACAGGTTCAAAGCGGACAAAGACCAGGTGGGCACTACTCAATTGCAAGGCTTCTCTTGTGATATCAAGTTCACTGGTATGTTTGCTTCAATCCCTTCTATTTCTGTCTTGTGTGGACTCTGTGTCTTTTTATTATCTATAATTTGTATTCATACAATGCTTTGTTTCTGAATTTTATAGATTTTTAGATCACACTTGTACTGACTTTATGTTATCCCTAGGGATTATGCTTCAAATTTAACTTGAATTAACTGGAACCAAGAAGCCAAGTTAGATTATCACATAGGTAATGCTCTAGGAAGCCCATTCACAGACAGTTGGATTGTAAAATTGGGATCTAAGAAGACGCGACTGAGGAAAGGAATGTTAAGCTGTTGTAAGTGCCCTGCCATATTTTAAACAGAAAAGGAGTTTAGTAAATACATCCGTAAGGTCGATCCTGGCAACAAACGGAGAGAGGGTTCATCTGCTGTGGTTTTTATACGAAGATGTCAAATAAGATGTTCAAAATCCTCACTGGAGGAAGTTAAGTTGGATATTTTAAATATGTATAAATGATATTGTGTGTTATTGGTATAGAATCAACCAGGCCTTACTATTGATGCTATACTAATATTACTTTAATAGCTTGTTTGGAAGTTTTAGAGAGAAAAAAAAAGGATAATTTAAAATAAAAGACAAGAAAATAAAAGAAGATATTCATCTTCACTTTGTTTGAATATATATATATATATATATATATATATATTTATTTGATAGGTTCACTTTCTTTGAATATTTAGGAGAGAAATGAGAATAAAATCATTATTTCCTGTTTGAATACTTAGTACTTAGTAGGAAAGAAAAGAAAAGAGAAGAAAATATATATGAATTATTTGACAATTATACCTTTTTTTATTTAATAATTTTCCTAATTTATAACTCATGCATTTAAGGGTAGTTTTAGTATTTTAAAAATTTTCTTTAAATGGACTTTCTTTTCTCTCTAAACCTCTCCAAAAATGGGGAAATTAGAGGAGTGACCCTAATCACTTGTACTTTTTTTTCATAATCTTCTCTTTTCTCTTTTCCATCAAAATTCAAACAAGAGAAAGTGGTATCACTCCATATGAATATTTTATTTTCTCTCCAAATCATCCCATCCAAATGAGCTATAAATCATTTCATTCCATGCGATGGAATTTTTTTATTTTATGGATCCACTAAAGCTCTATTCCATGCACGTACTCAAAACAGTTGTTTGAGAATAAACAAAAGCTAAACAAATATTCTTCTGAATCCTAACGGTAGGACACTCTCAGACTCCTTTTGCGTAGGTATCCTTTTTTTTTTTTTACATTTTTTCCTTTCTAAAGTATGACATGGATGTTTAAAACTTTAAAAACTTTTTTTTTTTAAGGAAAAAAGAAAGATAAATACAATTATATATATAAAAATAAGGGCCTTCAGCCAAAGGTCCTTCAGTACGATGGTTTTTAAGCTAAGTTCCAACCCTAATCTTATTAACCTCAAAAGTACTTTACTATTTTTGTGACAAAAATTACCTCTCTTTGATAAAAACCTCACACTGCACTACAAATATATGACATGTCATCAACACACTTTTTTAAATTTCAAATTAAATAATTTACAATACATAAATCTATTTTCAATAAAATTTACATATTTGGACTCTAAAAATCGACATCTATCAAACAAGACCTATATTGCATATCAAATTCTTATAAAAAAAGGAAAAGTTATACTTAACATGAACTCGTAAGGACAAATTATAAGTGGGCTCAATAGTTTCAAAAAGTTATACTTAAGCATACACGGGAAAAAATAAGTTACATTTAGGCTAAAAAACTTATACTTAAAGTTAAACCAACAGTTCACTATGTGCTATCGGTAGGACTGATGGTAGTACATAGTGAACTGCTAGTCTCATACCCTTAATTCGCATTGGGTGGATTTTGGGATGTGACATGTCCGATACGAAAACCAATTTAAGGCCTTTTTTCTCAACAATGATCCAGATATTTAAATCATCCAAATTATTATTCACATTGAGAAAACACGACGACGACAATATACCCAATGAGCAATACTGCAGCAGAGAATTGAATCAATATAAATATTTAATTGTTTTAAAAATAATCAAAATATTAATCCATTCGATAGAAAAAGCATGACTGAATCTATAAACGGACTAAATCCTTTAATTATTCAGACAATAAAATCCAACAAATAATTATGAATGATCACCAAAAAATTTAACAAGTGAAACTACGTACAGGAATTAAAAATAAATTAAAACAATCATCTATGATGCAAGTTCATTCTTAACTCCACGTTATCCATATACAAGATAAATAACATAAACCTCATGGAGAAACACTGAGTCATGAAGCAGCTGGCAGCCGTTCCTGTCTTTTTTCCTTCTCTGTTCCCTGTACAACAGCCGCTGCAGCCCTCTCTTTTTTTAGGTTTTTTCCTCTTCTATATATATCAGCCGTAGGCCTCTGAATATTAAATTTTCCCTGCGCCTCCACGCCTTAGCCGCGCCTGACCATCCAAAACCATCGCCTGGGCCGCACCACTGATGGGCCCTCACAGTCTCACGCCCGCACCAGCCATTGCTTCACAAGCCTTGCGCGCCTTCGCCCAGCCCATTGGGCGCTTGGGCTTTGGTCAGCCACCTCACTTTGCTTCAATCAGCGCACAACATGGGCCCCACAGCCTTTTCCTCTGCTTTGCCTTTAATCAGCCGCTCCAAGCCAACAGCCCAGCTTCAGCTTGCTTTCATATTTTCAATTGCTTCTTTTTTTTTTTTTTTTTCTCTCCAGGCCATGGGCCCCACAACTTTGCTTTCTTTCTTCTTTTATTTGGCCAGCCACTTCTGCTCCAAGCTTCCAAATTTGAAATAAAATATAAATATTAACAATAAAGCTTAAAATTGAGCAAAAATTATTTCAAAAATATTAAGTATAAAGCATAATTACAACCTATCTCTCACCAACAAATAATACAATATTTAATATTCAAAATATTATAAAATAATATTCAAATATATCTCACTGTGAATAAAAATTAAATTGAATAATATCAATTATATCTAAACATTTCTGTTCACTTTCTAGTAATTTAATCCAATAATAGGACATTTAGAGTACGCTTTCGCGCACTCATCATACTCCCCAACGTACTCATTGCTAGTCCCTAGTAATTTTCGTGCATTTGGCAAAAGAGATCAAAGAAGATTACACACAGAAGGCTTCTAATCACACTTTTCAAATTCGCAAATCACGGCAATTTAAGGAATTCAAAAATCCTATAGCAATCAATCCACTTATAGCAATTCACAGAGTCTGTGTGTGTGCTCCAAACCATACCCATCTAACTACAAACCATGACAAATGCAACATCAAGAACATCTCAAGCAAAAGGTTCAACTCCATATCTCACGGGTATAAAAGTGTTTCATGTAGGGGTTCTCTCTATGGAGTTGACAAGGGGTGTACACACTTAATGAAGAATTAAGCAACTATGTATAAGCAACAAGCAAACATTGATCTTATGATAGGCGCACTAACAATTGAGACTTCCACCACTCTTTCCATTGGTTTACTCAAGATCAGAACGATCAACATCAAAGAGTTGTAACGTTGCTCAAGATAGGGCTATGTGAAGAAAAGGATAACAAGGATTCAAAAACTTCCAAGTACATACTAAGAGAATTTCATTAAAACTCATGGCAAACCAAACTTCTCACTTGATGTACTTTTCAATTTTCCAAAGCACTGAATAACAAAACGTCTCCTTCTTCTTCTGTCTCCTCTCTTCTTCCTCTATTTTTTTCAAATTTTTTTTTTTTGAATCTATGATGCTCATTAACTTTGATGCTCACCCCCCAACTGAACACTTTGTACTGTACTCTTTCCTTTTTCTTTTTCTACTTTTTTTTCAATTCAACACAAAAGATAAGAAATGCAAATTCCACACCTAGTACACACTTGGAAGCAAAAAGGGTAGGAAAATCAATGTATAGGCTATACTCCAATGTGGAGAGGTATGGATGATGTGGGCACATGAAAAAGAAATATATGTGTTTGTTGACTCAAAGTTGGCTACTAAGGGTCTATGATGAGAAGGGTTAGCTTGAAAGGCTCAAATGTTAATCCTAATTTGACCTTCGTCATATCCCAAGTATATCCGCCGTTATACCACCAACCATGTAATGATATTCTCAAAAGAAGTGTCCAGCTCAACAGATCAATGAATGCTTATCACAATTTTCTGCATTTGAAAGCTCTCAATTCTTTGCAAAACTCACATGAATACTTAAGCAAAAGAGTTCTCTAGCTACATGTGTCAAACCACCATCTTACCACAAAGTTTGGATAAGTGCATTAAAAGTTCTGTGAATGCCTCAGCAGAATGAATATGGTGGATTCAGTGAATTCACAAAAATGACTATGAATGAGTACTCATGTGAAAAGATGCACGTGTGATGCAAATTTCAAAAAAAAATTGGACACATGAAAATATGCCACAACAATTTAAATGTTGAATTTGCAACCAGTACCCCCCAACTTAAATGAAACATTGTCCTCAATGTTTAACAATCAAAATTGAATGGAAGGTTACTGAAAATGAGAGAATACACCTAATGTGTGATGTGGGCAGCTCGCAAAGCACCAAAGATGGCAACCTAAACTGATAAAATGAAACTAACCTGCAAATAAAAACAAAGAAAAATAGCAGCAAACAAAAAGAAAAAGAACGAAAATAAAAAAGAACAAAAATAAAATAAAACAAATAAAAATAAATAAATAAACAAATAATAAAAATAAAAAATAAAATAAAACATACCTGCATGGCGTGATCAAGGTGGATAGATCGGGTCTATAAGTGGAATGTCTTCCACTTCTAGAACTTGCCTATCAATTAAAACTTTAAAGAGCTGACCATTGACTTTAAACATCCGACTGTCCTTGGGATCCTCTAGTTCTACTGCCCCATTTTCAAAAATGTTCTTCACTATAAAGGGGCCTGTCCACCTAGACCTGAGTTTTCCTAAGTGCTTATGGAGTCTAGAGTCATATAAAAGCATTCGATCATCAGGCTTAAAAGTTTTTCTCAAAATATTTTTATCATGAAACGGCTTCAGTTTAGCTTTCCGAGTGGCAGCATTCAATTTTCTATAATCAATGCACATCCGCCAACCAATCTCAAGTTTTGTAGGGACTGACTCTCCTAGGTTATTTTTTACCACTTCTTTCGTAGTGGGATTAAGCTTACGCTGGGGGTCCCTATGAGGGCTAGTTCCTTCAAACTTCAGTTGCCATCCCCGTGCTCTATAGTCCTGAGTTCTGTCAAAAATAACACAAACATCAACCACATCAGATGGTCAGAAATATAGTCAAACCCTGAATTAACAAGAAAATGTTTAGGGGGATCAGGATCATGAGTTGCAGGAACTCCCCTATCCATGAGTGAGTCAATCATGTACGTCTGGCAGCTATCATCCTCATCTTCTGGCTGTTTTGCAACATGAAAGATATTCACCTCGAGAGTCATGTTCCCAAAAGAGAGCTTCATAAGCCCATTCCTGCAATTAATAAGAGCATTAGCAGTGGCAAGGAAAGGCCTACCTAAAATCAAAGGATTCTTTGAGGTAGAATCAACAACAGAGCTAGTATTAAGGATTATGAAATCAACAGGATAATAAAATTTATCAACTTGAATTAGAACATCCTCTACCACACCCCGTGGTGCTCTGACTGAACGGTTAACCAGTTGCAATTCCATAGAAGTTGGTTTGATCT
The DNA here is from genome assembly GCA_008638375.1 of Nyssa sinensis. Taxonomy (NCBI): domain Eukaryota; kingdom Viridiplantae; phylum Streptophyta; class Magnoliopsida; order Cornales; family Nyssaceae; genus Nyssa; species Nyssa sinensis. The sequence goes on along the minus strand of CM018035.1, from coordinate 13,300,330 downwards.
CTCCCAACCCCAACTGCAAGTAAATAGAATAAGGCATTAAATTCACACTTGCTCCTAAATCAAGCAATGCTTGCCCAAACTCATGATTTCCAATGCTGCATGCAATGGTTGGACAACCCGGATCCTTGTACTTGGGGGGAATCCTCTGCTCAATTAGAGCACTAACTTGTTCTGTCAAGAATGCTGTCTTCTTCACATGGTGCTTCTTCTTAACTGTACATAAATCTTTAAGAACTTTTGCATAAGTAGGAATTTGTTTAATCACATGCAAGAGAGGAAGATTGATTTTTACCTGCTTGAGATTCTCTAAAATTTCATTGTTAGGATCCATAGTGTGCTTGGTTGATTTTAAAGCCTGAGTGAATGGTACCTTAACATAGCTATTTGTCACCTCTGGTTCCTTGGGCAACTCAGCATTGCTATTATCTTGCTCCTTTTCCACATCCTCTGATTTGTCCATTGTTAGGATGTGTAAGGACTTACCACTTCGAGTCACAATGGCGCTTGCATCCTTCAGATTCTCTTGTGCCATGTGTTGACCTTGGGGTGTGGACTGAGCTTGGAAAGGGAATCTGCCTCGCTCATTCACACTCAAAGAGCTCATCAATTTGGACACTTGGCTCTTTATCTCATTGTTCTCTTCAACAACCTGCGTAATCAAAGATTCAAATTTTTGGTTAGTCTTATCCTGTGCTTCAATAAATGCCTGTAAAGTGTCTTCTAGAGAATTCCTAGAAGATGAAGATGCATGATATGGTGCAGGGTATGATCTAGGAGGCTGTGCAGGTGGTGGGGCAGGTGGCTGGTTTTCATATTTCTAACTAAAATTGGGGTGACTTGCGCCATCCTGAATTATAAGTCTCAGAGTAGGGTGTGAAAGACTTTTTGTACATACCTAAGGTATTACATTGGTCCTCATACATCCCTCTCATCTCAACTGATGTGGGACACTCTTGGGCAAAGTGATCTACCCAACCACACACAGAACATGGTCTAAAAGAATATGCATGATTAGCTAAGTGTGTTGGCTTTAAGTCTCTAGCCTTTAGCACCTCTAACTCCCTAGTGAGTGTCTCAACCTTTGCTTTCAAGTTATCCTCCTCCTTAAGATGGTAAATTCCCCCACTATGTTGGTTCCCTATAGGTCGTGACCTATTTGTGCTCTTAGTAGCACTAGGTCCTGTCCATGTGTGAGCTTTTTCAGCAAGCTCATTAAGGTACTCTATGGCCTCATCAGGATCTTTCTGTAAGAACTCACCATTACACATCATCTCTACAAATTGGCGCTCTCTAGGTATAAGTCTCTCATAGAAATAACTCACTACACGCCAACTCTCATACCCATGGTGCAGGCATATACTCAATAGCTCCTTAAATCTCTCCCAAGATTGATACAAAGTCTCACTATCCTTTTGTGCAAAGGTAGAAATTTGTCTTTTTAAAGCATTGGTCTTGTGTTGGGGAAAGTATTCAGTGAAGAAAATCTGGGTCATCTCATTCCACGATCCAATTGACCGTGGTCTCAGTGAGTATAGCCAACTCTTAGCTCGATCCTTTAAAGAGAAAGGAAAGAACTTAAGTCTCACAATGTCTTGTGTTGCATTCTGACTATGAAAAGTCGCAACTACCTCTTCAAACTCCCTAATATGCACATATGGATTTTCATTTTTCAAACCATAAAATGTAAGGAGTAATTGTATCACCCCCGTTTTAACATCAATTGGATGAGCATTAGGTGGAAACATGATGCATGATGGTGTAGCTGTGCATGTAGGGTGAAGGTAATCTTGAAGGGTCCTAGTGGGTTGATTCTTGTATTCACTCATATTTTCAGAATTATCAAACAAAGAATTAGAAAAGCACGAAAAATTAGACTCTAAATCTGACTCTAACACAGGCCTATAAGCAGATCAACCTAATACGTTCCTATACCTATTATGCATGCAAGATGACAATAATAAAATAAATAAATAAATAAAAAAGAAATAAAAGAAAATAAAAGAAAATGAATAAATAAATAACTAGAAATAATAATAATAATAATAATAATAATAATAATAATAATGCAGCAAGTAAAAAGAAGGGAACGAAGTTACCGCCTTTATAAACTGCTGAAAAGAAAAACTATCTACTGATTCTTCTACTGTCTCCCTGGCAACGGTGTCAAAATTTGATTACGCCCAAAGAATAACGCGGTAGTTGTAGTGTAGCTTTGGGGTGTCGATTCCACAGAGAGACTAAATTAAAAGAATAATAAATAGAATTTCTGAAACTAAAGAAAGTATTAAACGGTTAACGAGAAAATAAAAGTAGAAAAAGTGCTTTTGAATGCAAATAAAAATTAAATAGACTGATTAACGAACAAAGTATTCAAATTTAACGAACAGTGGAGTGTCGGGAATCCCTTGCACATATCTGGTATTTTAATTATTTTTAATTCACTGATAACTCAATTGAGAAATTAAATTTCAAAAATCTCAATCGGAAGATTTAAAATTATAAACCAAAATTAGACTGAAAATAACCCTTTGAAAAATCATTCAACACTTTTAAATCACCCAAATTATTATTCACATTGAGAAAACACAACGACAACAATATACCCAACGAGCAATAGTGCAGCAGAGAATTGAATCAATATAAATATTTAATTGTTTAAAAAATAATCAAAACATTAATCCATTCGATAGAAAAAGCATGACTGAATCTATAAACGGACTAAATCCTTTAATTATTCAGACAATAAAATCCAACAAATAATTATGAATGATCACCAAAAAATTTAACAAGTGAAACTATGTACAAGAATCAAAAATAAATTAAAACAACTATTTATGATACAAGTTCATTCTTAACTTCACTTAAAAATTTAGTCACTCATGTACAGAATGAATAACGGAAACCTCATGGAGAAACATGAGTCATGAAGCAGCTGGCAGCCGTTCCTGTCTTTTTTCCTTCTCTGTTCCCTGTACAGCAGCCGCCGCAGCCCTCTCTTTTTTTAGGTTTTTTCCTCTTCTATATATATCAGCCGTAGGCCTCTGAATATTAAATTTTCCCTGCGCCTCCACGCCTTAGCCGCGCCTGACCATCCAAAACCATCGCCTGGGCCGCACCACTGATGGGCCCTCACAGTCTCACGCCCGTACCAGCCATTGCTTCACAAGCCTTGCGCGCCTTCGCCCAGCCCATTGGGCGCTTGGGCTTTGGTCAGCCACCTCACTTTGCTTCAATCAGCGCACAACATGGGCCCCACAGCCTTTTCCTCTACTTTGCCTTTTAATCAGCCGCTCCAAGCCAACAGCCCAGCTTCAGCTTGCTTTCATATTTTCAATTGCTTCTTTTTTTTTTTCTCTCCAGGCCATGGGCACCGCAACTTTGCTTTCTTTCGTCTTTTATTTGGCCAGCCGCTTCTGCTCCATGCTTCCAAATCTTCCAAATCTGAAATAAAATATAAATATTAACAATGAAGCTTAAAATTGAGCAAAAATTATTTCAAAAATAGCATAATTACAACCTGTCTCTCATCAACAAATAATACAATATTTGATATTCAAAATATTATAAAATAATGTTCAAATATATATTACTGTCAATAAAAATTAAATTGAATAATATCAATTACATCCAAACATTTCTGTTCACTTTTTAACAATTTAATTCAATGATAGGACATTTAGAGTGCGCTTTCGCGCACTCTTCAGATACAGTCACGCCTAATAAAGAAAACGTTCATTTAGTCAAAATTCAAACTAAAACTAATCGCAAAACGACATCATTTTGGATTTAAACTAGAATCAAATACAATTGTAAAACGACAACGTTAGATTTAATTAACCAAGTAACTAAACGACAACATTTTAGACTGTTTCTAATTGTAACAGAAACAACAACGTTTTAGAAAATCTTTTAAATGAATTTTTTCCAAAAGATATATATAAAGCGGGCCAAGGCCCAAACCCAAACCTGAACTAGCGCAGTTCGGCGCGGAGCGCCACACGCGTGCGTGGTTGCTGAACCAAGTATACTAGGTCCTCTCCCTTTCACAAGACTTGGGGAACAGACACAGTCGCGCCTAATAAAGAAAACGCTCATTTAGTCAAAATTCAAACTAAAAGTAATCACAAAATGATGTCGTTTTAGATTTAAACCAAAACCAAATGCAATTGCAAAACAACAACGTTGGATTTAATTAACCTGGTAAACTAAACGACAGCATTTTAGACTGTTTGTAATAGTAACAGAAACAACTGCGTTTTGGAAAATCTTATGTATATACTCTTTAAAATCTTTGTACCCATTCTATGTGGGACACAAGTTTTTTACAAACTTTTAACTTTTGTTATCATTTTCAAGTGGTGATGTTTGGATTTAATTTTTTATTCACTCTTTAATAGTTTAGAGCAACCCAATATAAGCTTTTAACTTTTGTTATCATTTTCAAGTGGTGATGTTTGGAGGCAATTTTTTATTCACACTTTAATAGTTTAGAGCAACCCAATACATGATCTTAATCTTCTCATGGAGGAGAATATATTGTCATGTGTACTCACCAAAATTAATGTGTGAAACTTACTTTAATTTTAACTGAAAAATAACTAAAAAAAAATTATACTCAAAACCCATTATTTTTAACAAACACATGCAAAGAAACATGATCACAAACTTAAAAGAAGTCTATATTAACTCAAACCTAAATTTGATAGGCAAGGAATTGCTATATAAGAATAGCTTATCTTACCTACTAAAAGAAGTTAAGGCCAACACAATGATGCATTAAAAGTTATAATGGGAGTGGATTTCTTCTATTATCTTAATGAATAAGGCTACTGTTCTGGGTTTATCTTGTATTTATAGACCAAAACCGCCTAACCAGAAACTTCATGGATATTCTCAAAAATTTACATATCCGTTGTATTCACGAATCTACCAGTACTTTCCACTGGTTGCAATACCTAATTTGATATTCTAGAATTTTGTAGAAGATTACAAATTATTTTTAATACCCCTCTTAATTTATAATCTTCATATATTTATGAATTTCCTAAAGTTTTTCTGAGATCACGGCCAAGGGCAGACTCAAGAAAAAAATTAAGAGGGCTAGAATTTTTTTTGGGAGAAATTTTAGGGGAAATTTATTTTTAAATAAAACGGAAAAAATTTATATGTAGTTTTTTTCTAGGAAGATGATAAGGAGAAAATTTTATTTCTCAAATAGGTAGATGTTAGGGGGGATTTTTTTTCTTCTTAAATTAGAGAAATTTTACACATTTTTTTGGATAATTAAAATTCAGTCACAATTTTGGTCCATATTTAAGATTCAGTCATATTCAGAATCTAATTTAAAAAAAAGTCATGTTTTGTACCTAAATTAGAAAGAGATCATAAACATAACAAATACACCCTTTTTTCAATTTGATATTTTGTGAGACAAAAATACCCTTTTAAAACAAAACACATTTCCTTAACCCTAATTCCCTTAAAACTTTGCAGTCATCGTCGTCCAGTGCCGTCCTCCGACTGCTGTCATCGTCCAACAGGTAACTCTCTTTCTCTCTCTCTCTCTCTCTCACTGGTTGCTTTTTTTATTGTTTATATATATATATATATATATATATATTTGTGTGCATATGAGATGAATCAATGAAAACCAATTATAAAGCTTTGACAAAAAATAAAATAATGATATGGTGGTATAATATATGGAGGATTTGAGATCTATTTTAATAAAGTTTTACTTAACAAAAAAATGAATGGATTTGATTTCAATGATAAATAACCTTAAGGTAAGTTTTCATTTAGAAATATATATGTTTTGTGTCCTAATATGATAATTATTCTCACTTGGTGTACCAATTGTCTTTATGAAATTTTTTATAATTTATTAGTGAATTTTTTTTAATATTGTTGGTATTTGTAACATACAACATATAAGTAGTTTATATGTAAATAATTATTAAAAATTAAACCCTGCAAACCATCTACAAGTGTACAGGCGACTAATGTATACACCAACCAAGTAATTCATGGAATTAATCAACTTAGTAGATCACCACTAACATAATAACATACTTAAGGATCAAAAGGCAACTAGACCTGTTAAGACATCTATTAGCATACGTTCTCCAAAGTAATATCAAAATAACACAAGATTGTAACAAAAATTCTCATTAACTAGAGAGAAACATTGAAATCACTCATCTCAACAAAAATTATATATTTTCGTGTAATGAAGTCCTAATATAATTTAAAGGTTAAATTATATTGACCCATCTTGAGGTTTCTGACAATTACATTGATTTTTTTGAGGTTTCTGAAATTACACTAACCTCTCTTACTTTTTCTGATAAATTACAGTCACCCTCCTCCAATCAAATTGTTTCTTCAAAATAACGAAACTTCCATTTCATGTTTTTTTTTTCGTATTTTTTTTTTTTTCAATTTTGAGCAATTTTTTCAAACTTTTTTTAAAGAATTTTTTTTTATTTTATATAAAAATAAATTTAAGGTAAATAAGTTATTTTAATTTTATATAAAGAAATTTTAAGGTTTTAATCAATATTGATTTTTAAATGAAAAAAAGGTCAAAATTGAAAGAATGTAAAAAAAATTATGGAATGACAGTTTCGTCATTTTAAAGAAAAAATTTGACTTGAGGGCGGTATTTGTAGTTTGTCAAAAAAAGTAGGGAATATCAATGTAATTTCAGAAACTTTAGGAGGGTTAGTGTAATTATTAGCAACTTCAGAGGAAATCAGTGTAATTTATCATAACTTAAATAGCGTGCTCCACTTGTCATTTACAATTATGCAACAAGTGTGAACCTTGACTAATAAATCACATAAATAATACTCCATCCACCCAATTTAAGAGTTCCTTATTCTATTTGTTGAGGTCCAAAAGATAACTCTACAGTAGTTTAAAAAGTCAATTCATAAAGTATTGTGAAATTTCTAAAATACCAATTATTATTAATTTGATGCATTGTAGTAACTAATATGAAAGGTGGTTAATTTTGTAAAATTATAATTTTCACTTTAAGTGTTAAAACCTTAAAAAGTTAGTTTTTCCAAAATCAGTCATAGCATGGGACGGAGGGAGTAACATTAAAGCACATTCAGAAACTATTGCCCAAAACTCAAAAGTTATATTAGCCTATCAGAAACATTTTTAGTTGCACAATAATGTAACTTTAATCTACTACCTTATTAATAATATTCATAATTTGACAAGATCATAAAACTTTATTGTGTCACAGATTAAATAATCTTGTCAACTCTAATCAAACATATGTACTATAAAGGCCAGAGTGACACATGATATATCCATATCCATCTCTCTATATAAAGGCAGAAAAAACATTAATTGTCTTTAAATAAATATATCCAAGTATCACGGAGTGACACATGATACTAGGAATATAATTAAAAAAATAAATTAGGGATTTGAAGCATTTTCCTATTTATAACCAAGTGTGTTTTATCCCATAAAAGATGACCAATAAAGAGTCCACACTGATCAGAATAATCCATACTAATGCTCTACACATATGTAATCACACGTAGCCAAGGTACATCAAGTTCAATGGACTATTGTGATTGCTACAACCAATAATTTAAACTTATCCCGTTAACTCTCAACCAACTAACATTCTAAACAATTCAAAAATTTTAACGCAAAATATAATGAGATATAGTGACTCACGTCATGAAAAATTCCTAGCTAGGCAATAGCTTTACGATATGCCTTTGAATTCTAGTTATGTGCTTAATTTTCTTTACATTAGAATGCTTTTCGTCATATATTCGATAGCTATGTGCTTTTCTTTACATTTGCATATTTTTCTTCATTCACAGACTTTGCTTGGGGAGTGAGTAAAGTTGTTTAAACGTAAACATTAAAAATAGCATAGGATGCTCATTCAGAATTATGAGATGACAGCCAATTAAATTCCTTAATATTACTGCTAAAAAAAATATCAAAACTTTCAAAACTTCGACCTTTTTGATCAATGGCTAGCTCTAGCCCTTCATGTGCAAGATTGTACATGTGGCACATCATCCCATCCTTGGATCCATGATCCCCTGGACCATGCAATAATCTTTGGGAACCTATTTTTCTGTCAAACTCAGTAAAGCCAAGTACCTTCTGTGGCAGGTCTCATGGTTAGTCAAAATTTTCTTGGTTTTGTTGATGGGCCGGATGAAGCATAATGGACTATCAGAATAATCCATACTAATGCTCTATATGTAATCAAACCTACTCAATTAAGCTGAATCAAGCTCAATGGACTATATATATATATATATCCTGATCACTGCAATCAATAATCTGAACTTATGATCAAGTCATCGTTCTCTCAACCAACAAACATTTTAAACAATTCAATTTTTCATAGCACAAAATATAATGAGATTTATTAGCTCACATCATAAAACATTCTCATGTAATAGCTTTACAATATGCTTATAAATTCGTAATATGCTGTTTTTCTTATATGCTTGGGGTGGTAGGGTGTTTATGTTTTACTTGGGGGCATATATTCATGTAATTTTTAAGAAACATGCGTAAGTATTTAAAAACATAATACTTAACTCCAAACTCCGTACTCGAATACATGTCTTTATTTGAAACGAAGTTTTTTCTACTTGATTTAGAATTGAGCACTGTACTATTTAAAATTTTCTCTCAATGTTGTGGGCCATGGCCCAAGCTGGTCCCCTCCCTCCGCTCCTTTTATTTATACTTGTCTTCATATTCTATACTTTGCTTTTCTTTACATTTGAATGCTTCTGATCTTCATATTCCGGGCTTTGCTTGGCAACTGGGTAAAGTAGGTGCTGCGTCTGGTTAAAGTTTTTTACACGTAAGCATTATAAAATAGGATAGGAATGTTCATTCAGAAGTATGAGATGAGATTGGAGAGCTATTCACTGTGCACTCCTATTCACTACTTTTTGAGTGTCATGAGAGCCAGACACGACCTTAAATTACAGCTTATCAAATTTTGAATTCAAAACTTTCGAACCCTCAACCTGGATGATCAATGGCTAGCTCCAGCTCTTCTCAGTACCCACACCCATCAATGATTAACGTGGGGAACTTTGTTTCCATCAAGCTCACTAAAACCAACTACCCTCTGTGGAAAGCACAGATGCGTAGTCTCATTGTTAGTCAGAATTTGGTTGGTTTTATTGATGGCCAGAATGTAGCACCACCTCAGAGTATCATTGTCCAACCAGATGTTAGATCTGAGTTAATTGATGAGATTGGGAACCCAGAATACCAGGCTTGGAGTAGAACAGACTGGCTTTTGAAAGGATGGATCATAGGTTCGCTTAGCGAAGAGGTTCTTGGTTTAGTGGTGATGTCGGACTCGGACTCGTACACTGCCAGAGTTGTTTGGGATCGACTAGCGAAAGCGTTCGATCGGAAACCTAAACCTGAAATTCAATTGCAGAAGGTTAAAAAGACAAAAACTGGTATGACGAGGACTCCCAATTTCTCCAAATTATATGAAAACCAGTATAGATAGTTCACAGTTTTTCAATTGCCTGCAAATTAGTTTTTGACATTTGACATAAATGATTTTAAAAACACTTCAAATTATCTTATCACGAGACAATTTTTTCACAAAGGTGAATCCAGTAATGGATCCTATCATTATAAGTATTAGAAAGAGATAGGACAAGTGACATTACTTTTAATTTTCTCGGCTTTATTATTATAATTAATTTTTCCTTAATTGACAACAATGCTAACCAATTGGTGAGTTGTTGACCACCCAAGACTTTTCCCAAATAAGAAGTTGTAGGTTCAAGTTCTCCTCTTCAAGAGAGGATGTGAGATTAATTTGTTCTACTAATTATAGAATTGTGTTAAACTTATTTGTCACAAGACTCATATTTTGTGATTTTTGATATGTGGAAGTTCATAATACATGTAAGTTTAAGTTCTTAATTACGTGATATGTGGCGGATAATACATGTAAGTTCAAATTTTTTAGGATAAAGTACATTGATCTCTCTTGAAGTTTTTAATAATTACACTGACTTTCCCTAAGATTTTGAAATTATACTGACCTCCTCTACTTTACATTACCTGATAATATACAGATAGTCTCGTTCACTTACTTTTTTTTTAAAAATGACAAAATTGTCCTTATATTTATTTTTTCATTATTCAATTTTGACCAATTTTTTTTAACTTTTTTTTTTTTAAATTTTGTTATTATTATTTTATATAAAAATAAATTTAAGGTTTTTATCAATATATATTTGAAAATGAAAAAAAAAATTGATCAAAATTTAAAAAATTGAAAAAAGAAACATGAAAGGGGTAGTTTTGTTATTTTGAAGAAAAAAATTGATTGAAAAAAGTATTTGTATATTGTCAGGTTAAGTAAGAGAGGTCTGTGTAATTTCAAAAATTTCAGAGGAGATCAGTGTAATTGTTAAAAACTTCTGAAAAGATTAGTATAATTTATTTAATTCTTTAATATATAATATGTAAAAATTTGTAATACATGTAATGCAATACCTTTGCTTTATTAAAAAGTAAAGAATTGATGATAATGGCAATGCTACCTGTATATGTTATTTTAATTCTTGGTCGTGATTTTATAACATCTCTTTTCCTTCATACATAACAGCTATGATGCTGTTACCAACATATATTTTGTTTGCTGCTCAATATTTTGCTAATAATGATAATTAATCTTTTATGTGTGTGCGACACATGGCCTTGTGACATTTTCTTTCATACCTCTAATGTTACTGTTACTGTTACTAGTTAGCTCTGATGCGTGAAGGGCATCCGATCTACTTGGTTAAATGAAGTTTTCAGAATTTTTGAAATGTTAATGCATTTATATTTGTGCATGAGACAATGAGAGTGATGCGATCATTCCAAATGTTGTTGTAGTGTATCATTGATACACAACTAATATTAGTTATTGACACATTATTTGAGATAAAAGAATTTGAAGATGATAGAATTATTGTTTGTCAATATGCAATAGCACAAATAAGGAATATACTTTTTAGGATAATCCTGTTACAAAAAAGAAAAAAAGAAAAAAAAAACATAAGTTGTGAGAGTCGAATCATATATATTTAATTTTGTTAATGAAAAAAAGAAATTTCATATGAGTAGTTTAAAATGAAAAATAAAACAAAGGTCATTATTTATTTTGTTAATGATAATTCTTAACGCATATAGACTACTACTAATATTATTCTGAATCATTGCCTTAATTACCCTTTTGGGTTTTATTAAATTCTTAACTAATCAAATAAAAAAATGGTGGCATAACAGAACAGGAGATAAAAATAGAAGGACTCTACAATCTCTCCTAAAATAGAAATTCTTAACTAATCAAGGATTTGAATTCACAACAGAACAAGAGATAAAAATAGGAGAACTCATTGAGGCGATTAAGAGTGGACAAAGATTCAGTGTTGTGAAGAATCTCGTAGAGTCGATGTCGTCACAGGAGCTAGCCCACCAGGATGAAGAGACGGGCTGTACGGCCCTTCACAGAATTGCAGGTCTTGGCAATGTTCAGGTGGCCAAGTTGCTGGTGAAGAAAGCTCCATTATTGCCTAATATTAAAGACTCCGGCAGCTGGCTACCTCTCCACTTTGCCGCAAGTTTCAGCCGCAGGGAGATGACTTCATATTTAATGGAAGAAGTCGCCAAAGACGAGAAGAAAACTAAACCATTTGAAGGCTATTCAGGTGTTAGTCTCATGCGTAATGTAATGACAGCCAAATTTTATGGTGAGCACACGCGCCCACACACACATATTAGTTTTTGGAAAAAAAACATCTTTTGACCTGTTTACGCATGTAATATACCTACGTAAGAGATTGTAATTAAGATATACTATTTAAAACTACGTATTATTTATCAATTAATTGAAACAATTTTTATTATTATTATTTAGTTTCATGGTTTCTTCAATATAATGTTTCAGGTGTGGCCCTAGATTTACTACGGCAGAACCCTAAGTTGGCATGGCGGCAAGAGTTTTCTGTTCCTCAAGACCCTTCAGATGTGGCTCTAGATCTACTACAGGACGAAGATAATTCAGCATCGCAGCCTAGAACTGCTTTGGAATTTATGGCTCAAGATCCTTCTTCTTTTCCAAGTGGGAGACGCATGAATATTTTGCAAGGGTTAATTTACTCCTGTTAGCGATCATCTCTTCATTCTCTTTACCATCAACTCCTGCATGTATTTTGTCTTTCTGTGTTCAATTGATGAGTTAAAGATGATATATATACCATTAACAAACACTATTTAATAGCGAACTAATGATAAGTAAGATTTATCTGATCATGAATTGATGATTAAGAAACAAGTCTAAGAGCGGTGAAACATGGCGATTTTGAAGGCGATAGAGAGGTGGTCGAGCGAAGAAGGAAATTTAATAAGGAAGTTATCAGTTCTTCGGAGAGTGAGACTTTAAGCAAAACTCTCTTTAATGATGAGGACATGGATATCAACTAGGTTACACATAACACGGGTACATGATAGTAATTATATTTACACATAAATGTTTATATATAAATGTATATAGTTATATATATTTATATTTATATGTGCTTATATGTATGCCTATATACACATATACATGCATTTCTATCCAATTGATATTTATTTTATCTTCTTTTAATAAGTTTACTTTAAAATATTAAAATTAAAATCACTTTTAAGATAGTTTTCAAATAGGTTATCAAAAAAAGAGGGAGTTTTCAAATCAATTTTTGAATTTATACTTTTTCACTTTTAAGCCAAAATATATTGTAAAAATTACGTTTAAAAAAAACTTTTATCAAACTGTAGTTGCTTATCGAAAAAAAGATCAATTTGTTGATAAAAAAAAAACTGTAGTTATAAAAAATAATATTTATTACTTTTTTTATGCTATTCTGCAGGTGCTTTTGTGAAATTGGAACACCTCCCAAACCATCCTAGTGGAGGAGATGTGGAAAAGGGAGTCCAAATTATTAAAGGAAAGATCATGTCGGGTATGTATAAGATTTTGTCTTCCACATTTAGTTGGGGCAAATGATCATCTTTTGGGGGATTTAAAAAAATTGCTCATATATTAAGTGTAAGACTCAAAATTTGCTCTTATACTAACCGTAGAATTTAAAATTGTTGACATTAGGTCATGTGTACTCGAGCCCTTTTGACATCCATAAAATTTTTGCGGATCGTGATAAATATGATATGAGTTTATATGATCGTGGTTAAAACTCTTATTCGTTCCGGTTGATTTTACCCACTTAGATATGATAGAAATTTATATGTGGTTAAAACTTTTATGCTCTCTGGTTGATTTCATCCACGTAGATATTATCACGTTAAATATGATAAGAGTTTAGATGTGGTTAAAACTCTTATTTGTTCTGATTGATTTCACTCACTTGGATATTATCACGTAAGCCTTGTGGTTATCCCGTTAGTTATAATTATGATAGGAGTTTATATGTGGTTAAAACTCTTATCTGTTGTAGTTAATTTCACCCAATTAGATATTATCACGCAAGTCTTGTGGTTATTCCATTAGTTGTGGGCATAAGATATAAAAATATAAATATTGGTTAAGTGTAATAAGTTCATCCATGTGCAGTCTCCAAGATAATTATAACATGAGGTTTTGAATGATTGTGATTCTATCCATGTGTAGTCTCCCAATTATCACATGAGGTTTTTGAGTAATCGTGATTCTATTCATGTGTAGTCTCCTAGATAATTATCACATGAAGTTGAGCGATCACTCTCTCTGAGATTCTTGATCACTCTCTTTGAGATTCTTCTTGGGTGACCATCATAGTGCCCTTAGTCTTGGATCATGGAATTAATAGATGACTCTTACGTAGCCGATCTATTGACAAGGATGATCTCGTGTAGCGTTCCAAGGATACTCGTGCTATTACAAGAAAACTCGTAATACAAGCCGCTTCTTCCACTATTCTTGATCCAAAGAAGTAACGGGGTTAACACCCATTTAAATTTTTATGTATTTTTTTTAGTTCTGATACCAGTTGCTCAGTATCTTCCAACACATGTACAGAAAGTACCGTTCACATCACATCGAGACCAAAATGGAAACAATGTCTTACATCTGGCTGGAAACTTGGCCCGTCAGGATCGACTTGATCTGGTTTCTGGTGGAGTTCTACAGATGCAGCGGGATTTACAATGGTTTAAGGTAATTAATTTCTTTTCTGTCTCAAAAAAGGTAACCTGAGTTTTTTATGTTTTTATTTTTAACATATTTCTCGAACTCCTGAAATTGTCTAAAAGCCTTTCTCATAAGACACGTCTTTATAAAAAAAACAAAAATTTGAGATAAAGGCATCTCATTCATCCTTATTCAAATGAATATTAATCAAATTTATCTTAGAAGAAACTCCTCTTCAGAAAAAGAAAAGAAAAACTCTTTTTGAAACGTCCTATCAAGAGTTGTATTAAAGAAGAGTCTCTTGACCTCTCATGAAGAACATAGATTTAAGAAATAACAAGAAAAAGTACGAGATGTAAAAAAATTTGGAAGAGAAAAAAAAAAGATTATATGTACAATCAAAAACTGAAGGTAACATGTAAATTTAGGTTTTAGAATTCTTTTATAGGACCGATGTCTTATTGAAGTAGAGCAAGTATCCACTCCTCATGAAATTGGCCAAAGCTTTATTCCTCCTTATATCAGTGTATAAAAAAACAGCTTTCTTTATTAAGCAACAAGTTTGTCTTTTTCTAGTATTACGTTACCCTAGAATTAAAGGAGAAGTAGGATTCATTACAGGATGGCGCAAACAACTTTTTTTTAACTAAAATCTTGCTCAAAATTAGTCTTGTATCTTTTTAATAATTTAACTACATATTTTTTCTAGCGATGCAACTCAGATAAATCGAGCTCAAGTTGAATCGTGTCCAAATTTAGCTCAAACTCTAAAATAGTCAACCCGAGATCGAGCCCAACCTGAACCCGAATAATCGAACCCGACGTCGACCCCGACCCCAACCCGAATTATAACTCACAGTATCAAGTTCAACCCGAGCCCGGCCCAGCCTAGACCTGATTAATAATTCCAATTTTTAGATTTTATTTCCGATTTCTTTATTAAATTGTTGTCTTTTTTTCTATTTTGATTATACACTAAATGTTCCAATGATTTCTCTCAATTTCTCTGTCTATAAGGGACCAAAAACTATTAAAATAATTTATTCAACATAATTTAATGTAAGTAGTAATTCTTGTAAGGAACTTCTATTAATCTAACGTGGATAACTAAAGTATGAAAAACATAATATATAAAATATTAAAATCGGGTTCGAGTTGGACTCAGGTTTTCAAAGTTTCAATCCAAGCCTAACTCTATTTTAGATTGGACTTGAGTTTTTTTTGTCCAAGCCTAACCCAAAATGTTAAAAAGGAAGCTCAAAGTTTTAAAAAATTCGGACCAAACTCGGGTTGGATTCGGATTGGCCAACCCAACTTGCACCTCTAATTGTATCTATCCCCACATTAAATTATGGTAACTAACTTTTTGGACAATACAAATCTAGTGATACTGATTTCAGAAAAAAATTAATTTTGAGCCTGATATGATTATTAATCTCTAGAAGAAACTTTTTTTACATCAATAGATTTCATATGGTGAAACTATATTACTTTTTCACTTGTTTGTTCAAGGATTACTGTAAGACAAGAATTATTCAGCTATCCAAACCTAAACAACCCAGAGAGTAAAAAAAATTAATTGCTATATATTTTCCCTATATATTACTGGAAACAGTTCGTCTCTAATTCCAAAGTCAAACAATGAAACACAGGAAGTGGAAAAGCTTGTCGCTCATAGAAACTTGAAGAACAATGAGGGGAAGACACCTTTGATGATATTTAATGAAGAACATGAAAAATTGGTCACATCTGAAAGCCAATGGGTGCAAGGCATGGCAAATTCATGCACCGTTGCAGCATCACTCGTTGCCACAGTTGTGTTTGCAGCTGCCATCACAGTACCAGGGGGCAATAGTAATAATGGCGTCCCAATCTTCTCTAGAGAAAGGGCCTTCATAATCTTTGCCATATCAGATGCACTTGCTCTTTTCTCATCACTCTCTTCTGTGTTGTCGTTCTTGTCAGTCCTCACATCACGCTATGCAGTAATAGATTTCCTCCATACCCTACCCAAAAGACTAATAATTGGTTTGGTCACCTTATTCATTTCTGTAACGTCCGTGATAATAGCCTTTAGTGCTGCACTCTATCTGGTTTTTGGCCAGAGAAAGGCATGGTTTCTTATCTTAGTCTTCACAATGGCTTGTCTACCCGTGACTTTGTTTATGTTTATGCAACTTCCCCTCCTCCTGGATATGATCAAATCCACATATGGCCCGGGTATTATTCGCAAGCCAAGTGAACGTACCTCTTTTGGATTAAGAAGAAAAATGCAAGGGTTTGGAGCCAGTATCTGCAACTCTGTACGTCGTATTAAATTCCTGAAGTAAATCGCGTATCGTTGTGCTATTAGCATGTTGTATTGATATTGTGTTGTATTAAGTTGCACAAGTAAATCATGTACCTTTATGTTGGCATGTTGAATAATATATTTTTATAGGTTTCAATTCAATGATCATTCTCTCATGAATGTTTAATATCTTTTTTGATAATCAGTTGTCCAAAGTAATTGTACCGACTAAACCCGAGACTCACATCAAGCGCTCGACTCTCAAGCGAGTCAATTAAACTCAGGTTTGTATTTGTGAGCGTGATATCAAAGAATTTAATAACACTCTAGTAGGAGTCGAACTCCAAACCTAATGTTTCATGACACCAGAGACCCGAGTAGAATTGCAAAAAGGGATTAGGTATTGCTCAATTTTTTTTTTTTTGGTCTTTTTTTGTCAACGGAATGCGGATTTTTATAATCAATCTCATTGTATTACAAGTCCAAGGAGTCTTTTAATTCTGGACCTAAAAAACTCAATAATGCAAACCAACAACAGTAGCAAGCCCAACCCAAAGCTAAAATTTTATTAATCTCATTATATTAGATATTGCTAAACCCAGTAGACAAAGTTTTTGACTTCATGACAAGAATAATAATAAAGCTGAACTTTTGTTAATTCTTGAACTAATTTGAATGGAGAATTAATTAGTCCTAATCCTTGTAGGCCTAAAAATAATTAATGTCAATTAATTAAGCTCAAATTTGGATAGAAAAAAGCTAAAAATCTCTTATATATATATTTAATTGTATCTTTAATATGATGTGTCATTATGTAGTACTTTGAAATCACATATAATGTGATTTTCAGTAGAACCATATAATGACACGTCACCTTGAGAATGTATTATTACGTGCATTTTTTTTTCTCTCTCTTCTTGTGCTTTTTTTTGGTAACAAATATACATAATGACTAATTTACAACTTCCTATAGAGATCAAAAGCTGGAGATAACTGCCGCTTGAGGTGTTTTTTATTCCAATTTAATTTGACCTCCCAATTTAATCCCATTTAGTAACCCATTCTCAACTATGGATTATATCTCTATCTCTATCTATAATATCTCTATATCTATATATATATATATATATATATATATATATTCGTTCAGAAGAGCACAATTAACTAGCAATCAAGAAATATCAATGTAATTTAATAGGTACAAATAACATTTCGGGGCCCCTGTTAAGTGGATCCAATTTGAAAGAGAGAGACTATTAAAATCTAATTGGACCTTTATCTCCAAGCAAGTCAAAGGTATGGAAGAAAATGGAAATAATGTTGAAGCCTCAGCACATGTTCCAGGCCATTAGAGACTTTTTTTTTTTTTTTCTTTTAAAGAAAGTTCGATTTCATAAATATCAGTATAGATGACTTGTCATATTCTTAAACTAATGATAGGCGACAACTCCTAAAAACAAATAGAAGTCCTTCACTGTTTCCAAATATAAAATCCGTCGCATTAAGTCATGACAGTGCCAATCCACTCAAAAATTTGCAATACATATCAACCCACTCAAAAAAAATTATTTTTATTTCGGTATTCTAGCATCCATACTAAAATTTCTACCTTGTTACATGTATCTTATACAATTAAGAAAATAAAGTAGGTATATTTAATTGCATTGCTCTTCTCGTGGGCTGCCTTCAATTTTATATTTCATTTTTTATTTGGTGGTTGATAGAGGAAGGGATTCTAACCAAAAATGAAAGACAGAGGACTTTACCCAAGTTTTTTAATATTATTTTCGGTGACTTACGGTTCATTTTTATTAATTTCGGTGATGCATGGAGTTCTTTATATCAAAAAAAAATTAACCAAAAAGTTTTGTTCAAATACGATAATTTAAAAAACATTTATGCTACACGTATTTAATTAATTCATTTTTCTTGTTTCAGTCAGAAGACTCGAGACTATACTTTAAGTTCTAACTACCAACAATCAGCGCAGAAAAAACTCAAACTCAAGACATTTGAATTTTATTTTCAATGTTTTACCGTTTTAATCGTCCTCTTAAAAAACATTGAACACAATTTAGATTTTATCTTCAATGTCTTTTCAAAAAAAACACAATTTTTGCATATGTGAGACCTTAAACAACACTTGTACTCTTTTTTAAAGTATTTGTTGGTATTCAAACCCAAGAAAGAGATGCATAATGTTTACTCAGAACCCGTCTTTCAGTCTCTTCTAACAAATGAAAAACGAAACAACTGCAGATTAATAATCATGGCCGGTCGATGACATATTCATATTAAAAAAATATATACAAAATTTTCAGCTAACCTCAATTTTTCTTGTTTTTCATCTAACCTTCACATTTTTTACAATATAAAATTGAATAGCATAGGATGTTCATTCAGAGTTATGAGATAAGATTTGAGAGACACCCAAATTCCACTGTGCAATCTCCTATGAATCAGTTTTGAGTGTGAGAGCCAAACACAACGTTAGATTCTTGCTGAGAAATCTTCAAACAAAACCTTCAAATCCTGAACCTTTATGATCAATTAATGGCTAGCTGCAGCTCTTCATCGTCTTCTCAGTACCCACACCCATCAATGATTAATGTGGGGAACTTTGTTTAAAAATGTGCAATTTTCAGCTTTTATGCATTTCAACTTATGGAGTTTCACTTGAAATTTGGAAGGTGTTAGAGTTCGAGAATGAGGAAGTGGTCTTCATAAAGTTTGTAGAGGACGTTTTGAGCTTTTCAGAAAGGCCTGGTTTGTAAAAGTTAGAGTTCGTTTGGGCCTTCAAACATCGTTTCGAAATCAAGCCTGAAAAGTTGTTTCGTACAATAAAATCCTGTTCGACCAACCAACTTCAACAGACCATAACTTGAGTTTCTGAAGTCCAAATCAGTTCTGTGCAGTGGCCTGCGTCCTTCATGGGCTGGGGTTGGTTTGTGTGGCTGGGCTTGCTCCGGAACGGCTGAAGGAAAAAGCAAAAGGGAGAAAAAGCAGAAGAAAAAGACAAGAAAGAAAAAGAAAGAAAAGTCAAAGAGATGTTGCTGTGGGGCAGGAACAAAAGGAAAAATAAAGAAAAAGAAAGAAGCAGTGAGCTTGGGCGTTGGAGATGCGACTGAATGAAGGAATAAAAAGAAACCAAAGCGGGCCCAGGCACTGGCGTGAGGCTAGGCAAAGAGGGCAGCAGGTCTTGGGCATTTAAAAGGAGATTCAAGCGGCGCAAATGGAAAAAAAGGCGGCTGTGCGGCGTGTAGGAGAGCTGTGCGGGCAAAACGAAAAAACAGGGATAATAATTTATTAATTTTTTTTATTCAAGTATGTTAGGTTAGATTTTTAATTTAGTTCTTGGAGATTTTGAACCCTTATTATAGTTTAATGGTTGAATCAATTCAGTAACATTATTTCTTCTTTTTCTTATGAATCTGTTCAGGATAATCTATTTTAATTGTTTTATTGATATGTAGTTTGATTGATTTAATCAAGCCTGTTAGATTGATCAAATTATTATCAATTGCTAGATTCAAGAGGTATATTACGTAATTGATATGGTTCCTAATCAATTGTGGCAAATAGTGATAGACGATTGTGGACAAGTTTTTGTTTATTGCTATGATTATCATGACCTAAGTTAACCAGTCCGAGCTTATGTGATTGTTGCTTAGAATAATCTAATTTCTTAGATATTAATGCTGCCATTATATTAAATTTAGAGAGCTTGTTCTAAATTGTGTAATGGTTAGAATCTAATGGAGAGCTTGTTTCATTAGTGAGGAATTAATGAAAATTTCGAGTAGCAGAGCTTGTTGTTAACTAATTAGATTCATTGAAGGGTAGAATAATGTTATAATTGATTGATTGTTCCATTAACCGTGAGGGTGAGATTGAACTGAAGAACTGAAGTTTTTAATTCATTGATTTCTGTTATTAATTTAATTTTCATTCGTAATTAGTTTGATCAAAATTTCAACCACCCATTTATTGTTTTGTTATTAATTAGATTTTAGTTTAGAATTAGTCAGAATAAATAAAAAATAAATTGTGGACACTCTTTGGTACGACCCTTACTCAGCTAGTTACTGTGTTTATTGTGTTAAGAAGTAAGGTTAATTTATTTTTAGAGTGTTAACGACGCGCTTCCATACCCCCTAACCCAAAAAGACATATTTGAAGGGAAAAAAGAGAAGCAAAAAAACAAGGGAAACAGAAACGCAAAGGAAAGGAGAATATGGGGAAAAGGAAAGAAAGGAAGAAAAGGAAAACAAACAAGAATGAAGACTCGAAGAGATATGGAAAGAAAGAAGAAAGAGGAGAAAGAAGAGGGAAAAAATACTGAAACAAAAGAAGAACAAGAGAAAAGAAAGATAAGAAAAAATATAATATTTGACCTAAAGAATTTTACTACATAGCTGACTAGAAATTACCTGATTGCAATATTTATAGGAGACAGTTCTTCAAATAGACACAGAACCTGTTGTCCCTCACCTAAAGCCTTCACAATTATATGCGAGTCACTCAGCACATTACCAAAAAAATAACTTCTCAAAAAGGCAGATCAGTCAAATAGGAAAAATCACCCAAACATAACATAAAATACAACATTCTCAGCAAGGAACTCTTAACTCCATAATTCCCAGATTACATACCCTTCCCCAAACCTCTAACACTATCCAGCTTCAAAACCAAATCCTGGACTGAGAAATCTTTAAACAACCCTCTAGACTTTGCCCAGAAAACCACTCTAAATTTAATCATTTCAATCTCCACGTCCCAATCAACACTACTACCTTCAAATATACATTTGTTCTTTAACAACCATAAGGACCCACAGATGGCCAATGCAATGATTGTCCATAAAACCAAATCCTTGTTTTTAAATATCCAGCCTTGCCACCAATCCCACATATTTTTGATAGAATTAGGAGATACCCACCGAATATCCGACCATTTAATCAAAGCACACCAAGCACCCCATGCTTTATGACATAACAAAAGAAAGTGATCAGTAGATTCAACACTTTCACCACAAAATTTGCACAAACAATTTTCATTATCCTATAACACCCAATCTCAAGAATCTCTCTCCTCACAAGACCCTATCCCAATTGATTAACCACCCAAAACGTTGCACTTTGGGTGGGGTAATATTTTTCCAAACAACTTACAATTTACTCCCAAAGAAGCCTCATACATCTTATACAATTCTTTCACAGAGAACAAGCAATCATCCTTTGGACCCCAACAATAAAAATCAGGGTCATTAACCAAGGAACAACCCCCAAACTTTCTAGAAGCTTTTCATTTTCTTCCTCTTCCCAAACAAATAGAGATCTTCTAAATCGCACTTTCCATTCAAGCATACCATTTTGTTGAACAACAAAATCCATCAAACACCCATCCTTATTACTAGCTATACTATATAATTTGGAAAATTTTCATACCAAAAGTTCCTCTCCAACCCATTTATCATGCCAAAAAGAAATTCTTCTTCCATTTCCCACCACCGATTTGAAGTTTTCATTAAAATTCTTAAACAAATCTGAATTTTCTGACTTATCCGTATAATTTCCCTCCAAACTGGTGAGAATTTATGCACAAATTCTACATCAGGCAGCCGCAATCCTTTATTACCACCATACTTTGTGAGGATTAACTTTCGCCATAAAGCATTCTCTCTCTAGAAAATCTCCACCACCACTGTACTAAGAGAACTTTATTCATAACACAAATATCTCTAACATCCAAACCACCCATATCTCTTCTCCCATGTATTTTGTCCCAACTAACTGGATGTATTTTCTTTTTGGTTCCATCTCTCCCCAGAGAAACCTACTCTGAATACTCATAATCTCCCTTGCTACTTTACATGGCATTTTGAACAACAACATAAAGAACACATGCAGTAAACTAAGTACAGACTTTACCAACACTAGTCTTCCTCCAAAGGAAAGAAACTTCTTTTTCCATGAAGCCAATCGCATCTTAATCTTCTCAATTATAGTTAGCCAAGTAATTCTTAATCTAGGATTCACACATAAAGGCAAACCCAAATACTTCAGTGGAAGACTTCTTTGCCTACATTTCAGAGAACTAGAAGAAAAAAAATTCATTTCATCAGTGCTTACACCTACACCACATATCACACTCTTCTTAAAATTGATCTTTAAACTGGAGACAACTTCAAAACATCTCAAAATCTTTCTAATATTTAACACTTCCTCCATACTAGTTGCACAAAAAATCATTGTATCATCTGCAAATTGTAAATGAGTTAAATAGAAATCCTTCTGACCAAAAGAGAGAACCCTGATCAGTCCTTGCTCTTTCGCCCTTCTGAACATAGCATTTAAGCCTTCCGCAGCAATAATAAACAACAGGGGAGACAGAAGGTCACCCTATCTTAAGCCTTTGCCCATTACAAACTCCTTAATGAGAACCATTTACAAGATCAGATGACTAAGTAGAAGAAATGCACTCTCTGACCCAGTTAACCCATTTTCAATCAAAAACATACTTCAGTAATAAGGTTACCAAATAATTCCAAATGAGGTTATAATATACTTTTTCAAAGTCGAGCTTGATAATTAAACCTTTCTCCTTCCTTTTCTTCCAATCAATGTAGTTAAAGACGAAAGGCGCAAAGGTCCTATATTGCCTGAAGAGCGAGACGATAAAAAAATGCTAACCTGAATAAAGCAAGGAGCTAACTTATAAAAATAATTAAAAATATATATTATGCATTAAAGATTCATTTATTCTAAGTTAAACAATATTTTATATAATAATTCTCTTTTAATACTAAAAAAATTAATATAAAAGATGACATAACATAATTAAGTTTTAAGCAAAGAGACCATTCTAAACTTTTTCTTCCATTTTTACTACTTTTATATTGGTTAAATATTGTCCAAACAAAAATATATTTAATCCTAAAACAATTAGACAAGAAACACAAGCACATTCAAGTAAAATAAGTTTTAGTTAATGAGACTCTCACCTCAACGCCTTTCGCCTTAGTCAAGGCAATTGTTTAGGCAGCGCCTTATTAAAATCGCCTCGCCTAAAGTGTGTTGAGGCGTTATGTCTCAACCTCACCTCGCCTTATCACCTAGGCGAGTGCCCGGTCGCCTTTGACAACACTGCTTCCAATAATCGATAACCTGATTTGCTATTAAGACTCCATCTTGGATATTTCTTCCTTCCAAGAATGCATATTGATTCTCCCAATAATCTTAGGCAAGACCTCACACAACCTAAATGATAACACCTTTGCCATTATTTTGTATATGATATACCAGTCCCCATGTGACACGTGTGACTACGAAGCTCGGACATTCAGAGCATATTAAGACGCTCGGCCATTTAGAACAAATTTGCCCCCTTATCCTCCATAACTCGTAGGCCTGAGCACAAGTCCTTCAGAGCACTCCCCAAGGGTCAGAACTTATCATCGCCTTAACACTCTACAGAGCAAAGGATAAGGAAACTGTCACTCACAGATATCTCTCAAGCGCAGTATCTAACATGGTAATTGCCATCCTCCGATAATCGAATCCCTATATTCATGGCTCCAAATCCTAATCAACTAAGGAAATCTCTAGCCTATAAATAAAACCCTAAGGTACGCCTTTTATTTTCATGCTCATTCTTTGGCTGACATTATAGTCTTTCAATTCAGTTTTATTGACTTAAGCATCGGAGCGGCTACCGCCGGAGTCAATCCAGTGGCCCTCTGATCTTCTTTTTGAATGTTTTTCAGGGAGCAGAGTTTGGAGTTCACAGCAGCCAAAAAATGCAACATCAGTTTGGCATCGTCTGTGGAAAATGACAATCGTTCTTTCCACTAAGTGCTCTACTTACGAACAAACTCATCCTCCTTCTCACCGGAGGATCATGGCCCCCAATCTCCGACCGAGGAAGAATGCTCAAGATATCCACTATCGAAGCACCACTAGGGCTTCACTCTAGGGGTTTCAAGAGCAAATCCAGTACCTCAAGAGTCTCAACCCCAAGCGGCTCCAGTTCCTCCAGCTCGGGAGCACCAAAATCCTCCTCCATCCATGGGACATACCTATCCCATTCATATGGGTGCCGAAGCGACAAGGCCAGATTCGCAAGAAGTCCCGCCTAGGGACCCACGGAGAGCTAAAGAAGTTGCGGACTCTATGGATCGCACTGTTGCGATGAGGGGTATTTAAGCCCCTCCAGAGCAGGATAAGCTAGCAAGGCTGCTCGGAAGGCTTGCCACGCCGTTCACCCCTGCTTTAATAGCCGAGGAGAGGCCAAAGAAATTTGTAGTCCCAAAGTTTACCCCTTATGATGGGACTGGGGACCCCGGAGACCACCTGTCCCATTACCAGCATACCATGGCCCTACACGGTGCCTCTGATGCCTTTATGTGCTGCACCTTCATAACCAGCCTCAAAGGCACAACTTTGAAGTGGTTTCATCACCTTCCACCGAACTCAGTCACTAGTTTCTATGAGCTCGGAAGGCGCTTCCTAAACAGGTTCATGACCAGTAGAAGGTTGAGGAAGGGTCCTAAGTTCTTGTTAAATGTAAAACAAACCAAAAAGAAGCCCCCCAGAGAGTACATTGCGCGTTTTAATGCCGAACTCACTGAGATTACAAATTGTGGCTCGAGCTTCCTAGTGGCCGCTTTGACCTCTGGTCTTGCACAAGGAGGTTTCAGGGATTCACTGACAAAGAGCCCTCCTGTTGACATGGCAGCCCTCATGGATCGGGCCAGAAAATACATTAATCTAGAAGAAGCAAAGAATACCTCCCAAAAGATTAAAGAGCAAGCCCAGAAGGATGATCCGAAAAAGAATGGCCAGAAGAAGGAGGATCAGAAGAGGGACCCTACTACAGCTAGGAAAAGGGACAGAAGCCCAGAAAAAGAATAGTGTCTAGAACTCCGTTTAATGCTTCCCCAAGGGGATTCACCACCTTCACTCCTCTGAATGCTTCCCTGACTCACATACTTCGGCAAGCCCGATCTCGCAAAAATATAAGGTGGCCAGAGCCACTAAGAGGCGATCCCAACTACTAGGACCAGAGCAAGTATTGTGATTTTCACAAAGACCGTGGGCACACCACAAATACATATAAGGCCCTTCAACATGAAATCGAGCAGCTTATAAGGAGAAGACGACTGCAGGAATTTGTTAGGCAAGATGGGGGGCAGAACCTTCGTGATGATAGGCCTTAGCAGAGGAGAGTAGACCAGAGGCAGGACCAAAGACAGGAACAAAGGGAAGGACGGAATGAACCTCAGCGACAGAATAATTAGGTTATCTTTGTCCTCTATGCAGACACCCCAGCAACAGAAATTTCCAACAGAGCAAGAAAACGGTATGCTCGGGAGGCCAGAACTACTCCCAGCGTCCTACCGATCTCCAATGTCGAGAAAAGATTGAGACCAGTACCTGAGATTCAGTTTTCAGATCAAGACCTTACAGGAGTACACTGTCCTCACAGTGATGCCCTCGTCATCTCTCTTAAAATCTCCAACTTTGAGATCCGAAGAGTCTCGGTGAACACATAAAGTTCTGTAAATGTTCTATTCTACGAGCCCTTCAAATTGATGAAGATCGACCTCAATGACATCAAGCCCGCAGCCATAATCATGGTAGGATTTGATGAAAATCTCAATACCCCATTAGGAAGGATGAAACTCCCTCCTACAATAGGAGCGGGAGATGGGAAAAAGACCATTATAACTGAATACATGGTTCTGAATGCCAAGTCCCCCTATAACGTCATAACTAGGAGACCTTGGCTATACCATATGGGAGTGGTCACCTCGACCCTCCACCAGTGCCTGAAGTATGTCCACAATCAGGCTGTCTACTTTGTCAGAGGGTGCCAGCCGACCTCTAGAGAATGTCATGCTCTCGCTCTCAGAGAGAAAGCTTCCAAATAGAAATTACTGCACGCTAGTGAGTGCGTGGATCTAGTCCTCTCCCACCACCACAAGGCGGAAGACTGCCCTTTCAGAATTGATGAGCCACTAAGCCCTAGAGGAAGGGACAGTAGGGCTAAGCCCATAGGGGACCCCGTTAAAGTCCTAGTTAGCTCGGAATCACAAGGGCAATATCTGCAGATAGGTCCAGACCTGACACCTGCCGACCAGAATGAGATGATAAAATTATTGAAGAACAACCTCTTTGTGTTTGCTTGGGAAACAAAGGATATAGAAGGCATAGATCCCAGACCTCATCACTTACAAATTGATAGTAGATCCTGAAAATCCACCAGTGACACTGAAAAGAAGGTCACTTGCCCCAAAGCGGCACCAGGTCATCAATGAGGAGGTCTAGAGGCTGCTTGAGGTCAAGATGATATGAGAAGTATTTTACCCCGAATGGCTAGCCAACACCATTCGGGTTAAGAAGAAAAATGGCAAGTGGAGAGTCTGTGTTGACTATACAGACCTCAACAAAAAGCTTGTCGCAAAGATAGCTTTCCTTTGCCAAGGATAGATCAGCTAGTTGATGCTACTGCAGGACACGAATTCATGAGCTTCATTGATGCTTACTCTGGGTATAACCAGATTCAAATGTACCCTCCAGACCAAGAAAATACAAAATTCATAACCGAGCGAGGTCTTTATTACTATAGAGTGATGCCGTTCGGCTTAAAGAATGTTGGGGCAATATATCAGCGACTGGTCAACAAGATGTTCAGTCCTCTGATCGGCAGTACCATGGAAGTTTACCTTGATGATATGTTGGTCAAAAGACTGCAAAAAGGCAGCCACCTCCAGCACTTAGCTCAGACGTTTGACATTCTGAAGCAACACAAGATGAAACTAAATCCTTTAAAGTGCACCTTTGGAGTGACGAAGGAAAAATTCTTGGGATACATTGTCAACTAGAGGGGCATAGAAGTGGACCCCACTCAGATTAGGGCTTTGATTGGCTGGAATCACCAAAGACCAAAAAAGACATTCAGGCTCTGAATGGTAGAATTACAGCTCTAAGCAGGTTTATCTCCAAGTCCACTGATCCCTGCTTACCGTTCTTTAAAGCCTTAAAGGATAGTAGATCCCTACAATGGACAGAAGAGTGCGAAAAGGCCTTTTAAGAGCTGAAAGAATACCTAGCTTCACCTGAACTCTTATCAAAGCCATTCCATGGAGAAAAGCTACTTCTCAATCTTGCAATTTCTAAAAACACTGTCTGTTCTTTACTGGTCAAACATCACGGGGGGGTCCAGAAACCTATATTTTATGTCAACAGGGCATTATTAGACACAGAGACAAGATATCCTGAGATTGAAAAGCTGGCCTATGCACTAATAATATCTACCCGGAAGCTCCGGCCTTACTTCTAAGCACATCCCACTAAAGTTTCAATTGCTTACCCCTTGAAGTGAGTTTTGAGGAAGCCTGAGGTCGCAGGGCGATTGGTCAAGTGGTCAATGGAGTTAGGGAAATTTGACATATCCTATGTTCCACGGATCTCTATCAAAGGGCAAGCTTTGGCTGATTTTGTTGTTGATTTCAACCCAGCACTGCAAGATAGGGCACAACTTTGTGAAAGCTCGGAAACATGGCAGCTTTACACTGATGGATCGTCCATAGATGATGGATCTGGTGTTGGCTTGGTATTACAATCCCCTGACAGGCTTATAGTAGAAAAGGCAGTCAGCCTGGGGTTTAGAGCCTCCAACAATGAATCAGAATACGAAGCCCTTATCCTCGAGATGAAGTTAGCTCTGGAATGCGAGGCTCAGAACCTCGAAGTTTACTCTGATTCCCAATTGGTGGTAAGCCAAGTTTTGGGAGAGTTTTCCATCAAAGATGACAGGATGCTTCGGTATTCAGAACTTGTTAATTCACTGAAACGCTCCTTCTAAACGTTCTCTATTCAAGAAATAGAAAAAGGCTAGAATTGCAAAACTGATGCTTTGGCAAGCATGGCATCTCACCTAAAGTCAGAAGGAGATTCTACGCTAAAAATCTCCCATCAGTTAAGACCGACCATAGGGGAAGTCTAGTTATCCAAGCTACTGAGCAACACCAGAACTGGATGACTCCCATCCTCTAATTCTTGGAAGGAGGGCTCCTCCTAGATGACAAGAACCAGGCTAGAAGAATACGAATCAGGGCAGCTCGCTACCTAATCCTACGCGGGAAACTTTACAGAAGATCCTATTCTCAACCCTTGTTGCAGTGTTTAAATCCAGAAGAATCTCAGTATGTCCTGGCGGAAATACACGAAGGAATTTGTGGAAACCATAATGGGGGTAGAACCATAGCCCACCGAGCTCTGACTCAGGGCTATTACTGGCCTGGTATGCGGAGACAAGCTAAGAAGTACGTCCAGAAATGCGACAAATGTCAGAGGTTCGCTCCCTACCAACACCACTCCTACCATGAGCTCATTCTTATTGCCAGCCCATGGCCCTTTGTTCAGTGGGGGATGGACATCATAGGCCCATTGCCTAAGGCCACACCAAACAGGAAATATCTTCTAGTGGCCATTGACTATTTCTCTAAATGGGCAGAAGCAGAGCCTCTAGCACATATTATTGAGAAGGAAGTCAAGAGTTTTACCTAGAAGAATATAGTCTACAGGTTCGGCATACTACGCGTGATCGTCTCAGACAACGGTACACAATTTACTGGTAAAATGTTTAAGAAATTCTGCCAAGACCTGCATATCAATCAACATTTTTCATCTCCTGGCCATCCCCAAGCCAACGGGCAAGCAGAGGTCACTAACCGAACAATCCTTGATGCTCTTAAGAAGAGGTTGGAAGAAGCTAATGAAAGATTGGTTGAAAAACTCCCTAGAGTGCTCTGGGCCTACAGAACAACTAGAAGAACGCCAACCTCCGAAACTCCCTTTTCACTTGCCTACGGTACCGAAGTAGTGATCCTTGTTGAGATCAGTATGCTTGCCCTAAGGACTGAAGCTTTCAACCAAGAAGCCAATAATCAGCAGCTTGCAGAAAACTTAGACTTACTAGAGGAAAAGAAGGATCAAGCCAGGATCAGGATGGAAGCATATTAGCACAGGATGGCCAACAATTCCAAATTGGGGCTAAAACCCATCAGCTTTCAAATTAGAGATCTCGTCTTAAGAAGGGTGTTCCCAAACACCAAGGATCCACTATGGGAAAGTTATCACCCAACTAGGAGGGCCCTTACGGAGTAACGAAGATTGTTAGACCTACCACTTATTAGCTAGAAAACATGGTTGGGAAATCTATTCCCAGGCCTTGGAATATAGAACACTTACGAAAGTATTATCAATAAAGACCCTTTTTTCTTTCTTAAAATATCTCCGTGAAGTGTTCTCATATAATGTACAGAACCTTAGGTATGGTCCATTTTAATGTACAAACTCCCAAGTCTGGTCCATCTTAATGTACAGACCTTTAGGTATGGTCTATCTTAATGTACAGACCCCTAGGTCTGGTTCATCTTAATGTACAGACCCTTAGGTGTCATGCTCCGAATTTCCACGAACTCAGGGGTGAGCGATATAAAACAAGAAAGGTAAATAAATGACAATCTAAAGGATTTAACTAGACAGATGTTCATTCTCATTAAACACATAACATATAAAGTACAGTCAACAAAACAAATTGTTCATGTCAATATGGGCTTAAGCCCTTACATCTCAAAGTGTGCCCCAAGGGCCAATTTTAATTCCAAATTTCCTTCCCTTTCTTTTGTTAAGGTCTCATCAAGTCTCACATAGCAAGGGTTTCATCTGTAATATGGTATCCCACGAATGGGTCAGCTCAACTATTGGTATAATATAGTGCTAATGCAAGAAACAAAATTAAGGCGTGGCGTGTGCAAGTGTACATTTATATCTACATGTCATCCAGTATCATCAATGCAGTACATGAACAGTATGCGTGACACACCCATGCAAACTCCATGCCACACTCATGTCTCGCTTTACGGTCCTTCCCCGTTGGCCTGCAAGTACCATAGTATGTCTCGCTTCACGGTTCGGACCCCGTTTGGCATGCGAGTATCAATGACCGATTTTGGATTTTTCACCACAAGATCTACACCCTCATAATGCACAGCACCACGTGCTCAACCCACACCATGCTTTCAAGGAATCACACTATGCCAATATGCCTTGATTCCACCATGCGATAATGTAATCTCTACTAAACAATTTATCAACACATGAAGCATGCATTGAGTAATGCACATTCTACTTAAAGCGACAATGACATTAAATCACAAGGCTTCTTCTACAAGTCTGCATATCATGAATAATCAATTTAATCACATGCTTGATTTTCACATTCACCATCTTGACAATTCTCTAAAAACATAAATCATACACTATGCCAACACATGGAATATGCATATAGTCATAATTTGTATCTATCACTTAACCAAACTTTCAGAAGATAACAAGAAACACATAAGCACATAAACAATTAAACAAATATGTAAATCATTAAGTCAACATGGCAATTACTCCTAAATTTAATCCTATTTCTTACTTAGCAAAATATCATACCTGATGGGTTGGTCTCAACCCTAAGAAATCACGCTCGTGATGTAGCTGAACTAATAGTGATAATGTAGGAGGTCAGATCGCCCTCTCCTTGCCTTTCAGTGTCCCTAAAATCATGAAATGTCACTCAGTCCATTTGCTACTTGAATTATGTTATTCATCAAATTTTATGTCTTTATTTTATGAGTTTCTATTTTTGCTAAAATAAACTCTACCATTGAGTCCAGAATGTCGAACAAAGTCGGTTTAGGCTTTTACAGAATTTAATTTGGACACCCGAGCTAAAAAGGGCAAATCGGTTATTTTGCACTTTCACGGGTCCTTACATCCCGAGACCTCTTTTCACAAATTAAACTCCACAATTGAGTCTGGAATGCTCAAAATAATAAAAATTCATTATTTGTTTACTTAAAGCAGAGTTCGTTTGACTGCTTTTTGACTCAGTGGCATTTCTATAATTTTCTTTTATTTTTAATTAATTAATTAATTAATAATTAATTAATATTTTATTCAGGGGGGTCAAACTATAATTTTTTTTAAAAGTTCTGGGGGTCAAATTAGAACTTCTCAAAGTTCTGGGGTTAAATCAAAATTTTAAATTTTCTTATTCTAAATCCGAATAGCTAAACAGTGGCTAAGTCCCAAAACAGGGATATATATCCCTAGCCTCAATTCCAATTTCAATTTACTAAACTAGTAGCCAAACACCCCTAATTCATTTTTAATTTGTAACATGCATTTGACACGTGTAGGGTGGGTCGGGTCCAACCCAACCCGAATTGACCCGAACCCGACCCAAATCGAACCCAAGACCCGAACAGTGCCCCTTCTTCCCTGATTTTTTCAGTAGGGTTTTGGCGAGGTTCTGGCGCCTTCTCCGGCGCCGGCGACACTATTCTGATCAACTTTTTAGGTTTTTCAAATGCCATTTTCTTCCTCTTTTCATTTAAATCTCATCCCTAGGTTTATTTTTCCATTTTACCCATTGAAGCTTCACGAAATAACCAAGAACCATGGCTCCGGCCAACTAGATTCTTGTTATTTCAAGCTTAGTTCTTCACTGTTTCCTCACCATTCCCTTTCATTTTGTTTTCTGCACTTAAGGGGATTAATTTCCCATAGTTTAAACCAAGGTTTACACATGAAATGTTAGGACCCGATCCCATACTCATGACCTGCAACCGTGAATATCTCGGTCATCTCTCACCCTTTTAACTTAGTTCTTTTTGCATTTTCATCTATATTTCATGCTCAACAAGAACTCAAATTTAAAACTAACTATAATGCTAAAAAAAAATTTAAAACAGAACTAAGCATGGGTTACCCACTTTCTGATCTTTCTCTAGTGCAGCTTCTCTCTCTTCCTTTGTTCAAGCTTTTGGTTCCTCTCCTTGAGCCTCTCCCAATGTGCACGACCTCTTTTGCACAGCCTCACTCTCTCACTGATTTCTTTCCCTTTTTCTCAAACCCACATATGTATGAATACACATCACACACACTCCCTATCTCTCTCTCTCTCCCTACGATTTGGCCTGCATACACTTAACCCATCTGACATACACACACAGA
This sequence comes from Nyssa sinensis, assembly GCA_008638375.1. Taxonomy (NCBI): domain Eukaryota; kingdom Viridiplantae; phylum Streptophyta; class Magnoliopsida; order Cornales; family Nyssaceae; genus Nyssa; species Nyssa sinensis. The sequence goes on along the minus strand of CM018035.1, from coordinate 13,267,767 downwards.
ACACACCTTCTCACACACACCATCAGTCACCCACTCCCTTACACACAACAGCCCCTCATACTCCCTTGTGTGTTGCACACTCAACCTGCACACACACACACATAGCAGTACACACACACACACACCAAATATATATATATATATATATTAAAATGTATTAAACATATATATATATACATACTTACACAACATACATACATATATATTTATTTAATTATATGCATACATATGGTATATAATACTACATACATATACATGTACACCATACAATATATATATATATATGCACATACACATACAACACATTAAATATACATATACACATATTTATTGAAATGAAAAATTTATTCCGAAATCTTGAACCTTTACATTAGGTCTGGTCCATCTTAATGTACAGACCCCCAAGTCTGGTCCATCTTAATGTACAAACCCTTAGGTCTGGTCCATCTTAATGTACAGACCCTCAGGTCTGGTCTATCTTAATGTTCAGACACTTAGGTCTGGTCCATCTTAATGTACAGACCCCCAGGTCTAGTCCATCTTATTGACCTCTAAAAGCCTTGTACCCAGTACAAGCCTTTTAGGTCTTGTCCATCTTAGTAAACCTGCTCGATTACCTTCCAAACTGAAGACAAAAGATTTGACTCAGCTGTTCGGCTACGTTGTTACAAACATTTTTCAGTCAGATGCTAATTCTGGCCAACTGTTATAAATCTTCTTAAGTTCTTATTAGTAAGTTCTGGTCTTGGAGGTCTGATTATCGAAGATTTGTTCAGTTACTATCCAGTAATTATCAGTCCAATTATTATCACAAGTCATTTTGCTCAGCAATTAAGCCCTGGATGGTTTGCTTTCACAAAACTTGCTGATCAAGTTATTTAGTACAAGTTTTAATTCAAATGCCTTCAATTTCGGACTCAGATTTGCTCAGGTTATTACGAGTTGCTTTATTCAGAAGGTTGCTTCTTAAGACTGATCTGAAAGGCATAAAACTCTTGAAAAACTTTGTTTACATTAATTGCAAGTTCCAAAGGCTGAAGCCCATTCATATATTATAGAGTAGCAATAATTTGGGACAGCGCTGAATCAACTTGACATCCACTCAAAATTCACAAGTGTTATAGATCAAAAGGGCAAAGACACTAAAAGCTCTAAAGAAAAGACAGTTCTATTGATAAATATGTTTGAGTACATCGGAATTCAAAAATAGCAAGTTACATATAATAAATCTTAGGCTTGGTCAGTGGGTGTAGGCCCCTTTACTGAAGGATGCTCGGAAGGGGTGGCTTTGGCTTCTTTGCTTGGAACAGCAGCATCCAAAGAAGCAGCTCCAGGACCCACAATCGATGACAAGTCGAAATCTAGAAACTTAGCAAGAATTTTGGATTGGAAGTTGTCAAAACCAAATTGGATAAGCTCGTCACCCATTTTTTCAACTTCCTCCCTCATCTCTGTTTCGGTCTCGATCTTTGCTAAATCGATTGCTTCCTGGAGCATCTGATCATAAAGGTACCAAAGGTTGTATATCTCCTTCTGAAGATCTTCTGCCCTCCGAGCATGCAGATCTCTCTTAGACTCCAGAACGGCCAAAGAATTGGAGGCCTCTTTTAGCTTCTCCTCTGCAGCATGAGCTGCAGACTGAGCCGTATAGAGCTGCAACCTAACTTCGTCCAGTTCAGTCTGAAGTTTTTCAACTTCTTTTGAATCTAGAGAAACTTCAGTCAGAGCTGTAAGAGTATGCATGGACTGTAGGTCACAAAGCAAGGAAGTAAGTAACAATAAGAGAAAAAGAGAGAGAAGAGGAGAAATCAGAAGTTACTTTGATCTGAAAAGAAGCAAGATCAGCCAACAACTTCTCCGGCTTCTGCCCCTTGAGCTTCAAAGGGCCCTTATCCCAGAACTACTTCAGGGCCTTTTTTGCGACCTGATATCCAGTGTCATTTGAAGTCTTGGACTTGGCAGCTGACTTTCCTTTGCTTATTCGACTGACCAGGGCAGGAGGAACCATTGATAGTAGGAGGGGAGCTTCCCTCTCGCCCTCGGGAGAGTAGGAGATCAACCTCCTCCTTTTCACTTGAAGGGGAGGCTCAGGCTCAATTTGGGAAGAAGCCTCCCCCAACACTTGTGGCTTCGAAGTCCACTTCGCCATCAAATTCTTCTTAAACTCCTCAGCACGGGTTTTAACAGCCATCAGATTCTCTGGGGTAACGATGACTGTATGAACCCGGTTCGAGGTCTGGAGGAGCTGACGGTACTGGTCTTGAAGGTCGGTGGTAAAAATGGACCTCCTCTAGGCACTCTTATCTGCATAGGAAATACAAGCACATTAGTTGAGCAGTTCGGAAGTAGAAATATGAAATAGAACAAGAACTGTTATAAGAAAGGGGTCTCACCCTTAAACCCCGTACTTCGGGGGAAAGTTGAGATATGGTCCCGGAAGTCTTCACGCTCCCATCCTCTTCCAAGTTTTATTGGAAGAAGGTACGAAGGAAAGAGGTCTAAACCCCCTATCAAAAAACATATAATAGAGGCTCTCTAACCTCATGTATTTCAAATCCATATTACTACGAATCAAGTCAAGGGACACATCTACATTATTCTGATGCCCTAACACTATAAAACCTAGAAGATGCCGCCAACTGTTCAAGTTAAGGTCGGCAGGGCAGACATTAAACCAATTAAAAAAACCCCTAACTAGGTCAAGAAGAGGGAGAGTTAATCCCATTTCAAACCAGGCAAGGTATACGCAGATCTCGCCCTCTTTAATATCATACGGGCGATCTAGGGTGCTTGGAACCCTAAAGGTAACGTTTGAGGAGAGGTTATATTTTTCCCACAATTCCTCTAACATGCCTTCAGTAATGGCACTTTCCCTTTCTTCCCTTTGAGTGGATCGACCAGATGTCTCTCCAACTCTATTTCGGGGTTTCAAGAATGCGTCTACTATCTTAACCTCTGAATTAGAGGGAGATCCTATTGACCTATTGTCGGCACCAATGGAAGAATGACTATCTATAGCTTGGACATAGGATGGCACAGTCATCCCCGAAGAACTTCCTGTGCTGTCCCTAGAACTAGAGGAAAAAGAGGCAGACATTGCCAAAGGAACAAAAATGAGGCACCAACAGTCACCTTGGAAGTCGGACAGATAGGACGCATAGCTTTTCGGAAGCACATAACCCTACTTACTCATTGAGTTCTAACTTGGGTTTAGGGGGGGGGAGTAACTGATATACCACAAAGTGACAGACCAGTCCCCATGTGACACGTGTGACTACGAAGCTAGGACATCCAGAGCATACTAAGACGCTCGGCCATTCAGAACAGATTTTCCCTTTTATGCTCCAGAACTCGTAGGCTTGAGCACAAGTCTTTCAGAGCACTCCCCAAGGGTCAGAGTTCATCACCGCCTTAACACCTTACCGAGCAAAGGATAAGGAAACAATCTTCAATAAGGAAACTGGCACTCACAGATATCTCTCAAGTGCAGTATCCAACATGGTAACTGCCATCCTCCGATAATCGAATCCCTATATTCATGGCTCCAAATCCTAATCAACTAAGGAAATCTCTAGCCTATAAATAAAACCCTAAGGTACGCCTTTTATTTTCATGCTCATTATTTAGCTTACATTATAGTCTTTCAATTTAGTTTTATTGACTTAAGCATCGGAGCGGCTACCGCCAGAGCCAATCCGGTATCCCTCTGATATTCTTTTTGAGTGTTCTTCAGGTAGCAGAGTTTGGAGTTCACACCAGCCTAAAAGTGCAGCATCAATATACACATCCAATTAGACATATAGGCCCATAATCCCCAAGGCCTTTTGGATAAGAACACTTGGGGTTCAAAGTAATACAAGATGAATTTAAGCCTCTCACCAACTTACCTTTTTTTAATGAAAATCCTTAATTAATTCCATAAAATCATGCTTCAAGAAATTTCATCCCTTTCTAATAAACATGAAATTAAAACCATCAGACCCTGGGCCTTGTTCCCTTCACAACAACACACTGCCGTCCACACTTCTTCCTTAGAGAACTCGACAACCAACTTTCTATTTTCATTAGATTCAACTTTAACATCAAAATACTCATAGAACACAGGCCCAATAACCCATCTTTCCAAGAAATATCATACTCTAAACCATCCAATAATTAAAATATCATATACGAGCTCGAATTTATAATAACATTAACTTATAATTTCTGAAAATGCAAACATAATCAATCAATTAAAACAATTATTATTATTATTATTTTTATGGATGGTCTCTTCCAATTATGTTTCAGACGTGACTCTAGATCTACTACGGCTCACCCTAAGTTGAAATGGCAGAAGGAATATCATATTTTTGAAATCATGGCTCGAGACCTTTCTTCTTTCCCAAGTGGAACATGCTTGAGTATTTGGCAACGCTTAATTACTCCTGTCAGTAATCTCTTCATTCTCTTTCCTCTATGATTAGCTAAAATATACCTTTTGTATTTTGTCTTTTTGTGTTCAATTGATAAGTTAAAGATGATATATCATTAACAAGCCCTATTTAACAGCGAACTAATTACAAGTAAGATTTAGCTCATCATATTATTGCATGAAATTATGTTCAACACTAAATTAAAATAGTAATGTTATACTTCCCAAATTTGTTTTCAAATAATGTGGCATTACCATATCATTGTGCCATGTTAGTTTATCACTAACTAATATTTAAGAGTAATGCTACACTTACCACCTCTTTTTTATTTTTATTTTTATGGGAACGGTGAGGTGTTACAATTCATGTATTACAATCAAATTAACAGTACAATTATAATATTATAAAAAAAATAGAAGACTAGTACAATTACAACATTATAAAGCAACAAAAGAATACACCACCTAGCGACAATTTTAAACGAGGCTTTTTTCTTAAATTAAATGATGCTTTTTATTTTTTTGATATTTTCATAAAAACAGTTTATTTAAAATTTTATCTTATTTCTTTTTTAGATGCAAAATTATTAATATTTTTGTATTCAAGTTTTGCATATTCTTTTCAATCAATAGTATGGTTAATCCACTTAATCTTTTTTTTTTTTTTTTTGTGACATAATTGTTCTTAGATAGGATTTTATCAATTTTAATTTGAAAAATCTTCTTTTTAGAGAAGAAACTATTATTATAAATGAAACATTATTTATAATAAAAAAATTAACACAATCTTCAAATTAAAAAAATAAAGTCCAAAACATGTAGAACAATAAAACTTGATTTATTACTGTTTGCACCAAAAGTTGTGTTTGAATTTAGTAATTTAAATGGGCATGCAACTCCTTCACCTTCATTGTGACATATAAGAGAAAAATGAATATATTAATCTAAAGAGTTATAATTAATAAAATTATTTAAAACAAATAACTTATAATTCTTATAAGAAAATTAAGTACAAATCTTTGTGACTTGAAACTTATTTTTTTATACACACACACATATATATATTTTTATGTGTATATATATATATATATATATATATATATATATTTTTATTATTATTTATATGCACACACACACATATAGTAATTGAGTTATAATTGAATAGAACAATGTTTTAGACAAGTGTCGAATTTGTTTTTTTGTTTTTGTAATCAATTTTTTGTAATGTAATAATGTTTGTATATATATAGTAAATTACTAATATATATTGTAATTATAATAGAATAGTCGATGCGAGTAATGCCTCCGATGGACCTGTCAAGAGAGGAAAAGGATAACCAAGGCGAAACTCTCTAGACAAGCCTAAGGTCGTGGCGATAAGAGAAGGAGACAATTCAAATACTCGACCCTGGACATGAACATAAGCTACATCTCGATCTTTGACAAAAGATAAATTTGGATAAAACTCGCAAACTAATGGCTCATTAATTGGGCTAGAGATGGAAAGTAGTGAGAGCCACCCTCTCTCCTCGAATGGGCAGTATGTCATGGTACCTCCAATATGATCCATTTGAGATGCTCTCTCAGGGAGGAAGAGACGAGACTCTATAATGGGCCTACGAGTCTCAACTATGGACGATGGATACAAATTAACATTCCTAGGTTTATGAACGACTGAAACAAAGGGTTCGTTCGATCGAATCCTAAGTAGTGAGTCACTTGGTTCTAATTGAAATATAATAGCCCAATTGAATTTTTAAGACTTTTGTGCAATATAAAAAATGGAGCCATTATTATTCAATTACACCCACTAATACTTAAACAAAGAACTATTTAAGAAAACTCTTTAATGCAAGAAATGTGTGTGTGAAAAACAAATCCAGTGCATCCAACCCATTATCTTTGCTTACCATTGTGAACACACCATGTAGATGAATTTGATTATGAAATGTGAATGCTTGAGTGAACACAAGGCCTGAGAACACTACTCAAATGGACTTGGATACATTACAACTCAATATAGTTTTATTAACATAGATTGGCCAACTTAAACTTAGACTAAAATTCCTAATAAGATGAACCCCCTTCCCTAGAAAAATAGCATCGATAATCGAAAAATGATGCATCAAGGGAATAGTGTGAAGAAGGTTGCAAAGCTCACTAGGATCTTTTACCTGAATAGATTTAGATTAGTCTTTAGAGCTGCCTAGATCTTCTTAACTAGCAGAGGCAACCAAATCCTTTTTAGAGGCGACCAAATCCTTTTTAGTTTGCTAACAAATTTTGAAAGTGTGTTTTAACAAGGGTTTAATAAATCACAAACAAACACACAAAAGAGAGAGAGAGAGAGAGAGAGAGAAAGAATAGAGATACTACCTTTGGGATTTTTATCACTGGCAAACCACTAGTTTCAGGAGCTTTTTCTTTTTCCTTTAAAGACTTGGGAATCTTAACCACTTCCTTCTCACTCTCATTTTCTTCTCCCTTGCTCCCATCTATCTCGGAATCAAAGATTCTGAAACCAATCTAAGGAAAGCTAGGATGCCATAACCTCCTCAACGTCTTTTCTCTTTCACTTTTTTATATGGGATCCTCAATGAGCTATCATCTTTGTAAACTTTGGGAGTATTTCTCGTTGGTGGACGAATGGCCTCTCTTTGAACAAAATCAAAAAAGTATTTCAAATGCTCTTTCCAAAATTGACACATACTAAGAGAGGGTAACCCTACTTGAGAATCACCTCGTACTACCAAAAGGCCATTATCTACAGCTAACTCAAATTGTTGATCATTGTTGAACCTCTTGAAACAACTATTAAAAGATGTATGAGGAAAACGATGGATTGGTAACCCTTGATAAATGCCAAAATGATGCATAAACTCTATGAGGATTATATTGTGTGCCTCTGTCTTCGGACTTGATCATAAATCTAAGGCAACAAGGTATTAGAACATAACCCCAAAATAAGCATGAGTTGATACACTTTCCTTCTTCAAGTTATGCTCGACAGGATGTTCTTAATTCTGGCCAAGATTGACCTCACTTTTTAAGATTCGAATATATGGATGAAAGCAATACTCTGTCTCTTGATCTAAAAAGTTAGCCAGCTTCTTCAAACTTCCTTTGCCATGCCATTTCCATGCTCGTGGTAGTTGCTCCTCCAAAGGGAACTTCTCTAGTTTGGTTGAAGTATACCCTGGAAATCGTTCAAACAAAAACAGTTGAAGAAAGATAGTGGGAGTGTAGTTCACTATATTATACCTACCCACAGATATACGATGCTCACTACCAAACATGTCCAGTTTGTGATATAAAATACCAAGGAAAAGTGGCCCTAACGCTACAGAACCACGAGAAGCCAACTTAATGGCTAAAGGGAAAATCTTGCGTTGATCCCATCATCTAAGGGCATTGGAAAAATGTATTGCCCCAACCAGAAAGCTAAAAGATGACCAAATCATGAGGACGATTATATAAAGGTTCATTCACTACCCTACGACTACCTCCTTTCTAACCTTCTTATGAGCTTCGTAATCCTTAAAAAAATAGCTAAGACATGCAGAAAAATTATCTTTGTGACCACATTTCTTGCTACCAAAATGACTAGTGTGATTAGAACACTTAGTTTGGTAATAGTCGACATAATCCAGAACCACGTTGTCCATGGCTATCATTCGAAGGGTGGAAAAATCATAATCCCCAAACATTGGAAGTCTCATAAGAATGAACACATCTTCCAAAGTGGGCATGATCTAACTCCAATAAGTTATAAAAGAATGAGAGTCAAAACTCCATTGCAAGATTAGAGCTAACAAACCCTCATTATCTTTTCTGCATCCCAAGAAGCAACAAAGCCTAATCGATTCCAAGATATAAGCCTTCTTTAGTAGCTTTACATGTACTTGATGTCAGTCCATTCAACCCAATCTTAGCGATTAAAAAAATAGTCAACTGATTCATCCTTTAGAACGACTGCATTGGACAGTAGGTTCAGGTTTTTCATAAAAATAGTCACTCAGTCGACTGGTTCTTGGAGTTGGTTAATTGGTTTGATCAGTGTAAAAATAGGCTTTAAGAATCAGTCGACTGGTTCTATGAACTGGTTGGTTTAGACAATGCATGTCTTCTTGCTTATTTTTCTCAATGTACTTTATCAAAGCCTTTGGATCTTTCAAAACTTATATGGTAATTGTTTTGTTTTGAAAAATCATTTGAGATTAATTCTTATTTGATCATTTTAAATAGTAAGAGCTTACGACCAATGATCAATCTAATCTTAAATTACTCAAAACCCAAAATAAAGAAAATAAAAACTCTATTGATTTGTCTCGAATCCTTGGGCTTGAGTGTGTCTATTTGCTTTATTCATCATAAGAGCATTTAACTTGAATTGATTCTTACTTTGAAGCATGTTCTTGAGCAGAATCCTTTAACTTGATGGACTTTGTCATTTCTTGGTCAACAATCTTCTTTGACCTAGATGACCTATTTGCATTGTCACTTGAATAAAACATTAGTCCACATGGACAATGCCTTGTTATCATCAAAATTATTAAGATGCCCTTGGTTGAAAACTCTTAGGGCTAACAATCTCCCCCTTTTTTATGATGACAAAACAATGTTCTTTTTAAAATACAAATAGTAAATTAAGGACATAATTGATAAAGAATTATAATTTTTCATATTATGCTCCCCTTATCAACTTGTAAACTTGAATTTATGCCACAAATGAATAGATTTAAACAGTTAGTCACATTTTTCTATTTCTCCCCCTATCAACATGTAAGCATTGCATACTAGGGTTAGAGAGTTATATCATGTTGTCATGCTTTGTTTGTGCATTTAGATATTATGAGTAAGCACATAAACTTACATGACACACAAAAGAGATATAACAAAAGATGTTTTCTATTAATTGAATTTGGCCTTTTATAATGCAAAGCATGAATATAAGTATTTCAAAAATACAAGATGAGAAATAATGCTAAAAAATTTTATAACAAAAATAATAAAAATTCCTATATTCTCTTTATATTCTTCTTTTTCTTCTTCCTATTATTCTCCCCTTTTTCTCATCTTCAAAAAGAAATGACCTAATGTTATTGGGAAGATGGAGGCCTGTGTCGGGTGCTCAGGATTTGGCGGTGAGTGTCCTTGACCTCGAGCACTTCTATCTTGGTTGAAAGGCCCTATGAGAATCTAGATGTATTCAACTTGACCTAGAGTGGGGGTGAATAAGTCAGATGATAAATTAAAAATTTAGTATTCAATTTTTAAACAACCAACAATGATTAAGGTTATTACTTCGATTAAGTGAGAATTACGTTCTAATGCATGCAATCAAAAATTAGTAGCAAGTAATTATAGAGCTAATAAAACAATAAGAGCAAAGAGACAAACACACTAATTTTTGTTGACGAAGAAATCTTCATAGATCAATTGTATTTGCTTTAGAAAACCCCAGGGCGTTGACCCAGATGCACTAAATCCACTGAAAAAGCTTCGGTGATTACAAATGGTGTAGACAACAAGTTAATCCCTCAAGCCTTACTCTTGTTTTGAATCCCCTCAAACTTGAATCCACAAGCGCTCTTCATATAAACCTTTGCTTCGAATCCTCGAACGGACAACCTCAATCACAGCTGTGAACTCCACGCAACCTCGAACTCTACCGATTATACAAACTCAAAATCTATAATAATGTACTCCAATGGTGAAGAAGAATGTATGGTAGGGTTCTTAGAACAATAGGCCATAGATGTGTGTAAATATGAATATGCCTAATGCAATCCTTTCGGTATTTGAAGAATAATGTATATTGCAGCAACCAAAAGTCCTAAAAATTTTGTGCTAGAGACTATTTATAGTCCTCGGTTAAAACAAAGCATAAAAATTTTAAAAACCGGGAATTTTTTGCACAATTTTTGATGGTCGATCAAATGATCCCTTCAGTTGTTCGAACAAGCGCCTTTTGAAAATAAAGGAGAAACCCACTACTCTAGTCATTCAACTGAGCTATCCCACGAGATCCCACAAAGGGTGTGAGAGGAGTCACTACCTAGGTGAGCATGCCATATAAAAGAAAATATACTCCCCCTCAATTATACTACTCCCCATTTTTTTTACGATGACAAAGCAAGAAGATAGATAATCAAAGATAAAGGCAGAAGATATAACAAGACAAAATGAGTAGATAGATCCGGTGTAAGCTCTGAGTATTTAAGATAAGTATAACTTTTAGATCTAGATGTTCAATAGTTAGATCTAAAGTCAAGAATAGAGATGTAGAAGTGTAAGCATGTAAAGAGATAGCATAGAATGTTTTAGAGAACATCTATTTATAGCCTTTAAAAGAATATGATAGTTTTTTCAAAAAGAGTCGTTCCCCCTTTATTGTCCGTTCAAAATTTGAATCTCGATGTGCCACATCGACAAATTCAGTCGACTGAATCATCAACCAATCGACTAGATTAAGATCTAGTCGACTAATTAGGTCAACTGAATTGTCCAAAGGGTTTGAGGTTCAATTTTTCAAGAATAATCAGTCGTCTGGTCCTTTGGATCAGTCGGTTTTTCTTTTGGATCAGTCGACTAGCTCTGATGTACGCTGTTTTAGCCTTTTAAAAAAATAGTCAACTGATTCATCCTTTAGGTCGACTGCATTGGACAGTAGGTTTAGGCTTTTCATAAAAATGGTCACTCATTCGACTGGTTCTTAGAACTGGTCGACTGGTTTGGACAGTGCATGTCTTCTTGCTTATTTTTCTCAGTGTACTTTATCAAAACCTTTTGATCTTTCAAAACTTAAAGTAAGGTAATTATTTTTTTTTTTGAAAAATCATTTAAGGTCAGTTCTTAATTGATCATTTTAAATTGTAAGAGCTTACGACTAATGATCGATCTAATCCTAAATCACTCAAAACCCATAATAAGGAAAATAACAAGTCTTTTTCTTGACTTGTCTTAAATCCTTAGGCTTGAGTGTGTCCATTTGCTCGATTTATCATAAGAGCATTCCACTTGAATTGATTGTTTCCTTGAAGCATGTTTTTGAGTGGAATCCTTTGGTTTGATGGAGTTTGTCATTTCTTGGTCAACAATCTTCTTTGACCTAGATGACCTATTTGCATTCTCACTTGAATAAAACATTAGTCCACATAGACAATGCCTTTATACAGTGTTGTCAAAGGCGCTCGCCCGGTCGCCTAAGTGACATGGAGAGGCATTTTCAAGGCTCACTCATTGCCTTGCTATGGTCTAGGCAAGGAAAATTTAAAAAGGCGATGCCTAGGCAAGAGGCGACACAAGGCGAGAGGTGTTAAGGCGCTAGCATTTTTAAAGTTACTAGATTTTACTTAAAATGTCCATGTTTTTTGTTGATTTCTTATTTTAAGTAGAGGGGCATTTTGTCCAAGTAAAGTTAAAAGAATAAAGGGCAAGAATATAAACATGCAACCTAATTATCTTTGTATGAAGACAAAAACCTCTGCCTTTTTGTTAGGAGTTTTGGGACCATCGTGAAGGAAACAAGCAGCAGCAACAAGGGGGACCACTTTATCATTTTTTCCTTTCTCTCTATCTTTTTTTCTCTATTTTTCTTATTTTTTTGTATTAGTTTTTTAAAATTTTTTATGCTTTCAACTTTCTGTTATGTTTTTACATATAGAAAAAATCATCAATATTTTTTATTTTTAATTTTAAATCAGATCTTCATATGAGACTAGAGTATATAACAAAAGTTTGAATATTCATGAAAAATATAGCACCAAACTTAGAATTATCACATCACTTACACACTATAAGTTGAACCTTTTAGTATTAAATGATACTTAATATAATTATAAGACATTATTTGACTTTGAAAAAATTAATTTTTAATGTCTAATATATATTTTTGATTATTTTTATAAGTTAGCGCCTTGCTTCACTCAAGCTAGTACCTTTTTGTCACCTCGCCTTTCGGGCAATCTAGGACCTTAGCACCTTAAGGGCGCCTTTTGCCTTTAACTACACTGTCTTGTTATCATCAAAATTACTGAGATGCCCTTAGTTGAAAACCCTTAGGGCTAACACCAATGTGTCCATCATATGGTCTATGTGCGAAACACCCAAGGTTATTTTAGAATGAGAGATTTCATCAAGATTCCTAAAACTTCTATTACCTTCTGCTACATATCATAACCAACTTCTTTTTTGGGTTGTAGTACCCTATGTGAGTAGTTTGTTATAGGTAACGTCATACTGTAACAACCTCACATGTTGTGACTACTATAAATAGCCCACTCATATCACTATGAACAGTAACCCATTACAAACCAGTAATCAAGGGAAGACAGACTTTTACTTGTTCAAGTAGCTTTGCCATTTTCTCTCTCTACTTTCTCTCTCTTCGAACTTGCATCTTTCCCCCACTGTTCTGCCTACTTTCATGGCTCAACTGAGCTTTTAGTTCCTCCTTTTGTTTATGCATGCCAGCCTCTTTTCCTTGTTCTTATACACACACACACACACACAAACATGGATTTTCTCTTTCTCTTTCTCTGTTTCAGTGGTTGGAGAAAATAGTAGCATACACACACAAATTATGTATATATATATATATATGCTTCTTGCGTGGGCTTGTATTGGTTAGTTTTTAGGTTTTTGCCATGTGTCCCCCTCCCCTACAATGGTGACACCTCAACTTTCATGCATTCTTCCTATTCCCATACATCATGTACTTATATATTTTTTGGTTGTAGATATAACAATGATTGGCTTGCAGTTTAGTGGATAAGTTTTTGGCATTTCTTATCAAGGTCTTGGTTTCAAGCCTTGGTGGAAGCTTTTTGAGTCTATTTCTTCTCTTTTTCCTTTTCTTTTCTTTTTATGTGTGTAGTATTATATATTTATAAGTACTTCAATTATTGCAAAGCTTACATTTTATATGTTCCAAGACTCACTTGAAAATTTTCTATTATCCTTGATTATAGATATTTCATTTGTATGGCACTAATCTTTGATTTAGTTCACTTGTGTACTAATTTCTCCATAATTGCTCATGTTTTAATCCTCTCATAGAATCTTTCATATCTAGATTGCCTCTACTTTCTCTTTGTCATTTGAATGAAAAATCCATGGCTCTCTGACATGGAATTCTTACTCCCTGTGACTCATCACCATATCTACCTACTATCAGTAGATTCATCATCAGATTTATTCACTGTCAACAATACTTATTATATCCATTTATGTGTACCTATACATATTTATCTCTTGACCTACCAAATTAATATATTCATATATTATATTTATACAGGTGAATGTCCATATATGAACATATATAAATGCATATAATTTTATTGAAAGCTGAGTATGTTTTCATTGAAAAATTTGAACCAATACATATGTGTATATATAGGAAAACCTTAAACCCTAAAAACTATTTCCTAAAATACATACAATAAACTTTACCCAAAAGACCAAACTGAACTAAAGATCATAAACGATCAACAGAAAAATGACCTAACCGCGAAGCCATAAGTAAAACTGACTAGACTGAGAGTCTAACTGAAAAGAAGAAAAAGTAGAGGAAGAAACAATAGAAGGAAGATGTAAACTTTCCACCACATACAAATCTCCAACTCTACGCTCGGTCCCAATCTGCTTCTTGGACAACCGATCCTGCACAGTACAAACAGAAGAAGAAAAAATGACATCAAAACTAGAGGCATCAAGTTGACTAATGGAAAGGAGACTAACAGATAAATGCGGAACATAAAGAACAGAAGAAATTGTCACTGCAGATTTGTCTGAGGGTAAGACAGAACCAATGGATAAGACAGGCATGCGAGATCCATTGGCAGCACTAACAATAATGGGAGAGGGAGGTGGGATACAGTTGTGTAATAAAGAAAGATACGGAGTCATATGATGGGAAGCACCAGAATAAAAAATCCAGACTAGAGGAGAGGTACTTGAGGAAGACCTAAGCAAACTTGAATGAAGAGATAGGGCAGACGTAGAAGCAGAAGGCTGGGTGGCAGAAGACACAAGGTGCAAGAGCTGAGCAATCTAAGCACTCAAGGAAGCAATATCAGAGGCACTAGCTGAAGAAGATGTTGTGTAGGCTACTAGAGACCGAGAAGTATGCGGAGTGTAGACAATGTCAAGGTAAAAAGTGCATTCGTTTATGGTGAAGAATGATGAGATTATTAATGGATAGATTTTTGCCGAGAAATTAGTTATTAGAAGATGAATACAGGCCAACATGGAATTATGTTATAGTACCAGAATATATTGTTCGGAATAAAGAAGAAACTCCGAAGCCTATTTTTCACACCAAGGAAAAAGTGCAAGTAAAATTTGAAATTGCTGAAATAACTTTGACGGATAAGATTGCAAATATTGAACCGTTTAAATAACTCCACGTTCTTGTAGAAGACCCTCTTATCATAAGAGATGCATATCAACTTATTTCATTCCATGAAGATGATCACAAGGAGTATTCAAAAGAAAATAAAGTTGAATTTAATTATATTGATGTTGCAGAAATAATTGATGTAGATGATAAGGAAGAGAAATTGATTAAAACTCTTATTATGAAGCAAGAAAAAAAATTTAGAATTAGAAGATCAAAGCGTGAATCAAGTGGCACCAATAGATTCCAGAATCTTTTTGGAAAAGAGAGAAAATAATAATTTAATTATTTTTGCAAACAAAATAAAAAATTCTCATGAAAGTAGTCAATGCTACATAAGAGAATGAACTTAAATTTGAAAAGTATGATTATAATGATAACAAGAAGATTGAAATTGTAGTAGATCAAGAAAATGATATTTATTGTTTCATTGCGGGCACATTATTGTCACCAAAATGAGAGCCTAAAATTATAGACTTCATAAACCTTGAGTCTTTGATTGATTTTGACGAGATTCAATCATTATTGTCAAATTATGAATGAGTTCGAGGTCATATATATCCAATTAACTCAAAGACGATTTTTTTTCAAGTGGGTGAGTCTGATGTAAGATAGGTATGGTATGTGCCTGTGAAAGCACACCCTTATAAAAGATGATTCTAATATGCACAATTTACTTGTTAATTAAGTTAATTAACTGAGACCTAATAAAGTTACGTACAATTAATTATGATCACCATATTACTTATCATTATACTTACTCATATGAGATTGATTACTACCTAAGGAATTATCCTGTTAAATTACTTAAGCAATTTATCCAAGTATGTCAAGTATAAAATTTTGAGAATATTAATGACACGAAGATATCTGTAGGAAACCTTCAAGGGGAAGAAAACCCATACCAAGCTACAAAAGTTCATTAATCAAAAAGAACATAATAGAAGTCAATATAGACTTACTCACAAACAGCTAACATATCACCACCCATGATCTCCTACTAATTCATCTGTTGCTCTTCATTGTACTCTTTAGTTTGAATAGCTTCCGCATACTTCAGCACCAACGACAAATCCTCAGATCTATTTTTAATAGTGTGCAACCTCTATATAATGATTATAATAGTTAACCACTATATGCTCCTAGGTGTATTCCCTTAGACTAAATATATGGCGAACACAAGAAAAACCACCTTACTATAATCTAACCATAAAATAAAAATATGAAGCTAAAGATATTTTATAATTCTCTATACTTCAAAGGCTTAGGTTTTTCATTACGAAAACCATAATACTCTATAATATACTCCTAAACCAATTTGGAAAAGGTTGTCCTTGAATTAGGCAATTTTCACACAAAATGGTGCTCGAATGTCCACATGTGTTTGGATACAAATCGTGCTTCCGTTCGGACAGGACTGTCTCCTCTGTTCGGATAAGGAGGCACGAAAATAGTCTTTTGTGATTTTCAACTAGAATAAATGGAAATTTTTCAAAAATCATTGTTTTAGGCAATAAAACAAATTGAGAATGTGCCAATAATCCATTGTCCATAAGTGTATTAGCTTATAGTCAAAACTAATTCACTTAGAGTCAAATTAACCATGGTTAAAACATATTCTAAATTTAATTAACAAATCAAGGTGTATGCTTAATGCATGAAGACATACCTTAATTTACACACTTCTTGTAGAGACCTAAAAATTGAGAGTAAATTTTTCGTTTTGCGACTAGAGCACTAGTTGTAATACCCTGACTCGGGATAGCACGTAGACCGAGGTAAACCGGTTGAGTAATGCGACACCAGTTGTAACCAAACATGTGTTCCGAATAAAATAGAATAATTTTAATTAAGTTCAAAGAGTCAAATAATAATACCGAGCTTTGACCAAGCAATAAATATAGTATCAAAGATAAACCGAGACTAATTCAGACCGAGAATAGTTGACCCCAAAATATACCAAACTATTTTAATGAGTAATATACAGTGACGAGTACGATTACCGAGGTAATTAGTAGAAGTTATAATCTCAGGTAATTACGAGACTAAGAAAAGCCAATTACGAGCAAAACGAGCTGAGAAATGCAGTACTAAATTAGACCTGAACAATAGTAGAAAGTTATGTACCGTAATAGGCATGCAGTTCGAGATGAATAGTGAGTCATAAATATAGCAGTTATGATAATTAAATATTCGAGAATTGAAATTAAAATAATCCCGAGTACTTAGGAGTACCATACAATAAAAGTCGAGCGGTACGAAGAATCGTGTACGTAGGCCAGTACA
This sequence comes from Nyssa sinensis, assembly GCA_008638375.1. Classification (NCBI taxonomy): domain Eukaryota; kingdom Viridiplantae; phylum Streptophyta; class Magnoliopsida; order Cornales; family Nyssaceae; genus Nyssa; species Nyssa sinensis. The sequence continues at coordinate 13,250,668 of CM018035.1, read as the reverse complement.
TGTCTCGATATAAGTGCATAATGCATTTTAATAAATGCAAGAATATATATATATATATATGCAAGCAAAAAAATATATATACGGTTATGTATGTATACGTATTTTATAAATATATGTATTAGTAAATATATATATATATATAATGCAATTTATTATATATATATATATGCATGCAAAAAGCACGCAAGCGAAAAAGAGAAAAATAAAGAAAAAAAAAAGGAATAGAAAAAGGAAGAAAAATAAAGCTAGAAAAAAAAAAAAAAAGAAATCAAAAAGAGAAAAAGGTGTGTGCAGCATGGTGTACGTGTGGTGTGTGTTTAAAGTGGAAAAGGAAAAGAAAAAAGAAGGAATGGAAAAGGTGTGGAAGCATGTGGTGTTAGTGGGCAGGATATATGATTATATAAGATATCTATATATATATATATATATATATATATGTTACCTCAATGTGAAACAAGAAGCAGGAAAGAAAAGAAAGCAAAAAGGAAAAAGAATGAAAAGTTAACAAGGGAGGCATGTGGGGTAGTGTAGTGCAGCAAGAAGTATTATATATATATATATATATATATATGTGTGTGTGTGTGTGTGTGTGTGTGTGGGTGTGTTTGGGGTGGTGCAGGTTGCGTAGGAACAAAAAGAAAAAAAAAGAAATGAAAGAAATGAAAAAGTCAAAGAAGGGAGGCAGATAGGCGCAGTGCAGGAAGGCCATTTATGTGTATATATATAGGTGTGTGTAGGGTGCAGGTGTAGCATACAACAACAGTAGCGTGGCAGCAAGAGTTGGGTGTAGCAAGTGAGGAAGAAAAGAAAAGAAATTGGAGCAGGTCGGTGCAGCAAGTGGGATAAATATATATTTATATATGTGTGCGTTGTAGCATGTAGCAGGGAGATATATATATATATATATATATTTCTATAAGTGTGTGGTTGTGGAAGTGCAAGAAAGAGAAAAAGGGAGAGATTGAGAGAGTGAAGAAAGTGAGATAGCGTGCAGCATGGACAATGAGTATATATATTTATGTGTGTTTGTGTAGCAGCAATACAGAGGAAATAAAGAGTGACAAAAGAGAGTAGCAGTTATAGCGGTGCAAGAGAAACAGTGGGCAGCCAAGAGAGAGGAAGAGAATTAGGGGGTTGTTGCTGCCATTGGAATTGTGATAGAAGATAGCGTAGCAACCGAGAGAGAGAAGGGTTGTGCAGCAGAAGCTGCTGAATTTTTGTGGAAAATCCAGAGGAAAGGAAAACAACAGGGAGTGGGGAAAAGTTGAGAAAGTTGAAGCAGTAGCCGCAGAAGCAAGTAGTGCGGGTAGAAAAAAAAAAGAGGAAATGAAGGTAGAGGTGAGGACAGTGAGGTCTGGTTTAGAGTTAGTGTTGGCGTGGAGGTGTTGGACGGCTAGGGAAGTGGCTATCGGTTAGCAAAAATCTAATCATGTGGAAACATATCCAAGGCTGCGGTATTTGGATGTTTTTCTTTAGAGGTTAAGGTTGGGTTACAAGCTGATGTTTCAAATACAACTTATGACAAGTTGTGCCTATATCAGAATTATACTACTGATTAGCTAAACTTTGGCTTAGCAAGCAAACCAGAGTTTGTTGCTCCAGTGGCTATTAATTCGGATGCACAGGATGTATCACAAGTGAAAAATCCTGTTGGCTGTTTAAGGATGATGAAGGGTAGGATCAGCTTAGGCAGTTGACAAGGTTCCATATTGGTGAAGACTGCCCTGTTTGATGGTCTTTACTCTTTTTGATAGACTTATGCCGGAGGCTCAGTCTGTCATGACCCGAATTTCCACGAACCCGGGGAGTGAGTGAAAAGCGAAACAAGAAAAGAAAATAAAAGATAATTTAACGGATTCAATTAAATAGGCATTCAATTCTTCAACATATAAACACGTAAAATACATTCGATAGACATATCATTCACATCAGTTGGGCTTAAGCCCTTACATCTCAAAACGTGCCCCAAGGGCCAAATACACTTCTAAATCCTTTTCCCTTCTTTTTTTCAAGATCTCATCAAGTCCCATGTAGTAGGGGCGTCATCTATAATATGTTATCCCAGGAATGGGTCAGCTCAACTGCTGGTATAATATAATGCTAATGTAAGGAACAAAATTAAGGCGTGGCATGTGCAAGTGTACATATATGTCTACATGTCATCCAATATCATCAATGCAGCACATGAATAATGTCCGTGACGCACCCATGCAAACTCTATGCCACACCCATGACTCACTTTACGGACCTTCCCCGACGACATGAGTACCCACGTATGACTCACTTTACGGACCTTCCTCGACGGCATGAATACCCACATATGACTCACTTTACGGACCTTCCCCGATGGCATGAGTACCCACGTATGACTCGCTTTACGGACCTTCCCCGACGGCATGAGTACCCACGTATGCACAGCACAAGGTGCTCAACTCATACCATGCTTCCAAGGAATCACACTATGCCAAGATACTTTGATTTCACCATGCAATAATGCAATCTCATTGAAGCCTTTCATCCATACATGAAGCATGTTTTAAATAATAATATTTAAATCACAAAATTCCTTCCTCATGTGTATATACTATACATATTCCATTAAACACATAGTCAAGTTACATATTCTCAATCTGAACAATCCTCAAAGAATATCAATCACACACTGTGCCAACACATGTAATCATGATCCACATTTATCACTCAACCAAACATCCAAGGAAATAAAAAGAAACACATAAGCACATAAACAATCGGATGAATATACGAATCATGAGATCAATATGAAAATCAATCCTAAACTTAATCCTATTCCTTACTTATGAAAATCAATCCTAAACTCAATCCTATTCCTTACTTAGCAAAATATCATACATGATAGGTTTGTCTCAACCCTAGGGAGTCGTGCCCGCTACTCAGTCAAACTGACCGGTGATAACGCAGTCATCCAACTGTATTTGTTTAGCATATCAAACCGCCGTCTCCTTTCCTTTAAAATGTTCCAAAGATTCACAATTTATGTCTCAGTGTATCGTCACATAAATTTATGCTATTCATCAAATTTTATGTCTCTTTACTATTGGTATCTCTTTAACTTGAATAGACTCTACAATTGAATCCGGAACGTCGAACAAAGTCGATTTAGGCTTTCGTGGAATTTAATTCGGGCATCTGTACTAAAAAGGGTAAAATGATAATCTTGTCATTCTTATCCCGGACCCTATCGTGGTCCTCAGAATATTCCATATATCTTATATATAATTTTCTAAGTCTTTTGGACTTCACTTGGTATTTGTTTTTGATCATCGGGACACATCGGTCATTTCTTATTTTATACATTGACTGTTCTGGAGCCTTAATTGTGCTTAGGACAATTTATTAGATCAGATTGACCTTTATTTGGCCTCTACTTGGTACTTACCATGCTCAGGGGCATTTTGGTCATTTTACTTTATGTGAAATTCTGTCCCCGATTCAATATTTAATCATGTGTACAGTTTCACGAGTAGCTGGGCTTCTATTGGTATCAATTTCGTCCCATTTAGACTTCATTTGGACTTCGGATAGCATCAGGGGCATTTTGGTAATTTCACATGTTGTATAGCTAAATTTTTGGAACCTCAGTTCACAAAATGGACCTCACTATTAGGTCCAGAATGTCTGACATAGTTAAATTGGACTATCTTTTATGTTTAATTAGTCCTAGGTATCATTAGGGGCAGTACAACCATTTATCATTTGCGTGTCTTTATTTTTCGAGACTTACTTTCCCAAATCGAACTCCACCATTGAGTTCGGAATGCCCGAAATAGTAAAAATTTACTATTCACTTATTTAATCTGAGCTTCGTTTGAGTCATTTAGTGTCTAAAGGTAAAATAGTCATTTTATCCAATTAATAAAGTATTAAAATAAAATATTTTATTAATTATTTATTTTTCAGGGGCTTATTTGAATTGATTTCTTAAAATCTGGGCTAGAACAGAATTTCTCAAATCTATCGGGGTCAAACTGTAAATAACCAAAGTTCTGGTTTTCCCTTATTTAATTAATTTACTAAACGAGAGGGTTTTTGTATAAAAACCCTAAACCGGACCAGAGACCTTGTGAACCATCCGGTTCAGGTCTCTCTGTTAATCGGAGTACAATACCCTACAAGCTTCCTTATCCATGGTTAGGTTAGCCCCAAATCCAATTTTTAAATTTCCTACTCTTGTAACCAAACAACCCTAAGTATATATTAAAATAGCCCCCCCAAATGACGCCATCCCACTAATACGGTGGCATGCCCCACACTTTGACACGTGGCAGAGTTGACACGGCGGGTCTGACCGAGTTGGACGAGTCGACTCAACGACTCGTCATCTTCCTTATCGCACAGGGCTACTGTTGCCCTAATTTCAGTTTTCAAACTTTCCAACTTCATGCATTTCTAGGTGGATTTGTTCTCTGTTTTTGGGTGGTATTGATTACTGGGGGTGAGGGAAACAGTTTGGCATTCATTTTAGGGTTCGAATGGGATCAAATCATGAGATTTCCATTATTATTGCGTTCTGTAACAGGCCCAATTCGAGCCTGTTTCCTAGACCATTTCAGGAGATATTTGTCTTATTTTTGTCTTCGTTCATGGGGCTTCAAATCCCCATTCTTAAAACAAGATTTAAGGCTCTACAAATGGAGTTGAATGGGACCCACGACCCGCGACCTACAAGTCCATTTTTAATGGTCTTTTCCTAAGCTTCTAGGTCGCGGCCTAGCATTTTTGAAACCCTCGTAGGGTATATTTTGGGTCCCAAGTGAAGAAACCTAATTCCTTTTTGGTCAGTTCAGACTTGCTACAATGGAGGTCCAGCAATGGCGGCCGTGCATGTTTTAGGGCTTTTCAAGCCCCTTGACCCTCTCGGTTCATTTGATAATAGTCCCTAAATGTTTCTGTATGCATGCATGCAGTAATGAGGCTTAAAAACTAAAACAATACCAAGAATTTCAAAAGAAAAATTTTTAATAGGTTGATGTTCTATACCTTTGCACAGTGTGTTTCTCTCCACTTAGTTTGCTTCTAACTCATCTCTAATGCATCTAGGGTCGGTTAGGGCTTCCTGCAACCTTTCTTCCTCCTTCTTCTTCTTCTCCCTTCACTTCACAAACTTCTTTCTCTCTCTACCTCACTTTCTCTCTCTACCCGAACTCATTTCACTTCTCAAGAGCTATCTCCCCTCCTAGTTTTCTCCTCATTCCTCACAACACTCCACCGTATACATACCACCACTCATTATCATAACTCTCTCTCTCTCTCTCTCTCCTCTCTCTCTCTCTCTCTCTCTCTCTCTCTCTCTCTTTTCCCTTATTTCCCTCTCTTTTTCACTCTCTCTATCAGGCCTGCCTACCACCATCATTGGGTCTGGGTTTACCCATTCCCACACTCACACTCAATGTACACAACACACACTCACTTCCCCTTCTGCACTTCACACACTCACACGCAACACACATTGTTTTCTGATTTCTTCTCTTGTTCCTTTCCTTTCTCATTTAATGCTTGTGTAATGTAATATATATATACATATATATGTATGTATGTATATATTATGTTACACACACACACCAAACACTCAACAGCATACAGACACACACACACTCATATGCACTTTATTTATTTATTTTATTTTATCTCATTTATTTTTATTATTATTTTATTTACTTTTTTATTGTATGGTGTAATCACTTTAATTTATGTACACATGTATATACATATATACACATACACTTAATTACACATGTTTACACACTTACGCACATTTACATATATACATGTATATTAATGTATATTTATTCATTTGTGTATATATATATATATATATATATATTAGAATATTTTTCACAATTTAAATTAATTAAAATTAATAAAAAATAAAGGGCATTCAAATAGTGCTTCATTATAAAAAAAAAAAATTTATTACCAATTTTTTTTCGAGTTTTTACACAGTCGGTGAGGCTACGAAGTTAAACCATAGACATTGTGATATTGTAATAAATTGGACCAATGGGCAATGTACATGGTCAAGTTAAAGGGGTGAATGCAAGTGTTAAGGCCCTGTTAATTAGTTCTCAATTTGATATTGTCATTAATGCTGATATTAAGAAAGTTATCCAGTTAAAGGCCGGAGCAAGACACATGATTGGGGGTTTGTGACACTTGACTACAACTAGTCAAATGTTAGATTTAATTATTGTTTAGCTAATTTAAATTTAAAAATAGAACTTTGTGAAATTATAATTATGCCCAAAAATTATGGTTAATTGTGAATTGACCCCAACAATAAAATAATATTTAATTTAAATAATTTGAAGAGGAGAAATCACCAAAATGATCCTAAGTCGAAAAGTAGTCAAACAGACTCCGATTAAAATGAAAGAATAGTGAATTTTTATTATTTCGAGCATCCCAGACTTAACCGTGGAGTCTGATTTGTGAAAAGAGGTCCCAAGAAATAAGAACCCATGAAAATGAAAAATGACCGTTTTGTCCTTTCAGTACAGAAACCCGAATTGAATTCCGCGAAAGCCTAAATCGACTTTGTTCGACATTCCAGATTCAATAGTAGAACCTATTTAAGTAAAAGAAGTATTAATAGTAAAGAGACATAAAATTTGATGAATAGCATAAATTTATGTGACGATACACTGAGACATAATTTGTGATTCTTAGGAACACCGAAAGGAAAGGAGAGGATCTTCTAGACAGATACAATAGAGAGGACTGCGTTATCACCGGTCAGTTTGACTGCATAGCGGGCAAAACTCCCTAGGGTTGAGACAAACCCTATCAGGTATGATATTTTACTAAGTAAGGAATATGATTAAGTTTAGGAATGATCTGCATGTTGATTGAATGAATCATATGTTTAACTGATATTAGACAATCACATAGGGAATGTTGCTTGAGTTGATAGTTTATGTGTTTGTGTGTTATTTGTTACTCTTTGGGAGTTATGATTATTTCCATGTGTTGGTGCTGTATGTGATTTATGTTTTTGGAGAATCGTAAAGATCGTGAATAGGTAATTTGAGCACATGTTTGAATTGATGGTGCATAGCATACTGACTTGTGAGAGAAGTTTTGTCATTCAAATGTTATTGTTGCTTTAAGTAAAAATGCATTAATGAAAGCATGCCCTATATGTTCGATAAAATGCTGCATTGAGATTGTGTTATTGCATGGTGAAATCAAAAGCATATTGACGTATGGTGAATTCTTTGGAACATAGTGTGGGTTGAGCACTTCGGTGTAATTGCATTATGAGGGTGTAGATCCTGTGGTGAAAAACCCAAAATTGGCCGTTGCATTGGTACTCATGGATCCATCGGATGTGGTCCGTAAACGAGACATGGGTGTGGCATAGAGTTTGCATGGGTGTGTCACGCATGCCGCTTTTGTATTATGTTGATGAATTGGATGGAATGTATATTATAAATGTACATTTGCACATGTCACGCCTTAATTTTGTTCATTGTATTAGCATTGTGTCATACCAACAGTTACGCTGACCTATTCGTGGGATATCATATTATAGATGACGCTCCCGGCACTTGAGACTTGAGAAATTCTTACAGAGTGTAGGAGACATGAACTTAGAAGGATAATTAGCCCCTGGGGCATATTTTGTGATGTAAGGGCTTAAGCCCAAATGACATGTGAACGATATGTTTATGGGATGTACTTTATGTGTTTATATATTGAAGAAAACGAATGCATGTTTAATTAAATCCGTTAAATTGTCTTTTATTTTATTTTCTTATTTCGCTCCTCACTCACTCCCCGGGTTCGTGGAAATTTGGGGCGTGACACTTTTTTAGACATTGGCATAGTAATAGATGCCTTGAGTCTTTAATGAATGATTACCAGCAAATCACATGATTCAACACTAACCTAATAAATGTCGTCTAAAAAAATACAACCTTTTGAAAATAATTGCTAATATAAATTGTCTAATTTTCCTAACACTACCAAAACCATGAAAATTTATTATAGAGTTATTGTATGATTCTTCAGTTTTCACTTTTGACTTGTTTCAAATTTCTCAATTTCCTAATTTTATCAGGACTAGTATAGGATTAGCAATTTTCTATTTGGATTAATAGTTTTCTATCTCTATAAATATGGTGTAATAGGTATTTATTATTCATCTTTGCCAATAATATATTCAGGTTTGAATTAAGAGATTTCTTCTCTTGTTGGATGCGTAATACCCGTGTTTGATTCAACCAAGGAATTTGACATACTCAATTCCTGTTGTGTTTCTTGTTGCATCAATAATTCAAAATCAAAATGACTTAACCATTATGCCATTAGATTTTAAGAGTACCCACAGTATGTAAATCCGTACTAGCAATTGATAGAAATTAGGGCATTGTGTGTGTGTGTTTTTTTTAACTTTTGTTAAACTGTTTGATATACTTTTGCAGCAAATAGTGATCTAACTAGTATCATAACTCTCAAGCTTTTGGTGCAAATAATGATCCAACTAGTATTGGAACTCTTATTCTAAAAGGTATTGGGTTCACTCTTTCGTCTTGTTAAATTCACACTCTGTTGCGCCAATGTATCTATATATCTCCATATCTTCATATACTCTTAACTTTCCACGTAAAAGACTAACTGGTAATCTAACAAGTTTAGCTGGTTTGTTTTCGTTTTTGTATTTTTATAATTTGCCAAAACTTACATGGACTAGTTGGGAAAACCCTTGAAATATTAGGGACAGAATGCAAGCTGAAACTCCTAGAACCTTTTAAAGTTCATAAAAAAATTGTCAATATAAAGTTATGTCATCCTGACACAACAGGAAACATAGCAATGGATACAAAGAAATTCAATATCCAAAAATAAGAATTACTCACCCAACAATAGAACAATTCTCTAAATTCAAAATCTAAATATTATTAATAAAATGTATAACTAAAGACCTATTACATCATATTTATAAAGCTAGAAAACTATTAATTTGACTAGAAAACTGTTAATTTGACTAGAAAACCATGACTCCTATTCTTATCCAAATCCAAATAGAATAAATAAATCTTACTTTGAATAGAAAAGAAAATAGATATTTTAGATAAAATAACCAATTTAAGATAAACTCAAATTTAGAAACTAAAGAATCCTACAACTCTACAACAAATTTCTATGGTTTTTAGCAGGTACTATATATATATATATATATATATATATATCCTGCATCAGACTCCCCAGTAGAAAAAAACTCATCCTCAATAACAGTCGAAAACTCAATGATTTCTTTTTTCATATCTTCTATGAAATCTGTGATTTTAGACTCTTGTGTTGAAGACAATAATATTCCCATAATAAAACAAGAAAAATTATCTTCTTGATCCAACAATACAATTTCAATTTTCGTGTAAGCATTATAATCATCCTTTGTGAATTCAATTTCATTCTCATCTACAGTATTGACTACTTTCGTGGGAATTTCTTGCTCATTCTCTTCCATAAAAGAACTTGTAACATCTATTGGTGCCACTAGATCCACACTTTGATCAAATGGCTTTGAATTATTTTTCTTCTTCTTTCTCTACAATAGAAGTTGTTGTCTTGATATAAATATGATCATTGAAAAATGGTAGATTAATATTCATACGTGAACTTAGAGAATTTTGACATCTGTAGTATCTTTCATGATGCATGTATCTTTTAAATCTTACATAAAAATCTTCATCAGATTCCTCATCACTCAAATAATCCTCATACTTTTTGTTTCTTTTCGTAGGTCTACGAATCTCATAGTTGTCGTCTTCAGAAACCAAAACGCCTCCTAAGCAGGTTGCCATTGGGGAAATTCTTCTGGCACAATCTATCAGTAGTCTGGGCTCGAGCAAATCCTCTGGTGTTTTTCTTCTTGAGTGGAGTGTCAAAATTGATATTAAGATTGAATCCTATAAGCATCTCACAAATCTCACCAAGTTGTTGCCTTTGTTTATCAAACGCAACCCACATTGTTGCCTTTGTTTATCAAACGCAACCCACAAATTAAGGCTCCATCTCACAACCAACATCAACAGGATTTCTATTTTCGTCTCCATCATTTGTCATCTAGCTAGGAAAATCCTCACTCTAATACCAACTAACACAACACGAAACATAACAATGGATACAAAGAAATTTAATATCTAAAACAGGGATTACTCATCCAAGAAAATAACAATTGTCTAAATTTTAAATTTGTATATTATTGATAAAAGCTATATAATTAAAGACCTATTATATCATATTTATAGAGCTAAAAAGCTACTAGTTTGATTAAGAAACTACAACTCATATCCTTATCCTAATCCTAATAGATTAAAGAAATACTACTTTGAATAGAAAATACTAAAGATAATAGATATTTTATCTAACATTATGCTTGGATAAATAGGAAGGGAAGGAAAGGAGAGGATAACATTAGTTATGACGGAGATAGGAGGAGAGGAAAATGCAATCCCTCCTTCATACTTGGATAACAAATGAGGGAAAGGTGAGCGTAATCCTTTCATATTGCTTGAGAACAACAGAAGAAAGAAAGAAAAAAAAATGATTATATTTTTTTTACTATTATGCACTAAGATAGAAGCGTCTTTCTTTTTTTTTTCCTTTATAATTTAAGGCTAGAATTGGTATTATAAAAAATTCATTAAAAGGCTCTCTTCTTTCCCTCCAACTTTGCTCACTTTTGGGAGGAGAACAAATTAGATAAAACAAAGGTTAAGAAAACCCTCTGTCCACTCTCCCTTCCTTTTCTAATTTTAAAGCAAGCACTTTATAACTGTAAAGATCCAAAATTTTGGAATAAATTTTTTTTTATTTATTTATTTGATTATTTATTTATTTGGTGTGTTATGTGTGTGTATGAGTATGTATATAGTATTAGACACTATGAGTATGCAAATATTTAAATATGTATATATATATATATATATTGGTGAATGCACCAAAGAGGGTGGGGGACAGGCTGTGCATGCAAGTGGCTAGGAGTGTAGGTTTCGGCTGAGTGTGTATGTGTGTGTGTGCAGACATAAGTGTGTGTGTGCGCCTGCAATATAATATATGTAAATATATATGGAAAGCCAAATGCACAAGAAATGCATTTAATGTCCTCTGAAAAGGGAGAAAAAGGGGGAGTGATAGAGCAGTGGGCAAGGTCAGAAAAAGAGGCTATGCAGGTCTGATCGTGTAGAGAGAGAGAGAGTAGAGAGAGAGAGAGAGAGAGAGAATATGATATACATGTATTACATTGGGTTCTGAATCTTGAGAGAGAACAGAAAAGAGAGGAAATCAGAGAGAAAGGGAGAGGCTGGGTTCAAGGGCAGTGAGGACTGGAAGAAGCTTGAGCAAAGGAGAAGGAGAGGTACCATTACGGAGGTGAGAGACCCTAACCGTGTATTTTCTCTCTCTATAATTTCTTTAAATATACAATCCGTTTTAGAGCATGGTAGTTAGATTTAATGCCAGGGCCTTATAGGGTGTGGAAAATGAAAAACAATGCAAAAGGAATCACTGAAAAATATTAAGAAACGAGAGAGAAAAAGGTGGTTGCAGGTTTAAGAATAAGTTGAAACTTTTATATTTTATGTGGGAAATTTTGTTTGAATGGTTGGGATGTGAACCCCTTGAGTACAGGGAAGATTTAGAGCTTCGTTGGGGTCAAAATAGTGAAGAGTGCATTGAGAAAATGACTCATCGGAGTTCTGCGTGCATGGCCGGAACCTGGGTTTTGGGCCGAGAAGATCAAACTGGGTGTCGGGAAAACAGTGAATTTTGGGGCCCAAAACTGGTTTTAAATTTTTCCTTAATGTCCAAGAATTGGATTGGTGTAAAAATCAAGAATTTTAGACGTGAAAAACGGGAGAAAATCAAGAGAGAAGTCGGCAGTCTCCGGCGACGTGGCCGGAGATGATGACCGGCTGCTGGCCAGAAAATCATGGGACAAAGGGGCCCTGAGAGCTGGGCTGATTCGGGCCTGTTTCATTTTAAAGACTGGGCCTGTTTTAATTTTAATTTTTGGGCCTGTTGATTGGACTTGGGGCCTGTTCTGTTTAAAACCATGTTGGGCCAACAATTGAAAAAAAAAAAAAAAAGGAGAGAAAAGAAAGGGGCGCTGCCGGTAAGACTTGAACCCCAAACCTCAAGGGGTTAACCCAAGCCCAAGCTGACTGGACACGCATGTGCGTGTGGCATGTTGAGACCGAAATATATATATATATATTATAATAATAATAATAATAATAATAATTAAAGGATTTAATTTAATTAAATTGTCTTAATTAAATTAAATGCCCCGAAATGGCCCGGAACCCAAATACAACAAGTCATATATGTTTTCCTACTATCTTGGACCTCCTAAGACCAACGGTGAGGTCTGCGACATGAGGCGAGGTCCCGAAAAATAAAAGACCCGTAGAACCCTTAAAAATTATCAAAATGCCCCTGAGTTAAATTGCAGCCGAACGAACTCTAAATTAAGTAAACAAATAGTGAAACTTTATTATTTCGAACATTCTGGACTCAACCATAGAGTTTGATTTGTGAGGAAAGGTCTCGGGAAATGGGAACCCGTAAAAGTGCAAAATGACCGTTTTGCCCTTTTAAGCTCGAATGTCCAAATTGAATTCCACGAAAGCCTAAACCTATTTTCTTCTACGTTCCGGACTCAACAGTAGAGTTTAATTTGGCAAATTAGAAACTCATAAAATAAAGACAAAATTTGTTGAATAGCATAATTCAAGTAGCAATTGAACTAAGTTGTGTTTCATGATTTTAGGAACACGAAAAGGCAAGGAGAAGGTGATCTGACCTTCTGTATTTTCACTATAGTTCCGCTACACTACGAGTACGACTCCTTAGGGTTGAGACAACCCGTCAGGTATGGTGTATTGTGCTAAGTAAGGAATAGAATTAAGTTTAGGAATGATTAGCATGTTGATTGATTGAATCATATGTTTACTTGTTTAATGTCAGAAAATCACATAAGGAATGTTGCTTTAAAAAGAAACCTTGAGTTGATTGGTTATGTTACTCATGTACTTCTTGTTGCTCCATGGAGATATGATTTATTCTATGTGTTGGGTTGTACGTGATTTATATTTTTGGGGAATTATTAAGATTGTGAACACATGACTTGAGTATGTATTTTCGTTGATCATGTATTGCATGCATTCATGTGGAAAAGGTTTTGTTATTCAGATGTTGTGATTGCTTTAAGTGGAATACTTTGTTTAGAAGTATGCTCTATGTGTTGGTAAATTGTTTATCTGAGATTGTGTTGTTGCATGGTGGAATCAAAGCATATTAGCATAGTGTGATGCATTGAAAGTATAATGTGGGTTGAGCACGTGGTGCTAAGCATGGTACTCAGTTTCAATCGGATGTGTTCCGAAAACAAGATATGGTACTCAGCTTCCATCGGATGTGTTCCGAAAATGAGACATGGTACTCAGCTTCCATCGGATGTGTTCCGAAAATGAGACATGGACATGGCATAGAGTTGGCATGGTTGTGGCATAGAGTTGGCATGGTTGTGGCATTGAGTTGTGTGGGTGTTTCATGGGCATTGTCACTACATTGCATGGATAACTTGGATGTTATGTGGATTATTTCTATTACATGGCATGGACGATTTGGAAAGCATGTGGATTATTGTCATTACATTGCATAGATGATATTGAATAACATGTAGATATAACTGTACACTTGCACATGCCACGCCCTTAATTTTGTTCCTTGCATTAGCATTACATCATACCAGCAGTTGAGCTGACCCATACGTGGGATAACTCCCCACAGATGACATTCCCGGCACTCGAGACTTGAGGAAGTCTTGCAGAGTGAAGGAGACAGGAGCTGGGAATGATCTTGGTCTTTGGGAGCACATTTCGAGATGTATTGATATTGTGTAAGGGCTTAAGCCCGAATGACATGTTGAATGTTTTTATTGACTGTACTTATTATGGATGTACATTGAAGGAAATGAATGTAAGTTTGGGTTGAATCTGTTAGATTGTCTTTTATTTACTTTATATTTTATTTACTTTCCGTTCGTTCAGTCGCGCCTCGGGTTCGCTGGAATTCGGGGCGTGACAATAACCTCTCCTTCTTTCCCCTTTCCTCTCCTCCCTTTCCAAATCTATCAACCGAATGGAGTGCAAAATAACCAATTTGAGATAAACTTACAAACTAAATAATCCTACAATAATTGTACAACAAATTTTCATGATTTTTAGCAGATATCACATCTAAGTTGATTCTGATTTGATATGCAATGCCCTGGATCAAGGACATTTGTTGGACAAAATTGATGCATCATCAAGTACTTCAACTTGTTAGATACTTGTGTAAGCGCGCTAAAGAAATTGATGACCCAGAAGATTACGAATTATTTAGATTCCCATTCCTTTTGGGGGCACAGTACGAAATCACGAAGTTGTAAAGGAGATTTTAAACTTAAACTTGAACAACAAGCCATTTTTTTTCAAAGACGAAGAGGGACACATTGCAATCCATCTTGTAGTTATGTACCGTCATGAAGAAGTTTTCAATATCTTATATCAACATTAGGTGGCGCAGCGCAGGGTCATAAAATAATTGTCACAACGTTTAAAGACAATGATGAAAACAATATCTTACATCTGGCAGGAAACATGGCACGTCAAGCCCAACTTGATCTGGTTTCTAGAGGAGTTCAACTTGTCAGATACAGTGGTTTAAGGAAATTAATTTCTTTTTCATATAACTTTCGATTTCAGGGGCTCGAGACAACGTGAGGCTTAAAACAACAACTCTAAATTAAGCCTTTTTATTTTCTCATATTGATATTAAAAAAATATATTTAAAATTTATTCATCATACTTTTTGAGATGAAAATTATTAAATTTTTGTATTCAAGTTTTGCTAACATATTCTTTTCAATTCATATTATGACTAATTCACTTGATTTTTCTTGTGACATAGTTGATTTTTGGTAGAATTTTATTGATTTTAATTTAGAAATTTGTATTGTTTATAATATTCTGAAAGCATATATGCATTTGAAAAAGAATCTAATCTTTTTATATTATTCAGTATCTCAAGTGGAGTGTTTTCTTTTACTTTTAAAATTTATTTTAAAACTTTTAATTCTCAAAACAGATTTTTTAGGTTTAGAAAACATTCGAGATCAAGACCAAAAAACTTTAAACTATCATTAGTGATTTTCTTGTTTATATATATAATTGAACTGTAATTACATTGAATATTGCCTTACACAAGTCTATTACTTTTTTTTTGTAACAAGTCTATTGTTTTTTTTTTCTTTTTGGTATTCAATTTTTGACACAGATATATATAGTAATGAGAAAAATATGGATATTTTAGATAAATTCAAACCAAAATTCAACCACAAAAAAAGAGATAAACATTGAATCTACTTGATCTGGTACCCTTTGTTTTTTGTAATGTGTATATATATATATATATATATATATATATATATATATATTGTAACTGTATTCTAATTGTAACAGAACTATTCACTTACAAAAATTATAAATTAAATAATACAAAAAATCATTCATTTTATGACTATTATTTGAGATAAATAATATATGAAAATAAAAGGTGATGAACTTACACCAATTGAAAAAATTAACTTTTTTTTCCTTCTTGGGTTTTTCTTTTTATCAAATATTATTGGTCTAATTTAGAATTTTAAAAAGTTTCATAAATCTCACCAACCCTTACCACAACCATTTCGTACAAGCTTATGCCCCCAAGATGTCATCTCCAATGGGGATTCGAATCTAAGATGTCCGAATTTATGACTCATCCCAATGTCCTCCTTAGCACTGGACTATCTGGATGGTGGTTAAAATCTACTAATATCGATTAAAAGTATATTACCGTTTCATTTATTTGTTAAGAGGATGTTTTAATTTTCTTCAAGGGTTACTGTAAACCAAAAATTATTTAGCTACCCAAGCCTAAACAACCCAGAGAGCAAAAAATATTAATTGCTATTTTTTCCCATATATTCCTTGAAACAGTCAAACATGGTCTCTAATTCCAAAGTCGTGCAATAAAATACAGGTAGCGGAAAAGCTTGTGGAGCCTCAATATAGAAACTTGAAGAACAATGAGGGGAAGACATCTTTGATGATATTCAATGAAGAACATGAAAAATTGATGGCATCTGAAAGCCAATGGGTGCAAAGCATGGCAAATTCATGCACACTTGCAGTATCACTCGTTGCCACGGTAGTGTTTGCAGCTGCCATTACAATACCAGGGGCAATACTAGTGATGGCATCCCAATCTTCTCCACAGAAAGGGCCTTCATAATCTTTGCCATATCAGATGCACTCGCTCTTTTCTCATCAGTCTCTTCCGTGTTATCGTTCTTGTCAATCCTCACGTCACGCTATGCATTAATAGATTTCCTCCATAGCCTACCCAAAAGACTAATAATTGGTTTGATCACCTTATTCATCTCTGTAACGTCCGTCATAATAGCCTTGAGTGCTGCACTCTATATGGTTTTTGGCCAAAGAAAGGCATGGTTTCTTATCTTAGTATCCACACTGGCTTGTCTGCCTGTGATCTTGTTTGTGTTGTTGCAATTTCCCCGCCTCCTGAATATGATCAACTCCACGTATGGCCCTAGTATTTTGTCAAGTCAAGTGAACGTAGTACCTCCCCTAGATTAAAAAGAAAAATGCAAAATTTTGGGCTACTATCAACCACTATGTTGGCGTGTTGAATAATATATTTATATTGTGTTGTATTGCATTCCACAAGTAAATCATGTACCTTTGTGTTGGCATGTTGAATAATATATTTATATTGTGTTGTATTGCATTCCACAAGTAAATCATGTACCTTTGTGTTGGCATGTTGAATAATATATTTATATTGTGTTGTAATATATTTTTATTGTGTTGTATTAAATTCCATAAGTAACTCATGTGCCGTTGTGTTGGCATGTTGAATAATATATTTATATTGTGTTCACATCAATGATCATTCTTTCATGGTTAATATCTTTCACACTGTAGAAGAGTAAAAGGGGATTAGATGTCATCTAAGTAGATCGAGTTTTGGAATTCACGACAAGAAAAATAATAAAACTGAATTTTTATTAATGTATGAACTAAATTGAATGGAGACTTGCAGTCCTATATATGAAAAATTAGTCCTAATCCTTGTAGGATAGAAAAATTAAAAAAGAAAAAAAGAATAATTACCAAAAATAACAAATTTTAGTTAATTAAGTTTAAGTTTGGATAATATAAAGTACCATAATATCTTTCCAACAAACAACAGCAAAATGAAAATTCAAAACAAAACTGTCTTAAAATGGCGAAAACATGATTTTTTTCGAGGTCTAAATCGTTGAATTTGGCTGAAAGGCATACCCTAGAGCAAAGCAGTGACTTTTGATCCCGGTGTCATTTAGGTTTGATTATGGGTTGTTTCAAGTGTAGATGTTGAGGTGGAACACTGTTGGCATATTTACTGAGACAACCATCAATTACCAATTGGACTTTTGGTGATCCAATTAGCCCCAAAATGCCTCAACAACTCATTTTATAATAATCTGATCCTCTCCTTTGAAAGGACTTTTCCTCGAGTGAATTGGTCTTACCACATGCGAGATGTTGAAAATAGAAGGTATTGAAAATAGCCAAGTCAGCAAGGAGGTCCACAATGTAAGCATTGTGATTAATTATTCGTTAAATCCAAAAGGTATTGATTTTGTTCTACTTGAGTTCATTGTATGTTCCAATAGGAAATCTCTCCTTCGACTGATGCATCATCACCATGACTCCTACAACAAAGGTTTTTGCGCGCTTCTATTCATATGCATTTGCCTTCACTACAGGAAAAGGCACTATTAGCGACGCTCGCATGCATCGCTAATAGTGGCCAAATGCGTTGCTAAATCTCATTTGCGACGCACATATGGGCGTCGCTAAATACGTCACAAATTGTTGTGTCGCTAATACTATTAGCGACGAACATACCTCTTAGCGTCGCTAAAGGTAATTATTCGCGACGCATCGTGAGCGTCGCTAATAATTGGGCATGGGCGTCGCTACTACTATGCAAGGACGCAACGTGCGTCGCTAAAAGCTACCATTAGCGACGCACAGTGGACGTCCCCAATGGTTGTTTTTAGCGATGCATACAGTGTGCGTCACGAATGGTTGCTTTTAGCGACGAACACTATGTGTGTCGCTAAATGTTGCTTTTCGCTTTTAGCGATGAACATAGTGTGCGTCACTATTTGTAACCTTTTGCTACGCACATTGTGCGTAGCTAATTGTAACTTTAGCGACACATTGTGTGCGTTGCGAATGGTTGCTTTTAGCAACGAACACTATGTGTGTCACTAAATGTTGCTTTTCGCTTTTAGCGACGCACACAGTGTGCGTCACTAATTGTAACTTTTTACTACGCACATTGTGCGTAGCTAATTGTAACCTTTAGCGACGCATTGTGTGCATCGCTAATAGTGTATTGGCATTCTTTAGCGACGAATATAAAGCGTCGCCATAAATTTATTTCTTTACTTTTAGCAACACATTTGTGTGCGTTGCTAAAAGTGTTTTTTTTTTAAACCATATTTTCTTTGTTTTATTTATTTTTTTTATTCCTGTTTAAATCTGTATCAATCATCCTGATATACAATAAAATTCTAGCATTCTGAAATGAATATATTAAAAGGTAAAAATACATTCACATATATATATATATATATATTCTACTAATTATGAATATTTGTAAAAGTACAATTTAACAATAAATAGAAAAATAAAAAATTGTCTCAAAAAATGTAACTACAGATGTCCATGAAAAGAAAAAAATAAATAAATAAAAATAACAAGTTCCGATGCAAAACAAAAAGATGGTGGCGCAATAATCTCGATCAATCTGGAAAAAAAAATCAAAAGATATATATTAGAAGAATTATTAAATATATACGAACATAAAATGTGAATAGTTATTATTTTTTTTTTTTCATGCATAAATAGTAAGAACGGCATAAAGTAGTATTAGTTGCAAACCACTGATCCGAACTGATTGTCGTAAGTTTGTGGTAATCTATTTTATCATTTGTGAGGTGTGTGATTGGGTTTTGGGATAGTTAGGGCCGATATCTGACATTTTGGTCCTTCAAAACCCCAAAATGGACCTTTTCGGAGTAAAAACTTGCATAAGTTTCAAACCGTTGATCCAAACCGAGTGCCGTAAGTTTGTGCAAATATTTTTTATCATGTCTGAGGTGGTTGATGGGGTTTTAGGTTCGTTTGGTTGATATCCGGTGTTTAAGTTCGTGAAAACCCCAAAATGGGCTTTTTTGGAGCAAAAACTTGCATAAGTTTCAAACCGGTGATCCGAACCGAGTGCCGTAAGTTTTTGCAAGTCTATTTTATCATTTATGAGGTGTGTGATGGGGTTTCGGTGTATTTAGGCCGATATCCGGCATTTTGGTCTGTCAAAACCTCAAAATGGGCATTTTTGGAGCTAAAACTTGCATAAGTTTCAAACCGGGCATCCGAACCAAGTGCCGTAAGTTTGGACAAATCTATATTATCATTTTTGAGGTGTGTGATAGGGTTTCGGTGTAGTTAGGCCGATATCTGGCATTTTGGTCCATTAAAACCCCAAAATGGGCCTTTTTGAAGCTAAAACTTGCAAAAGTTTCAAACCGGGCATCCGAACCTAGTGCCGTAAGTTCGTGCAACTCTATTTTATCATTTGTGAGGTGTGTGATGTGGTTTCGAGGTCGGTAGGCCGATATCCAGTATTTTGGTAGATCAAAACCCCAAAATGGGCTCTTTTGAAGCTGAAACTTGCAAAAGTTTCAAACCAGGCATTTTAGCCAAGTTCCGTACGTTCGTGCAAGTCTATTTTATCATTTGTGAGGTGTGTGATGTGGTGTCGAGGTCAGTAGGCTGATATCCGGTATTTTGGTAGATCAAAACCCCAAAATAGGCCGTTTTGGAGCTGAAACTTGCAAAAGTTTCAAACAGGGCATTTTAGCCAAGTGCCGTAAGTTCGTGCAAGTCAATTTTATCATTTGTGAGGTGTGTCATGGGGTTTCGGAGTCGGTAGGCCGATATCTGGTGTTTTGGTCAGTCAAAATCCCAAAATGGGCCTTTTTGGAGCTGAAACTTGCATAAGTTTCAAACCGGGTATCAGAACCGAGTGTCGTAAGTTCGTGCAAATCTATTTTATCATTTGTGAGGTGTGTGATAGAGTTTCAATGTAGTTAGGCCGATATCCAAAATTTTGGTCTGTTAAAAACCCAAAATCGGCCTTTTGGAGTTGAAACTTGCATAAGTTTCATGTAGTTAAATAAGTTCATGCAAGTCTATTTTCATATGTGAAGTGTCATGCGGTTTGTAGGCCATTAGGCTGAAATCCTTTTTTTTTTTACGTAACATTTTCTATAAATAATAAATGTACCAAAGTAAATAATTTTAAAAACTTACCAAGACTGAACAGAGCCTCCCTACTGGCTGAGAATCGTCTGCATAATAGCCTCTAGCTGGGTGGTGCGCTCCTTAAGCTCTGTCATCTCAGCCTTCATCTCTGCATTCAGTCTCTCAGCTGTCTCAGCTCTCTGGGTGGCTACGTGAAACCTAGCATCGCTCTCGACAATGTAGGACGATGTCGTCGGCTTCATCTCACTCCCTAAGCCACGCATATATTAGCGCCTTTTGCCCAGAACAGTCTCCCGTATCTGGTCATCGGTTGGCAGATGCTCACCCTTAGGGGTCGACTGAGCACGCAGCTCGACCATCTCCTCCTATAAAAACATAAATATATGTTACTACTTTTAAACATTTGAGATTAATATTAAATTAGTAATAGTGGTATATAATTCTTTTCCAACTGACATAAAGTCGTTGAGCTTCAGGTCCAGTCTAACCCTTCTCAGGATTGTAGTGCGTCTTGTGCCACAACTCAATGGGGTTGGGTGGTGCACTGGTCTCCTGGTCTCGCTGTAGCAAATAAATAGTAGCTTGTGAAGATTGATTTCATGAATACATTATACAATAAGAAATTGATACATTTATTAACTTACCATCTCATGCCTATACCTAATAAAAGAATGTGATCCACCACAGTGGGTCACATTTTGCTTGCTTCTGCTCTCGCTATTTTTCTTACTAAGTTCCTACACTTGTCCAAAACAAAGAAGGTTAGTATAAATGACAATGATTTATCATACAACAAAAGTAATGTTGACAATTTTTACCTAGAATGCATTACTAGCGAACCGGTCGTATAGTAACCTCCAATCCTCCACCGCTACCCCCTTGTAGGGTCTGTCGCGAGGCTCTCTACCAATTGCCACCTCCGCCTCGTAATGCATGTGGAGCCTGTGTCGATAGTCCCTGAAACGGATTCCCAAGTAACGGTCCACTGCCTTCACGACATGAGGCAGGTGGAGGTCGATGTCAAACTTCTCCTGTAAAACATGTCATTGTCAAAACATTACGGCATTAGATATGTTAAAATTTAGGTGAACACAATAATAAAAGACATACCAGGATATGCGCATGAATATCCCGTCTATCCGCGTCAGTTACCCGACTCCAGTCACTGATATGGAGTGGGGCGCGTAGTCGACAAATGATCCCGACCTCTATGGTGAACTGCTGTGCCCACCGACCAACGAGCTTTAGAAAGCCCGAAGGTATCCCAACCCGAAGGCGCACGCCCCCCGTTGCCTCCATCTAAACCTGCAAGCTACGATTCTTCGACTTACCATGCCCTTGTTTAGGGGCGGTGGCCGAAGCTTTAGAAGAAATAAAATAGAAACAATTAGTACCATACTTATATAATCATTAATAAAAATAGAAACTATGCATACCATCGACGGCAGGATCGATCGACCCTACAGATGAGGGGGAAGGGGTCGATGGGTCCTGTATAACTATGAGCTTGCGTGAACCTGGTCCAACCATATCTACAACGAAAGTTTAAAAATAAAATTGTTTCTATTTAATCATAAAAATTTAAATCCTCATCAAAGTAAAAATGAATACCCATTACATCATAAAATTGAATATCCATTACATTATAAAAGTCGAAATCCATTACACTTGATAGTAACACATGTAACACCTATTACAATTATTTATATGAGTCTGTATCATTATCTGAACTTGAATTTTCTTCATTCTCGGTACAATACTCTAACAATGCGTCATCATCAAAATCACTTTCCTCATCATCATCATCATTAATGAACGTTGCATCCCTCGGATCTAATTGTGTGGTATTGCTGACGTCGGAAGCTACGACATGATCTGGTTCTACATCAGTTATATTCAACCGATACAAAGTAACATCTTCCTGATCATGCCAGATAACACCATCGTGGGCAGTTTGAGACTCTTCTTGTAGTGCCTCCTCAATCCTCTCCAAATCTTTATCTCCATCACCAACTTCTAGGACATCATAAACATTTCTAGATTTTATTTTTTGGACAACATGCTAATCACCTCTGATTTTTTGGTCCTTTAAATAGAAAACTTGTTTTACTTAAGATGCCAAAACATACGGATTATCTTTAAATGTCGTACGTGACGTATTAACACTTATGAAATGTTTATCGATCTGCATTCCAGTCTTCTTATTACTTACATCCCACCAATCACATTTAAAAATATACACAGAATGACCGTAGCAATAATATAACTGTATGATGTCTTGTAAAACACCATAGTACTTTCCAGTTTGTCCTACGTCACCATCTCCCTGAACAAGGACCCCGCTATTTGTGTTCGTCGACTGACCTCATGTTCCCTCGTGTGAAATCGAACACCATCAACAATTAAACTAGTGTAGCGGGATATCCTTTGATCAGGACCACATGCCAAGGAATATAATTGATCATACGCCTCAGGAGATTGTTGGTGGCGTAATAGCTTCATCTATTAATTTAATACAGTACAAAATTAATTGAATACAAATGCATTAACTAATGAAATTACAATTAATTGAAACCTTGTCTTACACGTTCTCCGAACCACTTTGGAAACAAATTTTGTTGTCTTTGCTTTAGATCAGAACTTGATACATGTTCTCTCAGAAGCTCGATCGTATGCTTACTGCATAAGATGAGATATGTTATATGTAACTTAGATTTGTGTACTAACATAGTATTGCAATGATTTTGATACACTAACTTAAAATATGGCAATGTCTCATCGCAGTAGTTGAGCACGGTGTAGTGGGCTCTTTCCAAGTCGTGAGGATGACACCATTCATATATACGGGCACATATTGGCCACACATTCTGATTAAACACTGCATGGCCAATTCGTTGCTGCCTTCGACATCTATCAAGATTTCGCTCTTGACGATTAAACCTTGCCTCAATATCTTCAAGATGCATAGAGCAGAAGGTGAGACATTCAGCATCAACGTAAGCCTTAGCAATTGACCCTTCCGGTCGTGCTTTGTTACGCACATATTGCTTTAATGTGTGCAAAAATCTGTTTTAATAATTAATCAGTTATACATTAAAATAGTTAGGATGGATAGATAACACAATTCATAAAATTAAATGTACTTTTCTATTGAATACATCCAATGGTATTGGACAGGTCCGTCAATTTTTGCCTCATGAGGCAAATGCACAGCTAAATGGACCATTACATCAAAGAAAGCTGGAGGAAAAATCTTTTCCAACTTGCAAAGGATCATAAAACATCCTTTTCGAGCTTTTCCAGTACTTCCAAATTCAGTGTCTTCGCACATAATTCTCTAAAGAAGCAGCCCAGCTCAGTCAATGTAGTTGATATGTCATCGGTGAGATATTCACGTAGTGCAACCGAAAGAAGTCGTTGTAAAAGGATATGGCAGTCATGACTCTTCAATCCAGATATTTTCCCATCTATAACATTTACACATCGCGATATATTCGATGTGTATCCATCTGGAAACTTCACCGATTTAAACCACTCGCAAATCCTCATTCGCTTTGTGGATGATAGCGTATACTGTGCAAGAGGCACGATATATTTATCACCGCTACGTATTAGGTGCAGCTCTTTCCGTATTCCCAGCTCTTGTAGGTCCAACCGGGCTTTAATAGTATCCTTCGTCTTCCCTTCAATGTTCATTAAAGTTTCCAGCACATTATCACAGATGTTCTTCTCGGTGTGCATAACATCTAAATTGTGCCTTAACTTAAGGGTCTCCTAGTACGGCAAATCAAAAAATATGCTCTTCTTCGTCCAATTTAATTCCACATTAGTACACTTCCTCTTCTTAGCACCTGGTATCTTCCCAAACCTCACTGATTGGATGAGTGCCAATTGCGCCAACACGTCATTGCTAGATAACAATGGAGGTGACAATCTGCGTTCAATTTTTCTATCAAACAAATGCTTCTGTCGATTTCGCCAGCCATGTGATGGCGGTAGAAAATGACGATGGCATTTGTAGCATATCTTCTTTTCATTGGACAAATGTACGGAACATGCATCCTTATTGCAAACCGGACATGCCAGATACCCCTTAGTGCTTCACCCAGACAAGTTCTCATATGCTGGAAAGTCATTTATGGTCCACAGTAACGCTGCATGCAATTGAAATGTCTCATTTTTAGAGACATCGTATGCCTCCACTCCCACCTCCCACAATTCCTTTAACTCATCCACTAAAGGACGCAAGTACACATCAATTTCATTACCAGGAGACTTCGGCCCTAGAACAAGCAACGACATGAAGATAAATGGTTCTTTCATACATTTCTACAGTGGTAAGTTATACGGCATAAACAACACCAGCCACATGCTATAGGCATTACTCATGTCACCGAATGGATTAAAACCGTCACCAGCCAGCCCAAGTCGTACGTTACGCGTCTCATTTGCAAACCATTCGTGATTTGTATCAAACTCAGCCCAAGTTTGAGAATCTGCTGGATGCCTACATACATTTTCCTCAACAACACGCTTCTCCTTATGCCACCGCATATCTTCTATCGTCTTCTAGGACATGTACAACCTTTGTAGTCTAGGTATTAAGGGAAAATATCTCAACACCTTGTGCAGAATTGTCTTGCTCTTTCCTTCATTCAGCTTGTACCTGGGTTCATGGCACACCGTACACTCCTTACATTGTTCAGTCTCCTTCCAAAATAACATGCAATCATTTCTACAAGCATGTATGGGAATATACCCGAGGCCCAAATCTCTTAATATTCTGTTCATCTTGTAATATAATTTCAGAAGGGTCTCCCCAGCAGGAAGCGCTGCTTTAATCAATTCAATGACCATATTAAATGATTTGTTACTCCATCGGTTGATGATCTTAATATGAAGGAGTTTCACAAGAAAGTCCAATTTCGAAAACTTATCACAACCCGGATATAACGGCTGCCTTACTTCCTTCAATAAGGACTCAAACGCTTCCGATTGTCCTGTGTCACTCCCGTGACTACTCGCCCCAGTTGTAGCCCCCTGCAAGTCTGCCAGAATTTGTGGCAAGCCTTCGTAACCAACCACAACATTATCACCAAAGTCATCATCGTCGTCTTCTTCTTCATCCTCAAATAGCACTCGTACGTCATGGTGTTCCCCATGAAATTTCCAACACGTATACCTTTTGTCCATCCTGTGTTAGAGTATGTGCTCTTTGGCCTCATCTATGTGCATATAATCTCTATTATTGCACCTCCTACATGGACATCTTATCTTATTTCTCCCATCTGCAGATGCACGAGCAAACTCAATAAAATCTTTGATCCCCTTCACATGCATGCCTTGACGAATGCCTGCCCTTCAAGTCCATCAAACTCTTATCCATTTTCGTCTACCTAATACAAGTAAAAAATGATACTCATTATAAATATGAAACATGAATCCTATCACCTTCAACTTCTCTCTAAAGGGTAAGGTGGTCATATCCTATCCGTAAATGCACAATCTACATTGCAATTAGCAGCAAATCAAATGCTTGATTCCACTCGGACGAAATCTCGGTAGCATCTCCCCACGATTCTCCAAGTATACAAGATAGACGTTAGCACGCCTAAATATATACCCAAAGAACAATAGGAGACCATGCTAAAATTTTGTCATAGTGGAATATTCAAGCATGAGTAGCTATTGACTGCAATCCAGATTCATGCATTCCCGAACTGTCCTTTCTGGACAATTCAAGAATCAATTTTCATACACACAAGCCCAATCGCGAATAAATTTTGCAACAAGATTCACATGTGATGAAAATGACTCCCGAATGGGGCTAGGCTTACATGAATGCAATTGATATATCTAATATTGAAAAATAGTCTATTACCTAAGAGTCTTTTTTTATTGTCTCCACCAGATAGCATTTATTGTCTCCCCCTTTTTTCTAGAACTCATAATTCTTTCTTACCTTGTGTTTGTTTTTGGCAACAAATTAAGTTTCTAGCAACTGTCTTTGGTGGAGTTTGCTTTTGTTCATTCAAGGAAATTTTAATGTTTAATTTACATAACTACAAAATTGCTTCTCTCTCCTATATATGTATAAATATTTCCATACATATATATATACATACACACATATGTATAGTCACATACATACATGTATAAACCAGAAAAAGGGCACACATGGAGCCCAAAGTCAAATAATATAAACCAATTAAAGAAAAATAGGGTGGAAACTAACAAGTAACTGAACATAAATCTATTATAGCAAAATAGAGCAGGGGAGGAGCGTCTGGGAGGGATTACACTTGCGAGTTCTCTAATCATCAGTCACCCAAAAACATACAAACAAATTAAAAATCCTCCAAAGAACCTATATAATTCGTCCACTATTTATGAATTAAAAATGCATACTAATCCAGAGAATTGTTTAACAATAGAACTTAATTATTAAACTATAAAGAGAAATGAAAACAGACTTGATAATATAAACATCCCCCAATCTTGGTATAAAAAAAAATTATTGAAAATTTTCAACCAAATTCTTATACCTGCTAATGATACAAAAGCTCAATTCCTAAAACCCTCCAAAGTTCAGAAATGCTAGTTTCCTCTTACAAGTTCAAGTACAAGAACTGTAGAGATCTAAAAAATGAGGGAAAATTTTTCGTTTTTGCCGGTAGGACATTATTCTTGCACGGTTTTGTTGGTAAAGCATTTTTATGCATTATTTCACCGTAAGACATGTTTAGAAGCATATTTGGAGTGTGTCATAGAAGAGTAATATGCTTAGAATATTGAAATATACCTATTGTATGAATTTGATCCAAAACGGAAACAGTTTCAGAAATTGGACCAAAAAGGGCATCCGGGTGACCCGAGTGGAAATGGCCAAACCCAGCCACAGGCGAAAATTTATTTTTTTGAAAATTTTCATTTAAAATAATTTTATGAACATTGGTTCAAACAAAATATCAAATTGAGGTGTTTCGGGACGGGTTGTAGAGTAACGGGGTCCCCGGGCTCATTAAGGGCAAAATGGTCATTTTGCCTCTTGCCCTTTGCTCTTCCACTATAAATAAAACACTTAGACCCAAATTTATACAGATTTAATTTTGTATTTACAGCAGCTCACGTTCATAGAGAGAGAGAGAGAGAGAGAGAGAGAGAAAAAAAAAAAGCCTTAGTTCTTCAAGCTTTAAGCTTCTGAAACACACTTTTCGAGTGGGATTTTCGTCGAGGTTCCTTCTGAGAAGTTGTTCCTCTCATCGAGACCTATATTTTCACCAAACAGTTCAGCCATCCAATGATCACAACATCCGCAGTTTGAGAAAAACTGATCTAGGTATGATGTAGTACTAAGCTAGTAATGGATTTAAGTTTTCTTGTATTTTTTCATGCTATTGGACTGTTTAGGGAGTGTATTTAAGGTTAGGAAACCACGTAGAAGGTAGTTCCTTTGAAAATCCTAGAGTTGATAGTTTAGGGATATGTGTTCTTGGTGTTGTTGGATGATTTGTTGCCTTGATTGAGGTATGTTATATTGATAAAATTGTATTGTTACAATTTGGAACCCATTTACATGTTGACACACCTTGCGGTTTGGACCATGTGATGAATTGGTGCTTTAGTGCTTTATGGAAAATTTATGTCCTTGGTGAACTAGTAGAATTGTGAGATTGTGATTTGGATATATGTTAACATGTTTAGTTATGACATATATTATGAGCATTATGTTTTGGAGTTTAAAGTTATGAATTTTGTGGGATAAATTGCATGACTTGAAAAAGGGACACCATGTGTTTGATAATTGTCACATTGAGATTGCATGATTAGATCATGGCATTTTGGCATAGTGTGATTCCTTGAAAATATGGTCTGGGTTGAGCACGTAGTGCTATGCATTATGAGGGTGTAGATCTTGTGGTGAAAAACAAAATATCGGCCTTTTGGTACTCGCATGCCCATGGGGTCCGGACTGTAAAGTGAGACATATATTGGTACTTGCATGCCAACGGGGAAGAACTGTGAAGCGAGACATGGGTGGCATAGAGTTGCATGTGTGTGTCATGCATTTTGACATTGTATGGTATCGGGGGATAATGGGATTATGGTCTTGAACTGTACACTTGCACATGCCACGCCCTTAAATTTGTTGCTAGTCTTAGTATTATGTTATACCAGCTGTTAAGCTGACCCATTCGTGAGACATTATTTTTCAGATGAGGCCCCAGACACTTGAGACTTGTGTAAGTCTTGAAGGGTGGGAAGATATGGACATGTTAAAGATTTGGCCCTCGGGGGCATATTTTGAATATATGAGCATAAGCCCAATTTATTATGTTTTGGACTTGAACAAATTGTAAACTTTAGGTCTTGGGCCATTTTAAATTGTATGGGTCGTAACCCAAAAGAATGCATGATGTTTATGGTTTAAATGTGATCTAACTAGATATGTTGGAAATAGAGGATGTATGTTTAATTTGATGGATTTGTGGCCACCAAGTGAGGGTGGGTTGTTTATGAATTTATGCTTAGGATGTTGTGAAAATTAGGTGAGAAAAATGCTTAGAAAAATAAAAAAGTTTATGTCCAAATTTTTGGAAAATTAAAGTATTAGATAAGTGTGTAAAACACCATTCAAATGGAAGAAATAAATTCCCAAAATGAGGGTTTAGAAACCTTGAAGAAGTGGGCTAAAAACGGGAGAAAAGTGGGCTTGAAAAACTTGGAAAAAAATCAGAAATAGGAAAAATTAGGTTGCAGTCAGAACAGTAATTCTGCAGAAAAACTGGAAAACTGCTCTCTGTCGCTATAGTAAAAATGCAGAGAAGCAGCCCAGCCACCGTAGCCCCCACGCGACCTGTGCGAGGGCGCGTGAGCGCCGCGTGACTGTCGCCTGCCTGCCTGCGCGCCCAGTGCCTTTCCTGCTGTCCAGCCCCTTTACACCATCCTTTTGGCCACCTTTTTTAGCCATTTTTGGGACAACTTTTGAGCTATATTTGGACACTATTTTGGGCCATGTTTAGCCAATTTTTGGGCCATGTTTGGGCCCCATTATGGGCTATTTTAGTGACCTTTTTGCGCTATGTTTGACCACAAATAGGGGTTGTGTTAGGCCCTCTACCTTAGATGATTTTTGGTGGGATTCTTAACCCATTTATGGACTATAGCTTAGACTATTTTCGAGGCCATTTGAGACATCATTTTAGGGGAGTTTTTGGGAAATGATTTAAGATTGTTTTAAGGACCATTTTTTTTAATATGACTTAAATTAATTAGAGCATTAATTGGAACAAGGACTTGGAAAACATTGGGGGACCATTTTGAATTAAGCTAAATGAAAAGTGTTTAATTTAAACTTTGGCGAAAAATTTGAGGAATAATGAGGGAGATTTCAATTAAATTTAATTAATTGTCATTTATTTATTTCTTTTAATTTTTGTTAACTCGCGCCTCGAGTTTGCGAAAATCGGGGGCGTGACAAGAACCTACCAATATTCATGTAACCCTACTTTACATATCTACCAATATCATCCAATGGTCTAAGCAGAAACTTTGAAGACCCTAAAAGCCATCAAAACAAATTTCCAAGTCTTAAACCCTAAAATTCAGAATTCAGAAGATCTAAATTACCTCTAGAAATTGAAGACCCACATTTAACCATGCAAACCCAGTTTTTAAGCCACAAAAACTTTATATCTGTTATAAAAAAATAAATAAATCAGAAACCCAAAACAAGTCGCCCACACCCAAGAAAACTCTACACTAAACATGCCAAAAATCAGAAAAAATAACAAGATTTTAAGGGCTAGAGTTGAAGAAAAATAGACCCTCTGTATCAGATCAATTCTTCACGGCAACTTGAAAAATTCTTCCCGAAAATTCTTAATGGAAACTCGATTATCAGATCGAACACTATCAAATCAACGCACACTCGATCGATCAATTCTAGTAGTTTGAAACTCAAAAAAATAGTAGGAACGTCACAGAGAGGGAGAAAGCGAGAAAGAGAAAATAATTAGTGGCGTAGAGAGGGAGCGACCATACAGTTTATAACAGGACTCATTAGCGACGCACATTGTGCGTCGCTAATAAGCACTTAAGCGTCGCTAATGTTTAGTGAGACGACATCGTTTCATAAAAACTAACTATCAGCGACGCTCACCTGTGCATCGCTAAAAGATTTAACTATTAGCGACGCTCATGTGCGTCGCTAATGGACAATTATGCATTACTAATAGGTTAACGCCACTTTTTTCGTGCGGGAAACTCTATTTTGTTGCTTTTTAGCGACGCACATTGCGTACGTCGCAAAAAGACACTATTAGCGATGCGTGACTGTGCATTGCAAATAATGTGCGTCGCAAATACACCCATTTTTTGTAGTGCTTTTACTTAGTTGTTGACTCATTTAATTTCTTCTTGACTTCAGTATAGATTTTAGACACTTTTTCAGCCTTATGATCAATGATCAATAATGGTGGTAGGGGTGGTTGTTACCAACATTAGAAGTAGAAGGGGTTAGTGAAAATTCAAAAATTAGAGGGTTGTATCTATAATAGTTAGAAACCTAAAGGAAAGTTGGTATAATTTACTCTATTTCTTATAACTGACAGTTCAAGATCTATTTTTTTTTTGTTGAGAAAGCAATTTTTCTTATTCTATTATTGGAACTCTGCAAAAGTTTATTCGGAAACCTCAAAATATTTATTGTAAGGTATGCCACTCACATTCACGGTACATTGTTAAAGGGAAAGCTCACTAGAATGGAAGGAATGAAAACATAGGTCTTGGCATGGGTTAAAGTTACTAGTGTGGTTGTTGAGAGCTACAAGTCTGATAAATTATGGTTCATAGTAGGTGTAAAGAAATCAAGGCCCAAAGATGTTTACGAAATGCTTCATGATGCCATTAAAGTGGAAGAATTTTGAGACAAGAATGAAAGAACTGGAAGAACAGAAGTTGCAGAGAAAGAAAAAAGCAATCTATTGATTTTCTTTCAGATCTCAAAGAATGGATTGATTGATACAAAAACCTATATTTCCTACTTTATATACAGGAGCGTACTTTTCTAACTAACCATGTGAGGACCACACCTCTCTCTCTAACAAACCTCACTCTATTAGTTAGGCTGTTACAGCTCAGCTACTCTATTAACTAAATCTGTTACAACTCAACTTTCTTAACTAAACTTGTAGCTATTTTTGGTTTGCAGGTGGTTTGCTGAGCTCTTGTGGACTATTTATCACCCCCTACAAACTAATGGGGGTTCTCTCAACCAACAGTTTGGTGTGAAAGAAGAGAAATCTTGGTGAAGTAAGGCCTTTGGTGAAGATGTCAGCCAATTGGTCTTGAGTATAAACATAGTGGACAAATACTGCTTTCCTGGTCACCTGCTCTCTTACATGGTGATAGTATACTTTTATATGTTTGGACCTGGCATGGAATATAGGGTTGGAGGCTAATGCTATGGAAAAAATGCTATCACGCCAAAGGAGAGGAGTGGTGTTTATGGGGTGCTAAAGATCACAAAATAGTTGTCTATCCCAAGCTATTTCAGCAGCAGCCATTGCTAAAGCTTTATATTCAGCCTCTATTGAAAACCTGGCAACTGTGGGTTGTTTTTTTGTTGTCCACGTGATTGGATTGAGACCAAGAAAGAGGATGTAGCCTGTGGTAGACCTTCTGTCAAAGGGGTCCCCTACCCAATCTGCATCTACATAGGCAGACAGAGAAGTAGAGGAGGCATGTAGTGAATGCCAAGTGAGGGAGAGCCTTTGAGGTACTGTAAAATTCTCTTTACTACCACAAAGTGAGTGTTAGTAGGGTACTGCATGAACTGGTAGACATAATTGACTGAGAAGGCTATGTCAGGTCTGATAAAGGTGAGGTACTAAAGTGCCCCAACAATGCTTTTATAGGTGGTGGGATTAGAAAAAGGGAGACAATCAGTTTTGGAGAGTCTTTGGGCAGTAGTACAAGGAGTTTTGCATGGTTTGCAAGTTGACATGTTCGTTTTAAGAAGAAGATCATTGAGATATTTCTCTTGAGACACATGCAAACCAATGAGAGTATGAGTAATCTCAAGCCCCAAAAAATATATCAAATGAGTAGCTGAGTTTTTGAATTAGAGTTTGGACATACTTAGTATACTACCAGTTAGGATTATGTCATCAACATATAGTAAAAGGATAGTGGCAGATGTGGAAGTTTGTCTAACAAAGAGACTGGGGTCAACTTTGGATTGAATGAACTAAAATTGGAGAATTTGAGAGGTGAATTTTTCAAACCAAGCTCTAGGGGCTTGTTTGAGGCCATAGAGGAATTTGTGTAACTTGCAAACAAGTTGAGGGGCATTGGGGTTTGTGAAACTTTGGGGTTGTTGTGCGTTTATAGACTTCCTCTTGAAGGTTTTCATGTAGGAAAGCATTTTTGACATCCAGTTGCTTGAAGGGCCAATTATTTTGGACTGCCAATGCTAGGACTAACCTGATTGTAGTGAGCTTAACCACAGGGCTGAATGTTTCTTCATAGTCAAGGCCTGGTTCCTAGTGGAAGCCTTTGACTACAAGCCTTGCCTTGTATCTTGTTATACTACCATCAATTTTATACTTTATTTTGTAAACCCACCTGCAGCCAACTAGGTTTTTGTTGGGTGGAAGAGGAACTAAGGTCCATGTTCCTTGCTCTTGTAAGGCTAAAAATTCTTTAGCCATGGCTTGTCTCTACTGTGGTGATTTATTGGCAATGGTAAAGGTCTGAGGCTCTGTGGGGGGAGGGGGGGAAGGAGACTGTGTTAGGGGAACAGAGGTAGTTAGGGTCTCTATTGTGGTGATCTAGTTTACATTGGATGGTGATTGGTGATGAGGATAGATGGTTGGATATCTAAGGGTGGAGAGCAAGTGGTCTGAATAGTGGTGGGATTTTGATGCATTGGGTGGTTTGATTGGTTGTAGGGGTATTAGAGGATATGAGGTTTTTGTTTGGATGTTTGAACAAGTTACAGGGGTAACTGAGGTTGTAGTGGACTTTTGTATTGGTACATAAGGTGAGTATAAGGGGTTGAAAGGTAATAGAGGAATGGGGATTGGAATAGGAGGATTTTTGACTTGAGGTGATATAGAGGACTAAAAATAGAGGTGTTTTGTCCCTGGGCAAGATGGTGTGGAATTAGTTGAGGTGGACCAGAGGGAAAGGTCATAGTTGTAAGGGAAGGTGCCTAAGGAGGTGTAGATGTAGGAGGCTGGGTAGGACTGTTCATCAAAGATAACATTCCTGGAGTGTAGAACTTGTTAGTGAGTGGGTCAAAATACAAGTAGCCTTTGTAATTTAAAGGGTAGCCTAGGAAAATGCACTTGGTTGTCTTGGGCTGAAGTTTGTTTTTGTTGTAGGGAGTTAGTAAAGGTTAACAACCGTCGCCAAATGTTTTCACAGAAGAGTAAGGTGGATAATGGTGATGGAAGAGATAATAAGGGGACTGATTAGAGGTGTTGGGACTTGGTAACCTATTAATAAGGAAGATGGCAGTTGAGAAGGCATGGTACCAAAATCTTGGAGGTAAGGCAGCTTAGGAGAGTAGTGTAAGAGTTGTGTAACACCCCGACCTAATTTATTAATAATTAGTTTGCTAATTATTAATTAGTACCGGCTTAGAGGATGATTAAGGGAATTAATCATAAGCTCGGCGGTCGCGACAGACCGATAAAATAAATAAACATATCTGGAGAAGAGGGTGTGACACCCGAAGCTGATTTCTGATTAATTCGGTGAAATAATGCCATTTTAACATTAACGGAACCCGAATTAGTTAACCCCGAAAATCCCGAATGGTTAATAAATGACACAGAACCTCTGACACTGAAGATAACTGAAATAGGAACTGACCGGAAGAAATCGCATTGAAAAAGGAGCTACAGAATGAAAGTTACGTAGCAAACATTGAAGCTGTATTAGTGCGCAGCCAAACAGGGCCTTAACCAAAAATGTGGAAAAAGGGCCAAATGGGAGGCCAAGGGAATTGAACCCTTGACCTTTGAGAGGAAATGAATTTTTCTCAAAATGTTTACCAACTGGGCTGTCATTACTTTGTGCACATATATATAACCAAAATGTATATATCTCTGAATTGCCCAAGGCTTCACCTCAAAATGGACCAATGGGGTTTCATGCAGCCATATATGATATATAATATATGTTATATATATGTGTATATATACATATATATACAATCTGATTGGACCACCATTCCAACCAATAAGAGACCATGCAAACATAATTTTTAAAGTATATACATGTATTTGTATATAGTGTAATTGTGTGTCTCGGGCGGGGAGAAGAACCAGAAAATTCCTGAGTGTTCTCTATATGTCTAGAGAGAGAGAGAGGGGGCTGCCATGTGAGCCTTGAATGTGCATGAGTGAGATATGTGCATGTGTGGTCTTCATGGGAGATGCACCAAGGAGAAAGAAGGCACTGAGGCATGACTGGTTGAGAGACTCTGAGGTGCCAAGAGTCACCACCAAGCTTGCTTGGAGGACATTGGTCGACCAAAATGGGTAAACACCAAATTTTTTTCTGAATTTTCCTCTCAAGCATGCCTACTGTTTTCAGTGTATTTAATCTATATAAACTGTATACATAGGCTCTTGTGAGACCTTAGAATTGTCATGAACAACTGAGAAGGTTGGATAAGTTTAGAAAACATAAAACCAAGACCCAACCGCCATGGATGGAGCTTCCCTGTAGCAGGTCTGATTTGACCTCCATAAAACTGAATCTTGATGGTCTAAACATGAACTAGACCTTCCTAAGGTGTCAAAACCACGGATCCGCGACCTAGAAACCTAGGTCTAGACCCTCAAAATCGAACCTGTGAGTCTCGGCCATGGATCCCAAATTCTGTAACGGGATTTTAAACTAAAATTATAGAATGGAGAGTTGAAGCTCCTGTTCTAAGGGTCACAAAGAACCAAACCGTGTGGACTTTGGTTGAGAAATGGGACCGTATGACCGAACTGAAACCCTCACGATAATCGGGTTAAACAGAGCTTCACCCGTAGGTTTGAGGCACCAAATTGATGCCAAGTTGTTGGAATCACTTCTAGGAACACTTTGGAATCAAAAACAGTTGAAAAGCCTACCTGAAACTCCACAAAAATGAAGGAGACCGAAACTGCAAACTAGGGCAACAAACGGGGAAGAAGGGTGGAGAAGATGGAGTCGACTCGGCCGAGTTGACCGAGTCATACTGAGTTAGGCCCAACCGACTCACATATGTGTCGACATGTGAGCGTGCCACAGTTTTAATCGAACGGCACCGTTCTGAGGTTAACTTTTTTATTTTTAAAATTGAATTCTGCCTGTTTGGATGCGGTGTTAATAAATTAAAAGCAGAATTAGGCTTAGCCCTAAATACGAATAGGGGCCAAAATCAGGATAAGGGGGATATCTTATCCCGGATTTCTGAAGGACAGTGAACCGGTTGGTTCACACTGTTTTGGACCGGTTCAATTCTAGAACCCTAAAACCAATGGGTCTGAACCCCTAATTTATAAAATTCTATTTGACCCCCAAATGTTTTCTGATATTACAGTTTAACCCCCAACAGTTCTGAATATTATACAATGGCCCAAATTTTAGAAAAATTGTGCAATTAGGCCCCTGGTAAATTAATTAAATAATAAAATAATTATTTTATTAAATGAGTAAAATTACAATTTTACCCCTAGACATTAAATATGTCAAACAGAGTCCAAATAAATTAAATAAATAGTGTATTTTCACTATTTCAGGCATTCCGGACTCAATGGCGGAGTCTGATTTGGGAAATTCAGTACCGAAAAATACAGACCTGTAAGTGGTAAATGACCGTACTGCCCCTGATGATACCTAAGCCCAAATAAAAATAAAAGACAGTCTATTTTGATTATTTCGGGCATTCCGGGCTCAATGGTGGAGTCCGATTTGGAAAATTAAGTCCCAAAAAATACAGACACGTAAAGTGTAAATGACTGTACTACCCCTAATGATACCCAAGGCCAATTAAACATAAAAGATAGTCCAATTTAACTATGTCGGACACTCTGGACCTAATGGTGAGGTCCATTTTATGAATTGAAGTGCCGAAAAATATGACGCATGAAATTACCCAATCACCTCTGATACTGTACGAAGCTCAAATGAAGTCCGATTGGGACGAAACTGATACCAATAGAAGCCCGGATACTCGTGAAACTGTACACGTGATTAAATGACGAATCGGGGTCAGAATCTCACGAAACGCAAAATGACCAAAATACCCCTGAGCACGGTAAGTGCAAAGTAGAAGTCGAATAAAGGTCAAACTGATCTAGTAAATTATCATAAGCATGATTATGAAAATCGAAGGGGTAAATATGACTCCGGAACGGTCAACGTATAAAACCAAAAATGTCCGGTGTGTCCCGATAATCAAAAGCAGATATCAAACGAAGTCCAAAAGACTCAAAAATTTATATATACAATATATGGACTATTCTGAGGACCGTGATAGGGTCTGAGGCAAGAATGTCAAAATTACCATTTTGCCCCTAAGGGCAAGTAAGTGCTTAATTGACAACGGCTGCAGTCGAAATGACTTAAAATATTATTCAGACAGCTGCTAAGCCTGTTTAAGGAATTTAATAACATAAGTTGAAACCCGGTGAGTGGGTAATAGGCCAATGAACCTAGTTAGGGGATCTAATAGACTTCTAAGATGATGAATAAGACATGAATGAATAAATTCTGATCTGTCTGTAATTAATGATGATTATTCAGGCTATGCGAGGATATGCCTGAAGTATCTGGAGATCATCAGAGTATTTGTAAATGGGGAATATGACACTAAGAAACCAAGGTAAGTAAATCTGAACTTTGTTGTGTGGTTATTCCCAGCCAGTCACTTCATTCCTACATGCTGCCAAATTTGTACTCTATCACTACCTGATGTACTTGATTTGAGCCAATCGACTTGTGGTTATTGGTCATGCCTGATCTTTGGATTTGACTTGCTTGCTTACATCGTTGTGAGATTGATCATTGATATTTGAGCATTCTTTGCACTATCATACCATGACCTAGTCTTGAGATATATCCTGTTGATAGAAATCTTG
Source organism: Nyssa sinensis (assembly GCA_008638375.1). Lineage (NCBI taxonomy): Eukaryota > Viridiplantae > Streptophyta > Magnoliopsida > Cornales > Nyssaceae > Nyssa > Nyssa sinensis. Next base: position 13,213,065 of record CM018035.1, on the reverse strand, counting down.
ATATTCCACACTTCGTGTTTTGGTTGATTGTGATATCAATTGCTTTGTACAGTTGTACATCTTTTGTGGAATTTTGTTGTTCATGATATTTGGTATGTACCTGGGGTTGTGCTCAGTCACAATGGCCCATCCATTCGCAGATTGCGTGGGGGAAAGACCCTTTGGGGTCTTGTATGTCCTTCGGGACTTGTAGAGAAAAGAGCTCTAACGCTTTTCAAAGAGCCCAAGGAACTGTGGCGGATCTGAGCATGCGTTTTAGTGGGGTATGCCGGGCCCCGGGTGATTCACGCATATCTGGGTTATTAGAACTCGATGATGATTTATTCTTGTAATCGTTGAATGATCATATTCTATGTCCTGTGAATGATCATATTATTGAAATCATGTTATACTTTACTTGATGATCATGTATCTTTGGTACTCGTTGAATGATCATAACCTATGCAAGAATGTCATACTTTTGATTGGCTATCGTAATTGTTGTGGCAGCAGATTTTCATGATTGGCTAGATCCCGGTTGTTGGATTCATTGTTACTATCTTCTTATATCTTATTTTGGGATAAGCCTTTTGGACCCTCGGGTCATTGTTACGCACCTTGGTGACTGGCTATATGTTTCTTATCGCTCATTTGGTTATTGACCATCTGCCATCCCTTTCTTTTATTATTCTTGTGAACTAACCCTGACCCATGGCAAAGCTAGGAATTTACTTACTGAGCTTGTTTAAGCTCATTCCATTTACTTAACATTTTTCAGGTGACATCATGTGGGATGATATGCAATGAGATAACTAGTGGAACTAGTGATGCACAATGAACGACAATGACGATATAAACTTTAAGTTAAAGATCGAACGTGAACACTGTAAGGTTAACTTTAAGGCTATGCATTATAATGTTACATCATTAGTGATGAGGTTAGCCTAGTATGTCAGATCATTATGATTAAGTGGTACTTGGAGACATTATGATTGTTGATCATTGGAGATGAGTTTAACTAGCTGAACTTCTATGGTGTGACTTCTGCTTTAAGTAATTCATTGATATAGAATGGTTGCATTAGAGCATGTATATTATACTTTAGAGATATTTGATGACTGATTTTAGACGTGCTCTGATGTGTTGGATGAGTTGCATTCTTAATTCAAAAAGATTTTAATTCCTCTGTTTTGACCCTACATTTAGAATGCAATTCATTGTGAAGTTTCCTTGGGTTGGTTACATTGTTGGTGGAGAAAAATTGACAAGGTGGCCAACTGGCATCACGTCCTCGAGATCCGCGTAGGGTGGGTTTCGGGTCGTGACAAGTTGTTTCAACAATGTATCTATTTTTCCTCTCTGCCACCCTATTTTGTTGGGGTGTGTGTGGGCAAGAGACTTTTGGTGATGAATGCCATAAGTGGAGTGCAGATTTTCAAATGCAGTCCCATTGAATTCTCCACCTCCATCTATCCTAATCACTTTAATTTTGTGGTTAAAAGTGTTTTCAGCATAAGCTTTAAATTTGTAAAAGGTTAGGTATGCTTCAGATTTGTGAGACAATGGATAAATCCAAGAGAATTTTGTAAAGTCATCAATGAAGGAAATAAAGTATTGAAAGTTATGCAGTGATTTGTGTGGTGCAGGACCCCAAAGGTCACTATGTATAAGTGCTAGTGCTGTGGTGGAAATAGACTGAGATTGAGAATAAGGAAGCTGTGTCATTTTTCCATACAAACAGAATTCACAAATGCTATTAGAGTCTTTAGGTATTAACTAAAAATCAAAATGTTGAGACAGTAGTCTATGTAATACAGAATTGGAAGGGTGTCCTAGTCTTTGATGCCACATTTGTAGTTGACAACCTTTCCAAGATTTATAGAGGAAAAAGTGGAATGAGTGATTGAGTGTGGTGTAGTTCTCTGTAACTGTTTTGCAGGTAGTTTGCTGATAGTAGTTGTGGAGGGCAGCGCACTAACAGTAGTAGACTGATTGACAGAGTGAAAATCTTGTTTGTTTGGAGTGTTGAGGTGTCACTTTGATAGAGTCTTGATTGGATATAGGCCATTGTGAATATTGCCCTAGTACAATATCCTCCCAAGTGGAATATCTTGGATCTGAAGCATGTTAGCATCAAAAATGCATTTGCAATTATGTTCTAAGCAAAGTTTATGGACTAAGAGAAGATTAATAGCAATTTTAGGTACACAGAGAACATTAGTTAGGTTAAAGGAGTGTATAGGGGTTTGTAAGGATAAAGAACCCGTGTGAGAGATTTGTAGACCCTTGCCATTTCCCACAGAGACTGAATCTTCACCTGTATAGTCCTTAGAGATGCTGAGATTAGAGATGTCATTGGTGATGTGATTAGTGGCACTAGAATCTGTGAGCCAAATGTTGGAGGTGTTTTGATTGGATTCAAAGGAGGCTGCCATTGCTGCCAGTTGAGGAGGGGGTAATTTGGCTTGATATGTAGTGTTTAGTCTATAATAGCAGTCTGTAACTGTGTGATTGGTCCTGTAGCAGGTTTGGCAAGGCTGGGGAGGGAGTTGATAAGTGTTTGGCTTCTGACTAAGGGGATGTATTGAGGGGAAGACCATAGGAATAGTTTTGAGGAAAGGGTGTAGGACCACAGGACCTGCCTTGGTAGTTGAACCTACTGCTATTGCCATTTTTGTTGCCTGATCTCCCTCTGCCTCTGTAGTTGTTTGAATTTCCTCTATAATTTTAAGAAGAGAATTGAGATCTTTCTTGCGAGACTGCCATGGCAGTAAGGACGAAGGAGTTTTGATTTTGTTCGTTGTGACGTTCCTTTGAGTTTTCTTCTCCTTTCAGCAAGACATGGAGTTCCTCAAGGGTGATGGGATCAGATCTGGCTCTAATAGAGGTTGCAAAGACATCATAGTTATATGGAAGGCCATTCAAAGTACAAATTAACAGATCTTCATCTTCTATTTTCACTAAGACAAAGTGCCATTTGTCTTTTATCTCTTTGATCTTCTGTGTATACAATGGAATTGTTGCCTTTGGATATTGACTGCAACTCGGTTTTGAGTTGCAAGATATTAGCTCTTGACAATGAAGAAAATCTTCTCTCAAGCGCAAGTCATACCTTTCTTGCAGAGTTAAGGCCAATTATATGACCAAGAGCTGTTGGAGACAAGGTTGCATTAATTAAGGTCATGAGTACTCGATCCTGTGCAATCCAACTTTTGTGATTTGGATTCATTTCTGCTGGTAATTCCCCTCTTTCATCTCGCAGGAACACTTCTGGACATTCATGACTTTCATCTACAAATTCAATTAGTGAGTGTGTTTTGAGGATTGATGTGAACTAGAACTTCCATGAAAGATAGTTTGTTAAGTCAAGTCTCACAGTTATGAGATTGTAGATGTTTGACAACAAATAGATTGTACGTTGAGGGTGAGATGTGGAAGCTGAAGTTGAACTGGCATTTGATGAGGGTTGATTTGTTGGAGGAGCTTGAGAAGCCATTGAAAATGAGACGTTGGTCTCTTTTAGAGCTCTGATACCATGAAAGAACTGGAAAAACAGAAGTTATAGAGAAAGAAGAGAGCAGTCTATTAATTTTCTTTCAGATTTTAGAGAACGAATTAATTGATACAACAACCTGTATTTCTTACTTTATATACAAGAGCGTACTAGTCTAGCTAACCATGTGAGGACCACACCTCTCTCTCTAACAAACCTCACTCTATTAGTTGGGCTGTTACAGCTCAGCTACTCGGTTAACTGAATCTGTTACAGCTCAGCTTTCTTAACTGAACTTGTAAGTGTTTTTGGTTTGCAGGTGGTTTGCTAAACTCTTGTGGACCGCTTATCAGAGAATATATAAAATTTTCATTTGTTGTTAATATCAACTGTTGCTTTATAATACGATTTGCATAACCTTATTCATTGGTACATTCTTCATTTTTATGGAAGATGGTTGCATGTGTTGATAGCTTTCACTATGAAAAATAGGTGACCATACTGGTTTTATTGTGATAGATCAATATCAATTCTTTTCCTCCTTGGGAATTTATAGATAATCCAATATTTGAGTTCTTATGGAGGAATGAGAAATATTTTGTTGCTTTAGTTTATACTCTAGTTAAATTGATTAAGATGGTCACTAGATTTGTGGGCCTATTAAATCAAGCCTATTTATTTTAGAAAGTTTCTTATTTTTATTTTATAAAATCCTAGTAGTACCTAAGTATATTGAGAGTATATTTCTTAAATAGACTAGGATTATAATATATGTATTCAAGACATTTAGAGTCATAATTAATTAACTAAATATCCCACAAAGTTACGCAAATAGCCCCCAAATTATTTCTCTAATTAACCTAATCAATTAGACAAGAATCGTTGAACTAAATGACAAACCGATTGCCCTCAATATAAATTTAATATCAGATTTCACAATTAAATATGACCAAGTGCTAAAGAAAAATATACCAAACAAGTATAACAGCAAGCACAACAGAGAGAAAAAGAGAGACACCAAGTCTTACGTGGAAAACCCTCCTATGGAATAAAACCCATAACTAGCAAGAAATCTACTATAAATCCAATCCTGTACATGAAAACACCAGACTTTGAAATACTAACCTTACTATAGGCCATTGTAGTCTTCCACCGTTAGTCAAATTCATCTACGGTCCTTTTCATAATGTTTTTTTGTACGATTTGATTATGTCTTCACCAGTAATTTCTCTACAGCAACCAATTTTACCACCAATCTGAACTCTTGCAGATCAACACAAACCTGTGTTGTAGTAAACAGTGAACCTAAGATTCTCTCTTAGTACGCAAAACTTATCACAATCATCTTTGTAATTCAAGGATTATATGAAATCCTCAACTAAGATGAATTCAGTCTCAAGGATGAAGAAGAGTAACAAAGTACCCAACAAAAAAGTGTGTGGAGGCTGTCTCACCAATACAAAAAGCTAAACCTTTTTGTGAATTATGTTATTTTCGCGCAATATGTCTTTATAGGCAAGCTAAACCTTCTAAGATTCAGAATTATGGCATCACAAGAACTTGTTGATTTTGGACACGTGTGCGGATTCTGTGTGAACTCAACACTATGTTCGGATGGACGGGCCGAGGCTTCCGTTCAGATGGAATAACTGTTGTTTCTTACGCCAGTTTTAAAATGGAAAATGGAAAATGGAAAAAGCTATGCATCTGTTGCTTTCCAATTAATACGGAAAATGGCGGCCTTTGTCATTAAGCAAATAAAACAATAACTTTAAATTCCATTTATAAAAAATATCCAAATTTTATGTCTTTATACTATAATCTATATTTGAAGTCTAAGGCCAATTATAGAAGTCTGATTAGAAAAAAAATAAAGGTATTTTGTGTATATAATATAATTAAAATTAAAAGTTTAATAAATAGAAGTCTAATTCTACACAAAGAAGATCCATAAATGCTGTAAGAAAAATATTCAATTCCATTGCTACATGTCTAAAAAAAAATGTGAATAGTTTTTTTTTTTTTTTTTTTTTTTTTTATGTATTGCCTGGTTTATATTTTTTTGTAAGTTTCATTAATAAAGTATTTTCAATTACGTAAGAACTTTATTATTAGAGTTTTAGTCAACATCTACGTCACTTTAATTGGAACAGTATAACAATTTTATATTACTATATGTATTGATAACATATATATATATTCTATATATTTATTAGAGTTTTATTTATATTTAAATTATTAGCACTCTTACACTATAAATTGTTTTATTATTGTTTTAAATCATAAAAAATTCAAGAAAAAAATGAGTAAATAATTTTCCTAAGCAACAATACTAATGACCAATACCAACAAACTGGGCTTTGGCAGAAGCAGCTTGACTCTTATATACAATAAATCAAAATGCTGAAAATGGACTGAGCCTCGTTTCAAAGTGTGGTCACAACACAGACTTGTGATCCTAGCACTGAAGGAGCTTTGCCCCAACATGTTTCAAGGTCTTGGTCTATGGAAAATTCATTCTGCACTTGTTAAGCTCTTAAATTGACATAATCAGGGATATTATAACAATTTCTTAACAGATCGGCTCTAGATAATTTGAGACTTAAGAGTAATAATTCTAAATGATACTTTTTTTATATATAAAAAAAGAACCAAAAAATCTTGTTTTTGAGATGCACCAAGAGTAAATTTTAAATAAGTCATATTGATTTAAAACAATTTGTAAAATAGTTTATACTATAAGAGTTTTCATTAATATAATCATAAATAAAATTCTCATAAATATATAAAAACTTTTTCAACGTCTTTGTGTTAGATATATATATTTTAATAATGTAAAATTGTAATTTTAATTGAATAATAAAAATTTTAAAATAGAACTCAAAGTAAAAAAAATTTCAAAATTTTAACTTAGGCAATACAAGTCACACTTTTTATGTAAGTGTATAGTGGTAGAAAATGAGATTAATTTCAATAGGACCCTACTAATATAATTGAACTCTTTTTCTCAAGTGTTTATGGCACCTTATTTGATTAAAATTTTATAAATTTTAAACTTCTATTTGAATTATACTATAAACATGTAAAATTTAAGAGATTTTTTATAATTAAAGCTTAAAGCAATTGTTTTTTTAATTTAATGGCAGAGCCAGCCAAGTTCAGGAAGGAGTAATGAGCAAGGGAAGACATAGAAGAAGATTTTATTTAATTTTATTAAAACCCCCAAAAATTTATCCTTTCAAGAGTAACTCACATTGAATTATTTATTGAGAACATTAACTTGGAAGGGCCTTGATACATACAATAGTAAGTGCTCATTTGGATGAGCTGAAAAAAATACAGTTTGAGTTAAGTAGCGGTTTGAATAAGTAGCTGTAGAAAAGTGTCGTTTGAGTTAAGTTATAGAGTGTTTAAATGAATATATTTGACAAGTGCTTAAATGATATTGTAGTATTTGGATCAACTATTAATAAATGTCATTAGGCTATTTTTTAAAAAAATCTATTTTGAGTTGAGTGTGGATCAATTAAGTGCAGCAAATAAACCGAAACAAACACCTAACAAATCGAAAAGTCTATTTTAAATTTAAAAAAATTATTAAGTGCGGCCAATAAACCAAACTAACATTTAACTTTAAGAAACGTCCAAACAGGCCCTTGCTATTATGTCTTAACTATTACAATGAATGGGATAGCTGATACATTATATTTAAGGCATTCTTTCCTGCATAGGATTTTTTTTCCTTCTTTCTGTTGGAAATCAGAACTTGGTGAAATTAGTACACTACTACACCTCAATGACAAGTGGGAAGCAAAATGGACAGGAAAGGGAATATTAAAGGACTGACTTATGAAAGTCCCTAGTCCAGATTGTCTGAAAAAAAATCCCTTCTTATAAATCAGATAAGAGGTGCATACTGCACATGCATGGGTTAGAATTCACCAATTGATGTATCCTACCAAAATATCTATAGATTCATGAAATTATCCCAGATGATTTGATTTTTGGAACCAAGAGGGCACAAGTTTGGACCATCTAACATTCATGTCATCAGAACTATAGATTTACTCCATCTAGTAAAAACTTTGAACAACTCCAGTCCAGTGCTAAATTCCAATTTAAATATTTAAAACAGGATTTGAATTAATATTCAAATCTTCCAGAGGCAAAATAATAGGACCTGAAATCATACCCAGGCCATATGCAAAGCTAAAATCCTATTAATTTACCAAATGATACTCATAAATGACATACATACACAACATAGAATCAGACTAAATATAGTAAGAATTTCAGTGCAAATGAATGTTAATCCAATCGAATTTTCCTGGATGAGTTTGAGACAGTCATAATCATATCTAGTAATTCAGCTTTGAATTTAAACCATTGGACTTGTAAAAAAAAACACTCCAAATGGAATCTGATCGGTTATGATAAAACCTCCAAATGCTATTCATTTCCAACTTACATAGCTTCCGATGGACCGGTTTTTTCTCTGATCACTTTTCTCACCAAAAAAGGACAGTGCTGCTTGGACTGATTCAATTGATTTTGTATCAATCTCTCCCATACTTTCCTCTCAAAATATATTCAAAACGTGGAGCAAGAAAACTTGTTGCAGTCTACGAATTCTGAGATGCAATCTGTCATAATACAGAGGGCACCAAACAAAGCAGATTAACTAGAAAATTGTTACCTACCACATTGCCAACATATATGGATAGTAAGATCCCTAGAAAAAAAGCTACATAATTTGGTAATATGCCTCCAATTCTAAGTCAATGGAAAGTAGGAAAACAGAGGGATTTTGATGGAAGCAAGCTGAACGAAGGTGGTTGTCAAGTGATTTTCTTTGGAATGAAAGTATAGCTTTAGTACTTGAAATAAAATTAAAAGAGTAGCCGGGACATTTTGGTAGATTCTTTCACTAGAGTTTTAACATATGTGCAAGAACTGGAAGCTTCAGCAACATTAACATTGGAGAAAGAAAAAGAAAAAGAAAAAAAGGCTTCTCCAAGCATTTTATCCATGGTAAACCATCCCCTTTTGCTGCAGAAGGGCTCAAAAGAACCAAATGTCCTAGAGTTGTTGGCGCAAAGTTTGGAATGGCAAAAGGTTTGCCTGTATATTTGTAGATATCATTACCACAAAGTACCCAAGATAAACAAATTAGGTGTTTAATGCATATGCTATGAACTTATAGTGTCTTGTTGTAGCATCAGCTATTCAGTGTCAATTTGGAGTTTATAATTCATACCAAAATAAGAACTTTGCTTCCATCAAAATAGTAAAAATACAAAGCTTAAACCAGTACCAAGTTCAGAAAATTACTAAGAAAATGCTAAAAACATTGAGAATTCCCACCCCACCCCATATTGGATGAAAATTATATAATGGATCAAGCAGCTGTCTAAATGTCTTGTGGAAGTTAATTTGCTTCCTTGTCTTAGTTTTTCTATATCATTTTCAATAAAATCTGGTTATTTCAGTAAATGCTAGCCATCAATGTAAATTAAAAATTTTAACATGGTGGCAACTCATAAGATCCCAAGCCTAATTCAATACCATTAGTCATGGACATTGTGGTGATGGCACTTTTTTTTTCTTTTTCTTTTTTTGGTCCTTGTATGGCTTATTCAATACCATTAGTTGCTGTGATGACTTCAATTTTATCAATTTGTACCTTCAAGTACTGTGGAAATTTTTTTAACGTAAAGCGTCTTCTTCTTCTCTGAATACACTGAGAAGACACCTTTGTAAAAAATGTGAATTTGAGAAATTTCTTTCAAAGAACTTGAGTCTAATAATAATGATTAAAAAATATAATATTACCGTAAAAAACTCTATTAAATATAATGGGACTATTAACATGCTATAACTAAACGATGTTAGATATAAGATCACTAAATTAAGCAAAGTATGCCCCTCAACCCAATTAATGTTAATGATATATACACACATATAGTCAACTCTCTTATAATTAATAAATATGAGAGATAAAAATTTTATTAAGTATTAGAATTATTAATTATTAAATTTTCTTATACTTTTATTAATAAAAAATTATTTCATACATGTATATGAATTTCGACACAAAAAATATGCAAATATTCAATATTTCATAAAAAAAAACATATAATATTTAACTTAAGGCATACAAAAATTCCTAATATCCTTTTGAATTAAAGAAATTATGTTCCTTACATTTACTCATGTCATGATTATTTTTATTTACAATATTTTTGACTCCAAATAAGATAGAATTTACAAATATACCTAAAAAGATGTCATAAATGAGATATATAAGTATATGCATAAGTGTTTTATCTCTCTAATAATTTATGAGTATTTTATCTATCTAATAATTAATATCATAAAGGATATTTTTTGAAAAAATTATTAATTATTAAGTAATAAAACATAAAATTAAGTCCGTTTCTGAAAAAAAAAATATTTATTAAAAAAAAATATTTATTGAATATTAACTATAAGAGGTTAAGGTGTGTTAATATTTTTTAATTTTCCTTAATTCCCTCCCAAAATTTTTTATTATGAATCCTAGATATCACATAGGAATATTATCTAACTGTGCAACCTAACCAAAAAAAAAAAAAAATGAAGTAGTTGTATATAAGGAAAAATTTATATAGAAAGAAAAATTTAAAAAAGAAGAAGATAATAATAGAGTACTGGAACAATAAAATTTTATTATGATTTCTGAGGCCACTAACAAATATGATGAGACTGCCAAAAACAAATGTGATGAGACTGCCAAAATATAACTTAAATGAGAATACTACATTTCAGCGGAAAATGGAAACCCCCCGTTTGGTTGCTACGAAAATGGAGAAAAGAAGTATTATAAACTTTATTATAATCAAGCAGTTACACACCATGTGTCAAGCTGGTTTAACTGGAGGTTATAGTTTTCTTTTCCCGCATTTTCTCAGTAACCAAAGGTGACGCACACAATTTAGTAGAGAGAGAGAGAGAGAGAGAGAGAGAGAGAGAGAGAGAGGCATACCCGAAATGATTGGAAGCCTAAATTTCCTGGAAAACTGAGAGATGAAGCAGAGAAAATATGGTGTGCATGGGAAGAGGGAGATGTTGGAGTTCATTGGATTTATCATTTTGGTTTTACTTTGTGAAGTTGCTCCTTCTTTCGGAGGCATCGAGGCAGCGAATTTTCGTCCCAATCGAAGAGTCCATAGTTATGATCAGCCTACAACTACAACCTCGAAGCCAACGACACAAAGCCCTAATTTGGTACGCTGCGTGATCTCACATTTCTCTTTCATGCAACTATTGAAACGGTTTGATTGTCTTGTTTTGTATCCACGACACGTTTTCTTCTGTTCTTATTCCGGACTAGAGATTCGGCCCATTAATGGGAGGAAATAACAAGTTTTTGAATGGATCTTGAAGTATTATTTCGGCATATTCTTGATTAAATTCTTCCATATTTGGATTACTTACTAATGATTAATTAACTGTCCCTTTGGGTACATCCTATAAAACTGCAACGATACAAATAAGACTAATGATTGATCAAGATTTGATAACTTCAGCATTCCAAGCAAGAAATTCTAGTAACAAAACCATCTTTACTGTTTGGTCACACCATCCGGGGTTGTGGCCGAGTGTTAAAGACGTTAAAGATAAAATTTAAGTGTTTCGAGTTCGAATATAATTGTTGGCCAAGTTTAAAGGATGGATCTATAAAAACTTAATTTAATACACGTAAATTGACTCAGAATCTTCCTAACCGAATTATCAAAATAGTCTGATTAGCATAAGCTGATGCACAGGATACTCCAAGTCGGTCCATAAAAAAAAAAAAAAAAAAGATAGTAATACAATTATGCCCCTGTTAAACCAAAAATGATACTCTTAAATTAGTTCATAACATAAATCATCCTACTCCCATTGGACTTGTGCTTTGATGCCCCGTTAGAATAGTGCTTTCAAGTCTTAGTATCACATATTCAATGCACTCGATTACCAAAAAGAAAAAAAATATATCAACAGATTTCTAAAGTTGGATACACATAATTTGCTTCAAATTTTTTTTTTTGGCAATTATATAAGTTTCTGATCTTAGATTGGCATGCCGCCTTCTCCTCTCAAAGATAATCAGTAAGTCTTTATATATTTACGTTGCAGTTATTCCAACATCAATGGAAATAGAAGTTGTTGAAAATGTGATCAATACAGGGGAGCAAAACTCAGAGACTCTAATCGGCCAACTCTACTTGTATGGAGCATCAAGGCCAAGTTAGATTTTTTTCCCTAACAATATGAGATTTACTGCTGTTTGCAAGAGTTAGATTTCCCTAACAATATGAGATTTTCTGGTGTTTGCAAGAGTTGGCAGCAAGCATCCTCAACCTACCCTTGAAACTACCAACCTGCTGGCGAGGTGCCCCATGGATCATGCTTGCTAGAGACATAGGTGGTATATTATATATTATTAGTTTGCCCCTATGTACATTAGATCAAAAGAGAAAACGTTGAGTCCCAAACTATTGTTACACGAAATAAATTAAATTTAAATTTAATGCATGAGCTTCATTCTTAGGATCAAGAAGTATTCTTCTTTGCCATTTTTTTCTTTCTTTTTTCCCTGCTTAGAGATTTTCGGCAATATTTGAATACCATGGTTAACAATCCCGAAAAAAAATACACCAAACATTTAGAGGTATCCGTTACAATTGTGGCCCAGGGGCTAAAATCAAAGATGACAAATTTAACTTTCTGCAAAAAATATGCGCCCCTGCTAGTCACCTTTTCTGCATACTTGACCTCTAAGAGCTTATTGAAAACTGAGGTTCCTTCAATAAAAAACAAAAAAGGGAAGTAGCTCTCAGTTCTATTAAAAAATGCTAGTTTTGCATCTGTTAGTAAAAAGCCCTAGTTCTCATAATTTTTTTGGTTGAAGAGGGAGGTAGATCTCAGAAGAAGGGTTCCTCCAATACATAACTATAGAAAATGGAAATCCCCTAGCCTAAGGCCAATGCCATCATTTGAGAATTGAGAGTCCGACCCCATATGTCTGAGACCAAAAAAGATTCAAACAAGCAACTCAAAAATGTTAGGACATTCAAAACGGCCATTATTGATACAGGTTCACATGATCCTTAAAATAACATGTGTACATAGAATCTTACCAATGGTAAAATATAATCTTACAAACATTGTGGACTAAATTAATGCATGAAAAACCCAAAACAAAAAATAAAAATTACTGGCATCCTCCCCATTCTCCTTCCCTTGTTGTCAAAGTATTCTATGCTGCTTTGACACAATAGACACATTTGATCACCCTTTTGGTTAACACTGCCCAAGCCCAACATTGCTGCACCCACATGGCTGGTTCTTAACTTCCTTCATTTTTACTTCACACATTAAACAAATTTCCTGCATTAATCAAAGCTATTTGTTACTTCATTATTAGTTTATCATAAAAGAATAAATAAATGTAAAAAAATTGAAACTTAACTAATTACCTTATGAATACTGTTTTGGGAAACAAAATAACTAAATTCACCATGGTACATTTTTTGCAGGACTGCTTCTAGAATAGGATTTGAAGCCGTAAGGGAGGACTGCATTCAAATAGAATATATAAATGTTAAAAAATTTGAAACTTAACTAATTACCTTATGAATACTGTTTTGGGAAACAAAATAACTAAATTCACCATGGTACCTTTTTTGCAGGACTGCTTCTAGAATAGGATTTGAAGCCGCAAAAGAGTTCTTCTTGGTGGGAGGACTGAATTCAAATGGCCTAAAAAGTGGGTAATGTTTGTTTCCTAGTCCTTGCCTGTAAAGGGTGAAAAAAATGTATAATAGGTCTCAGTAGCAGTGTTCTAACTCTATAAATATAATGTAACAGGTCTTTATCATGAAGTTTTTTTTTTTTTTATCAATAATAAATAATTACTAATTTTGGAGAATTAAATCTCTTGTTTGAGTTGATTGTTCCCCGTTGAGTTGACGATTTCCTGTTTGTGGATATTGACGTTTGTTGTATTCATTATTCGTGTTTCCGTTTCACATTAAAAAATAATAATTTATTGAAAAAAATGTGAATAAAATATGAAAATTAGAATTAATAATCAGCTGAACTTGAACTCAATACTAATGAATTTTAACTCAAGTCAGGCATGAGTTGACTCTTTTAGAACTTGGACTGAACTTAGACATGACTTAGCCCAAACTCAACCCACCGGTATTGCACCGGTAGTTCTCATGTATAATTTTGTTCAATTGATGGTTAAATTGAAGGATTTTGGTAGATTACTTTAAAAAGGAGTGGTACTGTTATTTCTTTTCATTTTTGAATTGTTAATGTTGTCATTTAAGTTTTCTTAATTTAACCGTGTAGCTTGACTGATGGTTGGTTAGTGACTAACTAATGAAGATGAATAATCACATTTATAGAGGGAGGTCTGAATGACATTTTCAGGAAGGAGAAATGTGGAACTATAATGTTAATCATGCATTACAAGAAAATAAATTTTGTATCATATACAATTAATTGTTGCAATTTTGAATATGTAAAAGTAGAAATGTAATCCCTCTCTATCTTATAATCCTCTTATTTTGGTTTTCTATCGGCATCCCCAAGACTTGTTGAATTATATAGTCCGAAATGATTTTAGAAATTATATAAGAAGAGCAAAACTCCATCCAGTTTGTTTGCCAGTTTAGAAGTAAGATTAGATTATTTAATCTCAAACATCCTTGCAATTTGGTATTTGTTTATTAATTCAGGTTTGTACACTAATAGTCACATGAATTATATTATGACTTTTGTAAGGGATTAATCAATGAAATCAGGGTTTGAATTAATAGTCACTTCAGTAATAATAGTGGTAGAGTATTGCTATTATAACTTAGATTGACTCACTACTTGTTATTCTGTATAACAGAATCCTATCTAATTCACTAATTCGTGGGAAGATACTGAACTTTTGTATTTGAAAAATGTTTCAGGAGGGATCTCTGAAGTAGATGGCGGTTGATACAATTGCATGTGTTAAGCATGCCGCCAGCGTTTATCTTGAGCCAGGATCGAACTCCCCGTGAGATTCATAGTTGCATTACTTATAGCTTCCTTGTTCGTAGACAAAACAGATTCGGATTGGCTAGTGATTGTGAAGCACCAATTCTTGACTGGAGGGGACACCAAAGGCCTCTGCCCTTCCATCCTTTGGATAGATAGAGAGGGAGGGCAGAGCTTTTGGTTTTTTCATGTTGTCAAAGAGTTGTATTGTTCTTTCAAGCAACCATAAAACGCATCTGGTATATCCAGCACAAATTCCAGAGTCATCTAATAGTCATTACTTCAATGAGTTGATGTTTCAGCATCCACCACTTCACCTTTTTTATCAAAATAATCCTTCATTCTTTCCCATAGTAGCCACAACACAATAAGGTACGTTCTTAAATTGAGTCCTTTTTTTGTTAGCACAATAAGCACATATCTTGCAAATTACCTTATGAACAGGGAAATCCTTGATTGACTTTCTAAAAGGTGTAATGTCACCCCACCCACAGCTGGTTACTCATTATTAGTCATGGCCTATGAAGAAAAAAAAAAGAGTTTATATAAGAAGAGTTATATATAGATACATAAAGGCTCAAAGCTGAAAATTTCACAATAAAAAGTAAAGTAATCACAATTTTGACTTTTATCAATAATATATGCGTTTTTAACTACAAAAAATAAGTTGAATAAATTGGAAATGAAATCAATCAATGCCACAAAAAAAATTTCTATTTAACACGGTGATTTTAAGTGGAGGGCCAACTAACTATAGCTTTTTTTTTGTGGGTAATTAAACTTTTATTGAAGAAGGAACGAAGTCCAAAGAAATATAGGAGAAGCTATCAAACAAGCAGACAAAACATAGCCTTGAGAGGCCAAGCAACAGGCCAAAACAGGGCAAATTTTCCAGCTAGGAAACCTTGAATATGGCTAGGAAAATATTGGAATGCATGCATATCTCCCCCAGTTGCAATTACTGTATTCATAATTTCCTTAATAGTTAATGAAAGCCCCAAAAGTGACCATATTGCTATTTTTAGTTTATTTGTTTATTGTTTATGGACCCGTACTTAAAATAATCTAAATTTAACAATGTGATCCAATCAAAAGATAAATGAGTAAATGGTAATAAAAAAAAAAAAAAGATAAATGAGTAAAGAGCAAAACAAGCAACATCAATGTAATCTTAGGCATGGTTATCTTAGTGCATCAAATTAAATTTTGTATTTCAATTTAAAAATACCAATTTATATTAATCACACATACATACATACATACATACATACTAAATTCAAACATATAGACTTACCCAAAAAATTCAAATATATACAGAATACTTATGTTTGAAGGAATTAAAAGGTACTGGGAATATAAACTAGTTTTTAATCATAATTAACTACCCTAAACTTACAATTTAGTTTTTTCAGATAATAATGCATGCATACAACAAAATATGTTGTAACAATTTAGATTGAACTTTGCATACACGCATATGGCCTCTCACAATATACTAAAACATTTAAATGGTAAGAATAGGTTTTTCCTTAAATAAATTACAAGGCATAAATTAAAATGATCCTTGAGGTTTGATTTCTACAGTGCTATAGAATTTTATTCTTAATTTATAATATATATATATATATATATATAACAAGATTATCTACTGAAACATTAGACGTGCGCCCTTGGGGTGGAATTACTCTAAGCGAAAAGGTATGAGTCAAAGGCTTAAGACACTTTATGTGAAAAAAAAAATACCATCATACAATACTTTAGCATCATACAATATTTTAGGATCAAACACTGTTATTCGGAGTTTGTAAATCATTTTTACCAAAATCAGTTTTAATAATAAAACAGAAACTATTTTATGAAATAAAAATCTGTTCTTTGAGAAATCCGAAAGAATACAAAAAAATGTTTTTTCAAAACAAAGCAGTATAAGAAATCTTTCCAAACCATAAATTGAAACTAAAAAATAGAAAACTATTTTACAGTATAAGAATACAATAATGGAAACATAAACAACAACACTTACAAAATTGCAGAAACTGAAACAGTGATCAAGGCTTATGTTTTACATAATGTCCTTAAGACGAATTACGACCCTCGCAATGGTACATACGAGCTTTTGATCGTACGCCTCCCAGGATACAATGATCAAATACATGCAGATGTGAAACACTTCAACTGCATGCGTAGCGAACCAAAATAGTGACTTGAACTCTCTCAAACTCTATAAATTACTAATGCACAAAATGTATGAAAAATTTGTTGAATAAATGCTTAGTGCGGTGGTGTTTATATAGACTCTTTCATGCCTATTTGGTACAGGTATGAAACTTTGGTTGTGTCTGTTCATAGCGAAGAGACACAGTCGTGTCCAATAAAGAAGACGTTTATTCAGTCAAAAATCAAACCAAAAGTAATCGTAAACGACATCGTTTTGGATTTAAACCAAAACTAAACGCAATCGCAAAATGACAGCGTTTGATTTAATTAACCTGGTAACTAAACGACAGCGTTTTGGACTATTTCTAACAGTAACAAAATGGTAGCATTTTAGAAAAAATTTTAAATAAATTTTCCCCAAAAAATATATATATACAACAGGCCAAGGCCCAAACCCAAACCTGACCCGACTTTGACAGGTTCGGTACAAGGCGGCGGCGCTCGCGCGTGCGTACATGTGTGGTGAACCAAGCATATGCTAGGTCTTCCCCCTTTCACAAAACTTAGGTGTCCCTAAAGACCCAAACATTCCTTCAAGGTAATTGTATATATACTCCTTAAAAGTCTCGTACCCATCCTATGTGGGACGCAACCCTTTCACAAGCTTCTAACTTTTGTTACCATTTCAAGTGGTGATGTTTGGAGGCAATTTTTCATTCACTCCTTAATGGTTTAGAGCAACCCAATACATGATCTTAATCTTCTGATAGAGGAGAACACATTTCCATGTACACCCACCAAAATTAATGTGTGGGACCCATTTTAATTTTACCTTAAAGATAGGCAAAAAATTATGCTCAAAACCCATTATTTCTAACAATCCCCCACATGAATGAAATTAACTAAAAGTAATGCAAATGCCATGCAGACACTAACAGAGAGTTCAATTGGAAATTTTTTACATAGAGGAAGGTAGCTTGTGGCCTTGAACCTTCCCTTGTGAAATGCTATCGGGGTTACTGGTTGATCAGTGAATACGTGTCTTGAACTATTCAACCGTTTGTGTAAACCAAAACAATAATATTCACACATAATCTTTCCTTACACAGTTGGTTCTCATGATTGTGTTCATTTTTATCTTGAACAATTTCTGGTTTCATGAGTGCTCTTAGAGAATTTTAGCTTTTATCATTCTCATAGAACCGGCCTAGTTCATACTCAGATAGGTGATTTCTTATTAAGAGTATCCTACTATACCCCACATGTATTTAACAAGGTATAAGAATCATTAAAAGCTTAACTTATCCTATTCAACGTTACATGCATCACTATTCTTATTATAGAAATGGGTAGGAGATTTTATCTACATAGTGATTTTAATGAGTCACACACAATTTGGTTGTCCCTTTGAACCTAGATCTTGGAATTTTCAGTCAGCTATGTTGGGTTACTATTATGACGACTTTTAGTGCATAGACTTTAAGCCCATTTCCCTCGATGATTTATTCACTTGTTCTTTGGTCAAACCTTTGGTTAACGGATTCGCAATGTTATCTTTTGACCTTATGTATTCAATAGTTATAATACCATTAAAGAGAAGTTGTTTCATGGTATTATGTGTTCGACAAATATGTCAAGATTTACCGTTATACATATGACTTTATGCCCTACCAATTGCTGATTGACTATCGCAATGAGTACAAATAGCAGGCACAGGTTTTGGTCACATTGGAATATCTTCTAGGAAGTGATGAAGCTATTCAGCTTCTTTACCAACTTTATCAAGAACAATAAACTCAGATTCCATTATGGATCTAGCAATGCACATTTATTTAAAAGATTTTCATGATACTGCTCCACCACTAAGTGTAAATAAATAACCACTTTTGGACTTTGAGTCTTTTGTATCGGATATCCAGTTTGCATCACAATATCCTTCAAGTATTGCTAGATATCTTGAGTAGTGCAATCCATAGTTTTGAGTGTATTTCAAATACCTTAAAACCCTAACTATTGCCTTCCAATGGTCTGAATCAGGATTACTTGTGTATCTACTCAGTTTGCTGATAGTGTATGTTATGTTTGAACGGGTACAATTCATCATATACATTAGGTTGCCAATTATTTGTGCGTACTCTAATTGTGATATGTTTTTGCCATTATTCTTAGATAAGTGTAGATTTACATCTACAGGTGTTCTCGCTGGACTGCTATCATCTTGTTTAAATTTCTTAAGTATTCTCTCAATGTAATGTGATTGAGATAATATTAGTACATCTGATATTCTAGAGATCTTTATCCCAAGTATAACATCGGCAACACCTAAGTCCTTCATGTCAAACTTATTGTTTAACATTTTCTTGGTAACTTTAATGACTTCATTATTACTATCCATAATGAGCATATCATTAACATAGAGACAAATAATGACAAAGTAATTTTCTGTGTTCTTGACATATACACATTTTTCATACTCATTGATTTTGAACCCATTTGATATCATTACACTGTCAATTTTCTCATGTCACTGTTTCAGTGCTTGTTTTAATCCAGAAATAGATTTAACAAACCGACAAACTTTCTTTTCTTAACTTGGAACATTAAACCCTTTGGATTGTTCCATGTATATTTCTTCATCTAATTCACCATTTAAGAAAGCTGTCTTTACATCCATTTGATGTATTTCAAGATTGTGTATAGCTGCAATAGCTATTAACATTCGAATGGATAATATCTTTATAACAAGTGAATATGTATCGAAATAGTCCAAACCTTCTTTTTGCCTCTATCCTTTTATAACAAGCCTGGCCTTGTACTTTTTAATAGATCCATCTGCTTTCATTTTCTTCTTGAATATCCATTTATATCTAAGAGGTTTTGGACCTGGTAGAAGATCCACTAGTTCCCACATATGATTTTGTAGAATAGATTCTACTTTATTGTTTCTAGCCTCTTTCCAATAAAAAGCTTCAGGACTCGACATTGCTTCGTTAAAGCTTTAAGGCTCATATTCTAATAAATACGTTAGAAAATCTGGACCAAAAGATTTTGATGTTCTAGCCCCTTTGCTTCATCGAGGTTCATTATCATCTTGTTGGTCTTGACTATTGCCTACTATAGTTTCATGAGTTCTTTTATTTGAACTCGACTCCTATATTGATTTGTGAGAAAATACATGTTCGAAGAATGATGCATTCCTTGACTTAATAATAGTATTAACATACATATTGAGAATTTTTTATTTATGAATCAGAAATCGATAAGCATTATTATTATGAGCATATCTTATGAAAACACAATAAACTATTCGGTCCTATTTTAACTTTTTTAGGTATAGAAACCACCACTAGCCAAACACCCCTACA
This sequence comes from Nyssa sinensis, assembly GCA_008638375.1. Taxonomy (NCBI): domain Eukaryota; kingdom Viridiplantae; phylum Streptophyta; class Magnoliopsida; order Cornales; family Nyssaceae; genus Nyssa; species Nyssa sinensis. The sequence goes on along the minus strand of CM018035.1, from coordinate 13,193,001 downwards.
CTCTTAAATATTTGTAAGAAGGTCTTCAACCTTTCCACAACTCATATGAGTACTTATTAGTTTTCTTTTGAGGTATTTGATCGAGAATATAATTTACAGAAAGAATTGATTCCCTCCACAAATTCTGAGGTAATCCAGAACTTAATAGCAATGCATTCATCATTTCTTTTAAAGTTCTATTTTTTCGTTCAACAATCCCATTTTGTTGAGATGAATAAGGTACAATTGTTTGATGTATAATACCACGTTATGAATAGAATTCACTAAAATGTGCTTCATATTCACCACCTCTATCACTTATCAATATCTTGATCTTCTTATTAAATTGATTCTCAACCTCATTTTTGTAATGTTTGAACATTTTCAGTGCACCATCTTTACTTCTCAACAAGTAAACATAACAATATCTTGTGCAATCATTAATAAAAGTAAGAAAATATTTCGTACCACATCTAGTTTGAATAAATTTCAAATCACAAATATCTGAATGTATTAATTCTAGAGGTGCACTTCTTCTTTCAATTGATTGAAAATAATTTCTTGTAAGATTTTCTTCCAATAAGTCATACATTTGTGATTTGAATCAAATTCAATTTTAGATAAACATTCCATATTAACTAATTTATGCAATGTATCATAATTAACATGTCCTAGTCTACCATGCCACACATTTGAAGACTCATGCATATAAGCAGAAGTTGTGTTCTTATTATTATTCTTAATAAGAGGTACAATTGTCATTACCTTCATCTTAAAGTGCCCATCGCTTATATACTCGTTTCCCATTTACATCCTATTCTTGCATAGTATAAACTTGTCCGATACGAAGACCAATTTAAAGCCATTTTTTCTCAACAATGATCCGAACACCAAGTTCTTTCAGATATTAGGCGCATGCAACACATTGTTGAGGGTGAGTTCCTTTCCATAAGTCATCTTTAACACTGCTTGTCATTGACCTTCAACCTTGAAAGTCGAGGAGGTACCCATAAAAAGTTATTCTCCATTGTATATATTGTGATATGATAAGAACATTTTCCTATATTTGAGCAAACATGACGAGTAGCCTTAGTGTCTACCCACCATTCCTTGGTATTGCCAACCAAATTCACTTCAGAGACTATCGCAGATAGGTTCATTTCAGAAACATCTTCAGAGAGATTGTCCACTTGGGTCATATTGGCCTGAGTACGCTTCTTGCTTAGATTCCCTTCGTCCTTGTGACTGCGACAATCCTTAGCACGGTGTCCTTATTTGTTGCATACATAGCACTTGCCTTAGAACTTCTTATTTGGACCTTGTTTGGGACAATCACCACTGTGCTTCCTCTTATTGTTCTGAGAGCTTTGTCATTGTTCCACAACATTAGCCTTGAATTCCATGATGGCTTTCCTTATTTTCTTCTCAGAAGTATGGTTGTCTTCTTCAATCCTCAATCTCACAAGTAAGTCTTCAAGTCTCATGTCCTTGTGCTTGTGCTTTAGGTAACTTTTGAATTCTTTCTAAAATGGCGGCAATTTTTTAATAATTGCAGCCACTTAAAAAGATTTCCTAAGTGACATGCCTTGTGCATGAATGTCATGCAAAATCACTTGAAGATCTTGAACTTGGTTGACATGATCACTGTCTTGGAATCAAGCATCTTGTAGTCTAGGAATTTTTCCACTACAGACTTCTTGAGTCCAATATCTTCTGTTTTGTATTTATTGTCCAATGATTCCCAAAGTTCTCTTGTTGTCGTGACTCTGCAATACATATTGTATAATATGTTGTCCAGCCCATTAAAGATGTAGTTATGGCATAGAAAATCTTCATGTTTCCAAGCCTCTACCGCAACAACTACTTGCCGATCAAATTCATTTTCCTTAAATGCGGGAGCATATTCATGAAGGAATCGAGCCAAATTAAGAGTGGTCAGATAGAATAGCATTTTCTATTGCCACCTCTTAAATTCAATGCCATTGAATTCCTCTGGTTTCTCTCTATGGTTCACGGGCACAGTTTCAACCATAGGAGCAAGGGTAGAAACCACCAAGGGGTTCGAAGTCACCATAAGGGTACTTTCAGTAATCATTTAGACTCAGATCACAAAAGTATATAAGTAAAATTAATAAACTATTAATCTGTATTTAAACAGATTACTTAAGTAATGAGGCAATACTGAATTTCAGTAAATAAAATAACAAAATTAAATTTCTGTAGCAAACAAAAATATAAACAACAATTTCAAATTTTGAAATTTTTGCACTTTTTTTTTTCTGAAAAAGAAAAAAAATTTAGTATGAAATACTGAAATAATAAAGCTGATATATAAAACTAATTCGTCTTAAGATTGTTATTTAGAGTTTATAAATCAGTTTTGCCAAAATCAGTTTTAATAATAAAACAAAAACTATTTTATGAAATAAGAATCTATTCTTTGAAAAATCATAAAAAATACAAAAAAACATTTTTTCAAAACAAAGCGGTATAAGAAATCTTTCCAAACCAGAAACTAAAACTAAAAAACAGAAAACTATTTTATAGTATAAGAATACAGTAATGGAAACATAAAGAGCAACACTTGTAGAATTGCAGAAACTGAAACAGTGATCAAGACTTGTGTTTTACATAATGTCCTTAAGATGAATTACGGCCCTCGGGTTGGTACTTACGAGTTTTTGGTCGTACGCCTCCCAGGATACAATGATCAAATACATGCAGATGTGAAGCACTTCAACTGCGTTGTCTGGCAAACCAAAACAGTAACTTGAACTCTTTCAAACTCTATGAATTATTGACGCACATAATGTATGAAAAATTCGTTGAATGAATGCTAAATGCGATGGTGTTTATATAAATTCTTTCATGCCAGTTTGGTAAAATTATGAAGCTTCGGTTATGTTTGTTCTTGGCGAACAGACATAGTCGTGCCTAATAAAGAAAACGCTCATTCAGTCAAAAGTCAAACTAAAAGAAATCGCAAAACGATGTCGTTTTGGATTTAAACCAAAACCAAATAAAATCGCAAAACAACAACGTTGGATTTAATTAATCTGGTAACTAAACGACAATGTTTTGAACTGTTTCTAATAGTAACAAAAACAACAGTGTTTTAAAAAATCTTTTAAATGAGTTTTCCCCAAAAGATATATATAAAGCGGGCCAAGGCCCAAACCCAAACCCAAACCCAAACCTGAACCGGCCTGGTTCGGCGTGGGGCGGCGCACGCGTGTGTGTTTAGTGAACCAAGCATGTGATAGGTTCTCTCCCTTCTACAAGACCTAGCGAACAGACATAGTCGCGCCTAATGAAGAAAACACCCATTCAGTCAAAATTCAAACTAAAAGTAATCGCAATACGACGTTGTTTTGGATTTAAACCAAAACCAAATGCAATCGCAAAACGAAAATGTTGGATTTAATTAGCCTAGTAATTAAACGACAGCGTTTTGGACTGTTTCTAATAATAACAGAAACAACAGCATTTTGAAAAAAAATTTAAATGAATTTTTCTCAAAAGATATATATATATATAAAGCGGGTTAAGGCCCAAACCCGAACCGGCCCAGTTTGGCGCATGCATATGTGTTTGGTGAATCAAGCATGTGTTAGGTCCTCTCATTTTCACTAGACTTGGGTGCCCCTAAGGGCCCAAACATTCCTTCAAGGTAATTGTATATATACTCTTTAAAATCCTTGTACCCATCTTATGTGGGACACAAGCTTTTCATAAGCTTCTAACTTTTGTTATCATTTTTAAGTGGTGATGTTTGGAGGCAATTTCTCATTCACTCCTTAATAGTTTAGAGCAACCCAATATATGATCTTAATCTCCTCACGGAGGAGAACATATTGCTATGTGAACTTACCAAAATTAATGTGTAAGACCCACTTTAATTTTAACTCAAAAATAACCAAAAAAATTATACTCAAAACCTATTATTTTTAACAAACACGTGATGCAAAAAAACATGATCACAAACTTAAAAAAAATCTATATTAACTCAAACCTAAATTTGATAGGCAAGGAATTGCAATATAAGAATAGCTTATCTTACCTACTAAAAGAAGTTAAGGCCAACACAATGATGCATTAAGAGTTATAATGGGGTGGATTTCTTCTATTATCTTAATGAATAAGGCTACTGTTCTGGGTTCATCTTGTATTTATAGACCAAAACCGCCTAACAAGAAACTTCATGTATATTCTCAAAAATTTACATATTCGTTGTATTCACGAATCTACCAGTAGTTTCCACTGGTTGCAATACCTAATTCAATATTCTAGAATTTTGTAGAAGATTACAAATTATTTTTAATACCCCTCTTAATTTATAATCTTCATATATTTATGAATTTCCTTAAGTTTTTCTGAGATCACGGCCAAGGGCAGACTCAAGAAAAAAATTAAGAGGGCTAGAATTTTTTTTTTTGGAGAAATTTTAAGGAAAATTTATTTTTAAATAAAATGGAAAAAAAATTATATGAAGTTTTTTTTCAGGATGATGATGAGGAGAAAATTTTATTTCTCAAATAGGTAGATGTTAGGGGGGATTTTTTTTCTTCTTCTTAAATTAGAGAAATTTTACATATATTTTTTTGGGGTAATTAAAATCAAGTCACAATTTTGGCCCATATTTAAAATTCAATCATATTCAGAATCTAATTTGAAAAAAAGTCATGTTTTGTACCTAAATTAAAAAGAGAACATAAATATAACAAATACATCATTTTTTCAATTTGATATTTTATGAGACAAAAATACCCTTTTAAAACAAAACACATTTCCTTAACCCTAATTCCCTTAGAACGTTGTAGTCATCGTTGTCTAGCGCCGTCCTCTAGCCACCGTCCTCCGACCACCATAGTCATCCAACAGGTAACTCTCTTTCTCTGTCTCTCCCTCTTTCTCGCTGGTTGCTTTTTTTTTTTTATTGTTTTATATATATATTTGTGTGCATATGAGATGAATAAATGAAAACCAATTATAAGGCTTTGACAAAAAATAAAATAATGCTATGTTGATATAGTATATGGAGGATTTGAGAATTATTTTAATAAATTTTTACTTAACAAAAAAAATGAATAGATTTGATTTTAATGATAAAAAACTTTAAGGTAAGTTTTCATTTAGAAATATATATGTTTTGTGTCGTCTTTATGAAATTTTTTATAATTTATTAGTGAAATTTTTTTAATATTGTTGGTATTTGTAACATGCAACATATAAGTAGTTTATATATAAATGATCATTAAAAATTAAACCCTGACTGCAAACATCTACAAGTGTACAGGCGACTAATGTATACACCAACCAAGTAATTCATGGAATTATTCAACTTAGTAGATCACCACTAACATAATAACATACTTAAGGATCAAAAGGCAACTAGACCTGTTAAGATATCTATTAGCATAGGTTCTCCAAAGTAATATCAAAATAACACAAGATTGTAACAAAAATTCTCATTAACTAGAGAGAAACATTGAAATCACTCATCTCAACAAAAATTATATATTTTCGTGTTATGAAGTCTTAATATAATTTAAAGGTCAAATAATATTGACATCCTTTGAGGTTTCAGATATGTAAAAAAATATGGAATGACAGTTTCATCATTTTGAAGAAAAAATTTGACTTGAGGAGAGTGTTTGTAGTTTGTCATAAAAAAATAGGAAAGATCAGTGTAATTTCAGAAATTTCAAGAAAGTCAGTGTAATTGTCAGCAACTTCAGAAGAAATCGATATAATTTATCCTAACTTAAATAGCATGCTCCACTTGTCATTTACAATTATGTAACAAGTGTTAACCTTGACTAATAAATCACATAAGTAATATTTCATTCACCCAATTTAAGAGTTCCTTATTCTATTTGTTGAGGTCCAAAATATAACTCTACAATAGTTTAAAAAGTCAATTCATAAAGTATTGTGAAATTTCTAAACTAACAATTATTATCAATTTGATGCATTGTAGTAAAATTATAATTTTCACTTAAGTGTTAAAGCCTTAAAAAGTTATTTTTCCAAAAATAGCCATAGCATGGGACGGAGGGAGTAACATTAAAGCACATTCAGAAACTATTGCCCAAAACTCAAAAGTTATATTAGCCTATCATAAATCATTTTGAGTTGCACAATAATGTAACTTTAATCTACTACCTTATTAATAATATTCATAATTTGACAAGATCATAAAACTTTATTGTGTCACAAATTAAATAATCTTGTCAACTCTAATCAAACATATGTACTATAAAGGCAGAAAAAACATTAATTGTCTTTTAAATAAATATATCCAAGTATCACAGAGGGACACATGATACTAGGAATACAATTGAAAAAATAAATTAGAAATTTGAAGCAATTTCCTCTTTATAACCAAGAATGTTTTATCCCATAAAAGATGACCAATAAAGAGTCCACACTTATCGGAATAATCCATACTAATGCTCTACACATACGTAATCACAAGTAGCCAAGGTACAGCAAGTTCAATGGACTATTGTGATTGCTACAACCAATAATTTAAACTTATCCCGTTAACTCTCAACCAACAAACATTCTAAACAATTCAAAAATTTTAATGCAAAATATAATGAGACATAGTGACTCACGTCATGAAAAATTCCTAGCTAGGCAATAGCTTTACGATATGCCTTTGAATTCGAGTTATGTGCTTAATTTTCTTTACATTTGAATGCTTTTCTTCATATATTCGATAGCTATGTGCTTTTCTTTACATTTGAATATTTTTCTTCATATTATAAACATTAAAAATAGCATAGGATGCTCATTCAGAATTATGAGATGACAGCCAATTAAATTCCTTAATATTACTACTAAAAAAAATATCAAAACTTTCAAACCTTTAACCTTTTTGATCAATGGCTAGCTCTAGCCCTTCATGTGCAAGAGTGTACATGTGGCACATCATCCCATCCTTGGATCCATGATCCCCTGGACCCATGCAAGAATCTTTGGGAACCTATTTTTCTGTCAAACTCAGTAAAGCCAAGTACTTTCTGTGGCAGGTCTCATGGTTAGTCAAAATTTTCTTGGTTTTATTGATGGGCCGAACGAAGCATAATGGACTATCAGAATAATCCACACTAATGCTCTATATGTAATCAAACCTACTAAATTAAGGTGAATCAAGCTCATTGGACTATATATATATATATATATATATATATATATATCCTGATCACTGCAATCAATAATTTGAACTTATGATCAGGTCATCGATCTCTCAGCCAACAAACATTTTAAACAATTCAATTTTTCATAGCACAAAATATAATGAGATTTATTAGCTCTCATCATGAAACATTCTCATGTAATAGCTTTACAATATGCTTATAAATTCGTAATATGTTGTTTTTCTTTATATGCTTGGGGTGGTAGGGTGTTTATGTTTTACTTGGGGGCATATATTCATGTAATTTTCAAGAAACATGCGTAAAGTATTTAAAAACATAATACTTAACTCTAAAGTCTGTACTCGGATACATATCTTTACTTGGAACGAGGTTTTTTCTACTTGATTTAGAATCGAGCACTGCAATATTTAAAACTTTCTCTCAATGTTGTGGGCCATGGCCCAAGCTGGTCCCTTCCCTCCGCTCCTTTTATTTATACTTGTCTTCATATTCTATACTTTGCTTTTCTTTACATTTGAATGCTTCTGATCTTCATATTCCGGGCTTTGCTTGGCAACTGGGTAAAGTAGGTGCTGCGTCTGGGTAAAGTTTTGTAAACGTAAACATTATAAAATAGGATAGGAATGTTCATTCAGAAGTATGAGATGAGATTGGAGAGCTATTCACTGTGCACTCTTATTCACTACTTTTTGAGTGTCATGAGAGCCAGACACTACCTTAAATTACAGCTCATCAAATTTTGAATTCAAAACTTTCAAACCCTCAACCTGGATGATCAATGGCTAGCTCCAGCTCTTCTCAGTACCCACACCCATCAATGATTAACGTGGGGAACTTTGTTTCCATCAAGCTCACTAAAACCAACTACCCTCTGTGGGAAGCACAGATGCATAGTCTCATTGTTAGTCAGAATTTGGTTGGTTTTATTGATGGCCAGAATGTAGCACTACCTCAGAGTATCATTGTCCAACCACATGTATAAAAATTATTATTAGGTCCTACTCTAAACTTAATAATCTACCAAATCCTTCTAACCTTTAATGAATAAAATACTCTTATATTCTTAAATCAATTCATTACTTCAAAAGATTAGCACGTGGCTACAGCAGTGAATCCCATGAAATAAGTAGTTACAAATTTTTTTTTTTTTAAAACTTTAAAATTCAATGACATGAAATTTATAAATTCATTTTTAATAAAAATTATATATTTGAATTCAAAAATCGAGATCTATCAATCAATATCCATATTGAATATGAAAATCCAAAGAAAAAAATTATTCCAAAAGTGTAAAATTTCATTAGCGAAAGTGTAAAAATTATACTTTAATAGTGAAAAGCTTAGTCCCAACTAAAAGTATAAAATTTTACACTTTTCTAAAATTGTAAAAATTCACAATTTAATAAAAATTGAAAAAACTCATTGGCTACATGTTGGATACTCAAAACAAACTTTCAAATGTGTGAAAATTTGTCCAAAAAAAACATCAATATTGAAAGTACAAATTATTGAAACATATGCTAGTTATGAAAGTGTAAAATTTCACACTATTATAAAAGTGTAAAATTGTACGCTATTGAACCACACTTCCGTCTTTCTCTATCAAGCTACCTTATGGAATAAAAATTGGTTCTAATACCAATTGTGAAATTTAAAATCAAGTAGAGACCATAAAAAGCATTTTTTTTTAATCATGTTGCAATATAACAATTCAATACAAAACTTATAAAATATATTAAAAGCATCAATGAACCAAGGATGGAACAATGAAGAAGAATAAACCATAATGTATACATAGTTGCCTCGGTATTCGTGATGACAAAATCAAAACTTAACAAAAACTTTATTTACGATAATCACACTTTGTTGCATGGCAACACAATTTGGCCATCAATCTTACTAACCCAATTCTTCTCTATCTATTCGTCACTCTCAACATCTTTCTCTCACCATGATCTCATCTTAAGGGTGCGTTCTAAGAAATTTTTCCGTCTAGGAATTGGATATGAATGAGTCAGTTGTTGTTGGGATCTTTAAGAGGAGGTGTCAGAAGGTTGCTGGTTAATGGTTACCTATTCCAATAATCTTATCATCTTTGAATAGGTTAGTATATCAGTCCATTTTTTCTTGAAAATTTTTCAATTTTCATAATCATGCATATATATAAATGTGTATATATATTCATATATATATATATGTGTGTGTGTGTGTGGGTGTTGGTATATGTACTAAGTCATGGTAACAGTGAGGATGATGGTACTAGAGTAGTACTAGAAGCAGAAAAATCTGCTCCATTCCCTTTTTTGTACAATTGTTAGGTCATCACAATGGATCTAATATCGTAAAACAAACAAATTGTATGTCTTTGAGCTCAAACAAGAATATGCGTGGACTATATACCAATTCACTATCTATTTAAAGGATTCCACACTAATTAACTCATAAAAAAAATCACAAAAATTATCCTTGCACACTTGTAAGTTAAAATATGTGTGTGTGTGGGGAAGATTTCTTTTCTTCTTTGTAATAATTTTTTATTTTGCATTTTGCTTGTCTCAAATTTTCTTTTCTTTAATCTCATCATTAACTGGGAAAAAATCACATTCACAAAACTCATTTTCTATCTTTCATTTTCCCTATTTCATTGTCAAGAAAGAGAGAAGACAAGTCTTCTCAACAACTAAATGGAAGATGGAAGATATATATAATGACAAGCCATGAATTTGGATTAGAAAAGGACACGAGACGTGTGAAGGAAAGAATTATTCTTGCGTTCGCTTTGGGTAAATTAAAATAAAGAGGAATGTGTGGCAAAAACTATAGTACATCCACTTGCTCTCTCTCTCTCTCTCTCTCTCTCAATGCCAACCAATAATCTAAACTTATCCCGTTAACTCACAACCAATAAACATTCTAAACAAATCACATTTTTTTATGCAAAATATAATGAGATATACTGACTCATGTCATGAAAAATTCTTAGGTAATAGCTTTACGATATGCCTATGAATTTTTAGTTATGTGCATAATTTTCTTTACATTTGAATGTTTATCTTCATATATTCGATAATTATGTACTTTTCTTTACATTTGAATAGTTTTCTTCATATTCACATACTTTTCTTGGCGAGTGAGTAAAGTTGTTTAAACGTAAACATTAAAAATAGCATAGGATGCTCATTAAGGATTATGAGACGACAGCCAATTAAATTCCTTAATATTACTGCTAAAAAAAATCAAAACCTTCAACCTTTTTGATCAATGGCTACCTCTAGTTCTTCATGTGCAAGAGTGTACATGTGACACATCATCCCATCCTTGGATCCATGTTCCCCTGGACTATCAGAATAATAATCCATACTAATGCTCTACATGTAATCAAACGTACTCAATTAGGGTGTTTATGTTTTACTCGGGGGCACTGATTTGAAAACAATGAAATATATATATATATATATATATATATATATATATATATATTCATGTAATATATAAATCTGGTATGTGCTTTTCTTTACATTTGATTAATGTTTCTCTTGATCATATTCCGGACTTTGCTTGGCAACTGGGTAAAGCAGGTGCTGCGTCTCCGTAAATTTTTTTAAACGTAAACATTATAAAATAGGATATATAGAATGTTCATTCACAAGTATTGGATGAGATTTGAGAGCTATTCACTCCTATTCACTTTTGAGTGTTACAGCCAGACATGACCTTAGATGACTGCTGAAATCTTGAATCCAAAACTTTCAAACCTTCAACCTTGACGATCAATGGATAGCTCCAGCTCTTCATCGTTTTCTCAGTACCCACACCTATCAATGATTAACGTGGGGAACTTTGTTTCCATCAAGCTCACTAAAGCCAACTACCTTATGTGTGAAGCACACATGCGTAGTCTCATTGTTAGTCAGAATTTGGTTGGTTTTATTGATGGCCAGAATGTAGCACCACCTCAGAGTATCATTGTCCGACCACATGTTAGATCTAAGTTAATTGCTGAGATTGAGAATCCAGAATACCAAGCTTGGAGAAGAGCAGACTTGCTTTTGAAAGGATGGATCATAGGTTCCCTCAGTGAAGAGGTGCTTCGTGCGGCACTGGTGGAGACGGACTGGAAATCGGATACTGCTAGAGATGTTTGGACTAATTGAGCGAGAATGTTCCTTCCACATTCTGATCAGAAACCTGAAATTCAATCGGAGATGGATGCAGTCATCTCTCTACATCCTTACCAGGAACGTGAAATTCAAGAGGAGTCGGATGAAATGACAAAAACTGGTATGACGAGTACTCCCAAATCTCCAAATTATATGAAAACCTGTTGATCGTTCAAGGCTTTTCAATTGCCTAATTGGCTGCCCATTCACCTAAAACCAAGCTGTTCTTATTAATTTCAAAATAATCACTCTTGACAAAGTAAAGTTCAGTGGCAAGGTAGAATAAAATTTTCTTTATAATCATAAAAATTAGATTCTAACATTTGGCATTAATAATGTTACAGTGATTCTCTAATCATAATCATTGAAAACTTTTATACTACCTTACCATTGAATTTTTTCTCACAAAGATTGTCCACTCATAAATTAGGACTTAAAAGTATTGGAAGTAGCTAGGACAAGTAAATTACTTTTAATTTTCTCTGCTTTATTATTATAATTAATTTTTCTTAAAAAGGTTTTTTTTTTTCAAGGGCTATTAATTGGTAATAATGCTAACCAAATGGTGAGCTCAGTTGACCACCCAAGAGTAATTTGTTTTCTTAAGTATAGAATTGTGTTAAACTTGTGATGGGCACTATGGTGGACCGAGTCTTAAAGATCCTTTACAAGTTACAGATAGGCCAATCACAAGGTCGAGAGCTAAGAAGTTAAGTGCACAAAACGCTAATTAGGTGATTTCCGTATAGTTTCGACGTCTCTTCGTAATCTGGGTATAACTCTCTCATCCGAGCTCCGATTGAGGTGATTCAAGATGCTATAGAAAGCCAAGGAATAGTTATACAACTTTCATGTTTTGAGCTTTCCAAGATACGGAATTCATCAAGGTCGAAATTGGGTTTGAAGTTGCTATACCTACACTGATAACGTTTTTGGCTGCACGAAATTCTAACTTAATTAGTGGATTTCTTTTATTACTTTTAGTCGGTAGTTTAGGATGTTTCGGGCCTAAAAATGTTTAGCCCATGTCTTTTATTTAATGTAGGCCTTATTCGGCCCTACGGTTTCATAGGATGTTTTAAATAGAACTTGTAGCCGCATTCGGCAGACAGACGATGATTCAGTAAAATTGTGAGAGTATTTTCTTTACGGTTCTTTGAAAAACTATCTGAACTTATCGAAATTTCCTGTGGCGTTCACCAACGACTTATCAAACGGATTTCCACCACCGTTTGTGGCGTCTTCTTTATACCGAGGTTCTTGTTTCACACTAAACAACGGGTTGAGGTCATATATACCGATGTTCTTGTTTATTGTAAACAACGGGTCGAGGTCATCCATTCAGATCTGATTGTAGAACGATCTTGGATTCTCTTTTTCGTTGTCGGGTCTCGTTAATTCTTGGCGAGGTTCACATCAAACAAAGTCAAGAAAGACGGCTAGCAACAAAACAGGAAAGGAAAAAAAAAAGGAGAAAAAAAAAAGTCAAAAAAAAGAAAAGGCAACTTTGACCTAGCGGCTGGGAAGGGAAGAGAGAAAAAAGAAAGAAAAGAAGAAAAAAAAAAAAAGGCATATTCAAGGGGTGTTACTCAAAAAAAAAAAAAAAACGAATACAAAAAAAAAAAGTGTTAAAAAAAAAAAAACAAAGAGAGAGTTCACAAAACATAAAAGAATATATATATATCTTCCTCCCTTTGATGCAAGTGACGATTCGTGGTCGAATTTTTTTAAGAAGAGGGGGAATAATGGGCACCATGGCAGACCGAGTCTTAAAGATTCGAGGACGAATCCTTTTGAAGAGAGGGGGAATGATGGGCACCATGGTGGACTGAGTCTTAAAGATCCTTTACAAGTTCTAGATAGGCCAATCACAAGGTCGAGACAAGGTCGAGAGCTAAGAAGTTAAGTGCACAAAACGCTAATTGGGTGATTTCCGTACAGTTTCGACGTCTCTTCGTAATCTGGGTATAACTCTCTCATTCGAGCTCCGATTGAAGTGATTCAAGATGATATGGAAAGCCAAGGAATAGTTATACAACTTTCATGTTTTGCGTTTTCCGAGATGCGGACTTCATCAAGGTCAAAATCGGGTTTGAAGTTGCTATACCTACACTGATGACGTTTTTGGCTGCGCGAAATTCTAACTTAATTAGTGGATTACTTTTATTATTTTTAGTCGGTAGTTTAGGATGTTTTGGACCTAAAAATGTTTAGCCCATGTCTTTTATTTAATGTAGGCCTTATTCGGCCCTACGGTTTCATAGGATGTTTTAAAAAGAACTTGTAGCCGCATTCGGCAGACAGATGATGATTCAGTAAAATTGCGAGAGTATTTTCTCTACGGTTCTTTGAAGAACTATCTGAACTTATCGGGATTCCCGTGGTGTTCACCAACGACTTATCAAACGGATTTCCACCACCGTTTGTGGCGTCTTCCTTATACCAAGGTTCTTGTTTCGCACTAAACAACGGGTTGAGGTCATATATACCGAGGTTCTTGTTTGTCGTAAACAACGAGTCGAGGTCTTCCATTCAGATCTGATTGTAGAACGATCTTGGATTCTCTTTTTCGTTGTCAGGTCTTGTTAATTCTTGGCGAGGTTCACATCAAACAAAGTCAAGAAAGATGGCTGGCAACAAAAAAGGAAAGGAAAAAAAAAAGTCAAAAAAGAGAAAAGGCAACTTTGACCTAGTGGCTGGGAAGGGAAGAGAGAAAAAAGAAAGAAAAGAAGAAAAAAAAAAGGCATATTCAAGGGGTGCTGCTCAAAAAAAAAAAAAAAAACAAAGAGAGAGTTCACAAAACATAAAAAAATATATATCTTCCTCCCTTTGATGCAGGTAATGATTTGTGGTCGAATTTTTTTGAGAAGAGGGGGAATGATGGGCACCATGGCAGACCGAGTCTTAAAGATTCGAGGACGAATCCTTTTGAAGAGAGGGGGAATGATGGGCACCATGGTAGACCGAGTCTTAAAGATCCTTTACAAGTTCCAGATAAGCCAATCACAAGGTTGAGACAAGGTCGAGAGCTAAGAAGTTAAGTGCACAAAACGCTAATTGGGTGATTTCCATACAGTTTCGACGTCTCTTCGTAATCTGGGTATAAATCTCTCATCCGAGCTTCGATTGAGGTGATTCAAGATGCTATGGAGAGCCAAGGAATAGTTATACAACTTTTATGTTTTGAGTTTTCCGAGATGCGAACTTCATCAAGGTCGAAATTGGGTTTGAAGTTGTTATACCTGCACTAACGACGTTTTTGATTGCGCAAAATTCTAACTTAATTAGTGGATTTCTTTTATTATTTTTAGTCTGTAGTTTAGGATGTTTTGGGCCTAAAAATGTTTAGCCCATGTCTTTTATTTAATGTAGGCCTTATTCGGCCCTACGGTTTCATAGGATGTTTTAAAAAGAACTTGTAGCCGCATTCGGCAGACAGATGATGATTCAGTAAAATTGTGAGAGTATTTTCTCGACGGTTCTTTGAAGAACTATCTGAACTTATCGGGATTTCCTGTGGCATTCACCAACGACTTATCAAATGGATTTCCACCACCGTTTGTGGCGTCTTCCTTATACCAAGGTTCTTGTTTCGCACTAAACAACGGGTTGATGTCATATATACCGAAGTTCTTGTTTGTCGTAAACAATGGGTCGAGATCTTCTATTCAGATCTGATTGTAGAACGATCTTGGATTCTCTTTTTCGTTGTCGGGTCTTGTTAATTCTTGGCGAGGTTCACATCAAACAAAGTCAAGAAAGACGGCTGGCAACAAAAAAGGAAAGGAAAAAAAAAAGTCAAAAAAAAGAAAAGGCAACTTTGACCTAGCAGTTGGGAAAGGAAGAGAGAAAAAAGAAAGAAAAGAAGAAAAAAAAAAAAAAAGGCATATTCAAGGGGTGCTGCTCAAAAAAAAAAAAAAAAAAAAAACAAGAGAGAGTTCACAAAACATAAAAGAATATATATATCTTCCTCCCTTTGATGCAGGTGACGATTCGTGGTCGAATTTTTTTGAGAAGAGGGGGAATGATGGGCACTATGGCAGACCGAGTCTTAAAGATTCGAGGACGAATCCTTTTGAAGAGAGGGGGAATGATGGGCACCATGGTGGACCGAGTCTTAAAGATCCTTTACAAGTTCCAGATAAGCCAATCACAAGGTTGAGACAAGGTCGAGAGCTAAGAAGTTAAGTGCACAAAACGCTAATTGGGTGATTTCCGTACAGTTTCGACGTCTCTTCGTAATCTGGGTATAACTCTCTCATCCGAGCTTCGATTGAGGTGATTCAAGATGCTATGGAGAGCCAAGGAATAGTTATACAACTTTCATGTTTTGAGTTTTCCGAGATGTGGAATTCATCGAGGTCGAAATCGGGTTTGAATTTGCTATACCTGCACTAATGACGTTTTTGACTACGCGAAATTCTAACTTAATTAGTGGATTTCTTTTATTATTTTTAGTCAGTAGTTTAGGATGTTTTGGGCATAAAAATGTTTAGCCCATGTCTTTTATTTAATGTAGGCCTTATTCGGCCCTAGGGTTTCATAGGATGTTTTAAAAAGAACTTGTAGCCGCATTCGGCAGACAAACGATGATTCAGTAAAATTGTGAGAGTATTTTCTCTACGGTTCTTTGAAGAACTATCTGAACTTATCAGAATTTTCCGTGGCATTCACCAATGACTTATCAAACGGATTTCCACCACCGTTTGTGGCGTCTTCCTTATACCGAGGTTCTTGTTTCGCACTAAACAACGGGTTGAGGTCATATATACCGAGGTTCTTGTTTGTCGTAAACAATGGGTCGAGGTCTTCCATTCAGATCTGATTGTAGAACGATCTTGAATTCTCTTTTTCGTTGTCGGGTCTCGTTAATTCTTGGCGAGGTTCACATCAAACAAAGTCAAGAAAAACGGTTGGCGACAAAACAGGAAAGGAAAAAAAAAGTCAAAAAAAAAAAGAAAAGGCAACTTTGACCTAGCGGCTGGGAAGGGAAGAGAGAAAAAAGAAAGAGAAGAAGAAAAAAAAAAAAAGGCATATTCAAGGGGTGCTACTCAAAAAAAAAAAAAACGAATACAAAAAAAAAAAAAAAACAAAGAGAGAGAGAGTTCACAAAACATAAAAGAATATATATCTATATATATATATATATATATCTTCCTCCCTTTGATGCAGGTGACGATTCGTGGTCGAATTTTTTTGAGAAGAGGGGGAATGATGGGCACCATGGCAGACCGAGTCTGAAAGATTTAAGGACGAATCCTTTTGAAGAGAGAGGGAATGATGGGCACCATGGTGGACCGAGTCTTAAAGATCATTTACAAGTTCCAGATAGGCCAATCACAAGGTCGAGACAAGGTCGAGAGCTAAGAAGTTAAGTGCACAAAACGCTAATTGGGTAATTTCTGTACAGTTTTGACGTCTCTTCGTAATCTGGGTATAACTCTCTCATCCGAGCTCCAATTGAGGTGATTCAAGATGCTATGGAAAGCCAATGAATATTTATACAACTTTCATGTTTTGAGTTTTCCGAGATGCGGATTTCATCAAGGTCGAAATCGGGTTTGAAGTTTCTATACCTACAGTGATGACGTTTTTGACTGCGCGAAATTCTAACTTAATTAGTGGATTTCTTTTATTATTTTTAGTCGGTAGTTTAGGATATTTTGGGCCTAAAAATGTTTAGCCCATGTCTTTTATTTAATGTAGGCCTTATTCGGCCCTACGGTTTCATAGGATGTTTTAAAAAAAACTTGTAGCCGTATTCGGCAGACAGACGATGATTCAGTAAAATTTTGAGAGTATTTTCTCTACGGTTCTTTGAAGAACTATCTAAACTTATCGGGATTTCCTGTGGCATTCACCAACGACTTATCAAACGGATTTCCACCACCGTTTGTGGCGTTTTCCTTATACCGAGGTTCTTGTTTCGCACTAAACAACGGGTTGAGGTCATATATACCGAGGTTCTTGTTTGTCGTAAATAACGGGTCGAGGTCTTCCATTCAGATCTGATTGTAGAACGATTTTGGATTCTCTTTTTCGTTGTCGGGTCTCGTTAATTCTTGGCGAGGTTCACATCAACTTGTTTGTCACATGACCCATATTTTGTGATTTGTAGAAGTTCTAATACATGTAAGTTAAAGTTCTTAAATATGTGATATGTGATTCATAATACATGTAAATTAAAATTCTTTGATACATAATGTGTGAAAATTTGTAATACTACAATACCTTTGCTTAATTTATTAAAAAGTAAAGAATTGATGATAATGACAATGCTAAACGTATATGTTATTTTAATTCTTGGTCTTGATTTTATAACATCTCTTTTCCTTCATACGTAATAGCTATGATGCTATTACCAACATATATTTTGTTTACCGCTCAATATTTTTCTAATAATGATAATTAATCTTTTATGTGTGTGCGACACATGGCCTTGTGACATTTTCTTTCATACCTCTAATGTTACTGTTACTAGTTAGCTCTGATGCATGGAGGGCTTCCGATCTACTTTGTTAAATGAAGTTTTCAGAATTTTGAAATGTTAATGCATTTATATTTGTCAATGAGACAATGAGAGTGGTGCTATCATTCCAAATGTTGTTGTAGTATCATTGATTATCAATCATGTGCAAGATTAGATACATAACTAATATTATTTATTGACACATTATCTGAGATAAAAGAATTTGAAGATGATAGAATTATTGTTTGTCAATATGCAATAGCACAAATAAGGAACATACAAAAAAAAACATAAGTTGTGAGAGTAGAATCTTATATATTTAATTTTGTTACACCAGTACTCTACAATCTCTCCTAAAATAGAAATTGCATATGAGTAGTTTAAAATGAAAAATAAAACAAATGTCATTATTTATTTTGTTAATGATAATTCTTAACGCATATAGACTACTACTAATAATAATATTCTGAATCATTGCCTTAATTACCCTTTTGGGTTTTAATAAATTCTTAACTAATCAAATAAAAAAATGTTGGCACAACAGAAGGCCAAGGATTTGAATTCACAACGGAACAGAACTAGTTAACAATTTGGAAGTGAATAAGACTGGATCACACCCTTCACGGATATCTAATACTGTTGACAACAATATATTTTTCAGGAGAGGACTGGTAGGAGATTCAAAGAACTACTTAACAACTGAGATGATAGAACATCTTGACAAAATCACAAAGTGCAAAACGAATTTGGTTTGATCTCAGGTATTCAACTAAGTTCATAAGCACCTTTTTACAGAGATTTGAATATTTGAGATAGACTTTGGTTCTCGATTTGTCGGGACAAATGTGCTCTCTGTCTATTGATTTCCATTTGTTCGGACAAATGATATCTATCTCTTGTGTATTTGGAGTAAATTTCTAATTTAGTCACTATGATTTGCAAATTCTGCTAGAGTTTGGATTGCTTGTTGAACTGTGTAGTTTAGATTGCCTACGTTCTCTACAAGTTTGTGAACGCCAAATCTTGATGAATTTAGGACGGCTGGTGGCTTGATACCTCACTGGATATAAACCTGTACATTAATTATTTGACAGGGGAATCGATTTGAATACAGTACGGTGGCAGGTGTAAAGTCAAGACATAAGCTTGGATTAGGAGCCGAACATGTGAGCCGCAACTATACGCTTGAACAAAAATATTGAGAATTAAAAAGTAAATTGGCAAAAAAAAAAAAAAATTGTTTAGAAAGCGTTATTTGGAAAAACGCTTTTTTAAAAGCATGTTTTGAAAACATGCTTTCAACAAAAAAAAAGCAAAAATAAAGCGTCTTTCCAAAAGACGCTTTTGTAAGCGTGTTTCCAAAACACGCTTTCAACTGAAAATAAACAAAAAATAAAGCGTCTTTTGGAAAGACGCTTTTGAAAGCGTGTTTTGGAAACACACTTTCAAACCAGTTTTGTCAAAAAAAAATGAAAAAAAAATAAAAATAAAGCGTCTTTTGGAAAGATGATTTTGAAATCGTCTTTCCAAAAGACGATTTTAGAAACAACTCTATTTTAGTAAATAAGTTTAGAATGACATTATTTTAAAAAATAAGTTTTTTTTTCAGCCTAGTTTAAAATTTAACTCAAAAAATTCTAGTAGAATAATAGCACGTGTTACCATCACGGTGGATTGAGTATCACCAGGGAATTGATTTGAATATAGTACGATAGCAAGTGTAAGGTCAAGTCATAAGCTTGGATCAGGAGCCGAGCATGTGACGCTCGTTAAAATGGGAAAAAAATTTCAATAGAATAATAGCATGTGTTACCATCACGGTGGATTGAGTATCATCGTATAATTTATGTAAATTCTAAAAACAAAAAAAAAAATTAATTGACAAATTATAATAGTCAATGAGTTTTTTTTTTTTTGGGATAGTGCTACATAATGTTACATAGGTTATGCATTTTTGTTAAAAAAAAAATTATTCAAATAATGTGATTAATATAAAAATTATTGATTGATAAAATTATTTTTAAAAATTAATTAATATAATAACAATTAATTATTATATTTTATTCAAAAAAAAATGTAAATAAACATTCGTGAACAACCTTGTCATTCCACTTTGCAATAATTTAGCTACCTTGAGAGAGCAGTACATGGACCTATACCTTTAATAATTTAGCTGCCTTGACAGGACCTATCCCTGAAACAATGGCGTCACGACAAATAACTTTAGAAAAAATTACTGCTGGCCATTAATGGAGATGTACTTTACAGCGCACATGTCTAACTATTAAGTGATAGCCACGACTCCGTTCAAGTATCAACCAGGAGAATTGAAGGAAGTCTCCTGTTCCGTAACATAATAATTGTTCGTAATAATGGCGTGCAGCCAAGGGCCAACGTATCATATACTGGTTATTAAGAGATGCAAGTGTCAGTTGTGGGTGAGTATTTAATATTTATAATTTAATTTTTATGCATATTATATGTGTATGTATAATTTATATAAAATAAATATATATAATATACATATCAATTAAATTGTAAATATAAATATTCATAATTGACACTTTTTTCTTAAAAACATTCGCAATTAAGGAGTGTTGAGTACACTTGTAATAGTCTAATTGTTATCATTTTATTGGTGCATGATGTTTAAGCAGCTGGATGCATGTCATTTTTGTATTAATGAAATTGTGGTGGTCTACCAGTGCGAGTGTATTTAATATTTTTTTATGCAATTAAGCTATTATTTGATAACTTATACTATGCTTAAATGAATAAGAAAAAATAAGAAGAGATGATAATATTCATTTTAAGAGAAAGGAAAGAGAAGAAAAGAAAAGAGTAATTTTTTTTTCATATTTAGATAACAATAAAAAAATAGAGAATATAATCATTTTATCTTACTTAAAAAAACAGAAAAAAAGAAAAAAGAAATGAAAAGATAGACTTAGACAATCTCTAATGGTTATTTAAACTCAAACTCAAATTTTACTTAAAAGTTGAGTAAAAGGTGAATTTGAGTTTAATGTTCTCCAATGATCACTTAAATTTTTACTCAAATCTTTTTAAAAAATTCTCACCTTATCACAAAAACTACTTTATGTTATTTCTCCTCAAAAATTATTTTCTTTCTTCTTTTTCCTTCCAAACCTCTTTTACTATTAAAAACATTATATTAATTAAAAGAAACATTGAAAATAAAATAATATTACATGAAAAAAATATTACATTAATTAAAAGTAATATTAAAAATAAAATAACATTACATTAAAAAAAATATTAAATTAATTAAAAGCAACATTCAAAATAAAATAACATTGCATTGAAAAATAATATCACATTAATTAAAAGAAACATTAAAAATAAAATAACATTACATTGAAAAAAAACTTTACATTAATTAAAAGAAACATTGAAAAAAAAATAACATTGCTTTGCCAACCAAGCTCTACACAAGGCTTCGTCTTCTATGATATTAAATGTTTTGCCACAAACACAACTTTGAATTTGTCATTTAGAAATAATTTTTATTCCATAATTTTTTTCTAAGCTCGGAAATATAGTATAATCATTCATTGAAATAAAAATATTATTACTACAAAATAAAAATGCAAGTTATATGATTTTATAAAATATAAAAAAAAAATTAATACTACACAATGATAAAACTTTTTGAGTATTTATAAAAAAAAGTTAAAATTTATTTTACTATTTTATCAAATCTATGTTACCATTTTTTTCTTGTCATATTTTTTTACCGTTCTATATACAATCTATCTATACCTATATTTTTTACCGTTCTGTGAACCTGTTTAATCCAATCCATCAGCCGCTCCCTCTGTCACGCAAAAACCCTATCCATTTCTCCATCAATCCATCCCTCTGCTTCTCTACTTCTCTGCTTCTCATCTTCATCTTTGAACAGAGCACAAGGATTTGTCCATAGTTTGATCTGCTATGGAACACTGTTGTTGAACAGTGGCCATGGCTTTGCTCGTTAAATCATCTGGTTGTAGAAAAGTTTCAAATGGTTGAACAGAAAGTAGTAATTTTCCCATTGAGCTCTCCATTTCCAAAGAACTCGGAAATTTTGAAGCAGCAGATACATATTCATTCATGGAGTCATTTTCTCTGGCAATTTCCAAGTGTCCAACAGCAGTCATGGAGTTGTTGATTTCTTCTTTATGATTTAACAGAAGTTCTGCAGTTTGCATCTCTGTGGCAGCCCCCAAATTTGCAACCGCAGTTGCAGGTTTATCTATTTCATTTTTCCTTTTCAGCGTATTCTCTGCAATTTGCATTTACTGATTTTCTTTCCATTTCTTTTTCTCACCTTTTCTTTTCATTTTCCATCTGAAGTGAGACTAGGTAGGGAAAAAAAAAATAGCCGTTAGAAATTTGATGTTGTGAACAGTAATGCCTTGATTTGGGTTTGGATTTGAGTAAAACTTGATTTGGTATGGGTTTGAGTCTAGGGTTGGAGAGTGATTTTTGTGAATTTTGACTCAAATTTAAATTTGATATGGGTTTGGTTTACCATTGGAGATGCCCTTATATACCTTTTTCTGGTATGTTCTTTTCTTTACATTTGATTTGTTTCTCTTGATCACATTCCGGACTTTACTTGGCAACTGGGTAAAGCGGGTGCTGCGTCTGGGTAAATTTTTTTAAACGTAAACACTTTAAAATAGGATATATAGAATGTTCATTCAGAAGTATGAGATGAGATTTGAGAGCTATTCCCCCCTATTCCCTTTTGAGTGTTAGAGCCAGACATGACCTTACATTACTGCTGAAATTTTGATTTCAAAACTTTCAAACCTTCAACCTTGACGATCAATGGATAGCTCCAGTTCTTCATCGTTTTCTCAGTACCAACACCTATCAATGATTAACGTGGGGAACTTTGTTTCCATCAAGCTCACTAAAGCCAACTACCTTATATGGGAAGCACAGATGCGTAATCTCATTGTTAGTCAGAATTTGGTTCGTTTTATTGATGGCCAGATTGTAGCACCACCTCAGAATAACATTGACCCACTACATGTTAGATCTGAGATAACTGCTGAGATTGAGAACCCAGAAGACCTGGCTTGGAGAAGAACAGACTGGCTTTTGAAAGGATGGATCATGGGTTCGCTTAGTGAAGAGGTTCTTGGTTTAGTGGTGAGGTCGGACTCGAACTCGTACACTGCCAGAGATGTTTGGGATCGACTAGCGAAAGAGTTCGATCAGAAACCTAAACCTGAAATTCAATTGCAGAAGGTTAAAAGGACAAAAACTGGTATAACGAGAACTCCCAATTTCTCCAAATTATATGAAAACCAGTAGATAGTTCACAGTTTTTCAATTGCCTGCAAATTAGTTTTTGACATTTGACATAAATAATTTTAAAAACACTTCAGATTATCTTATCAGGAGACATTTTTTTCACAAAGGTGAATCCACTAATGGATCCTATCGTTATAAGTATTAGAAAGAGATAGGACAAGTGACATTACTTTTAATTTTCTCGGCTTTATTATTATAATTAATTTTTCCTTAGACAGGTAAGTTTTTTCAAGGGCTATTAATTGATAATAATGCTAACCAATTGGTGAGTTGTTGAGCACCCAAGACTTTTTCCAAATAAGAAGTTGTAGGTTCAAGTTCTACTATTCAAGATAGGATGTGAGATTAATTTGTTCTACTAATTATAGAATTGTGTTAAACTTATTTGTCACAAGACCCATATTTTGTGATTTTTGATATGTGGAAGTTCATAATACATGGAAGTTAAAGTTCTTAATTACGTGATATGTGTCCGGTGATATGTGTCCGATAATACATGTAATTAAGTTCAAATTTTTTAGGTAAATTACGCTAATCTTTCTTAAAGTTTTTAATAATTATACTAATTTTTTATGAGATTTTTGAAATTATATTGACTATCTCTATTTTACTTTACATTACCTGATACAGATAGTCTCGTTCACTTACTTTTTTTTTAAAATAATAAAATTGTTCTTATATTTATTTATTTTTTTCATTTTTCATTTTTGACAATTTTTTTAAACTTCTTTTTTAAAGTTTGTTATTATTATTTTATATAAAAATAAATTTAAAGTTTTTATCAATATTTATTTAGAAAATAAAAAAGAAAAATTTGTCAAAATTTAAAAAATTGAAAAAAAAAAACATGAAAGGGATAGTTTTGTTATTTTGAAGAAAAAGATTGACTGCAAAGAGTATTTGTATATTGTCAGATTAAGTAGGAGAGATCAGTGTAATTTCAAAAACTTCATGAGAGATCAATGTAATTGTTAAAAACTTGAAAAAAAAAAAAGTTAATATAATTTACTTAACTCTTTAATATATAATATGTAAAAATTTGTCTGCAATACCTTTGCTTTATTAAAAAGTAAAGAATTGATGATAATGAAAATGTTACCTGTGTATGTTATTTTAATTCTTGGCCGTGATTTTATAACATCTCTTTTTCCTTCATACATAACAGCTATGATGCTATTATCAACATATATTTTGCTAATAATGATAATTAATCTTTTATGTGTGTGCGACACATGGCCTTGTGACATTTTCTTTCATACCTCTAATATTACTGTTACCAGTTAGCTCTGATGCGTGGAGGGCTTCCGATCTACTTGGTTAAATGAAGTTTTCAGAATTTTTTGAAATGTTAATGCACTTATATTTGTCAATGAGACAATTAGAGTGATGCTATCATTCCAAATGTTGTTGAAGTGTATCATTGATTATCAATCATGTGCAAGATTATCTGAGATAAAAGAATAGTTATTGACATCTATATCAATCAACATTTATTTCAATCATTGAGACAATGAGAGTGATGCACAACTAATATTAGTTATTGACTCATTATCTGAGATAAAAGAATTTGAAGATGATAGAATAATTATTTGTCAATATGCAATAGCACAAATAAGGAAACATACTTTTTAGGATAATCTTGTAAGAAGAAAAAAAAAAACATAAGCTGTGAGAGTAGAATCATATATATTTAATTTTGTTACTTCGGTACTCTACAATCTCTCCTAAAATAGAAATTGCATGATGTTTGGACTGGAAATCATCAGCTACTGCTAGAGATGCTTGGGCTAAAGTAAGGAGAAGGTTCCTTCAACATTCTGCTGAAAAGAAGACAAAAACTGGTATGACGAGTACTCCCAAGTCTCCAAATTATATGAAAACCTGTTGATCGTTCAAGGTTTTTCAATTCCTAATTGGCTGCCCACTCACATTAAAACCAAGCTGTTCTTATTAATTTCAGAATAATCACTCTGACAAAGAAAAGTTCAGGAATAAAATTTTCTTTATAATCATAAAAATTAGATTCTAACATTTGGCATAAATAATGTTATAGTGATTCTCTAATCATAATCATAATCATCAAGAAATGTTATACTATCTTACCATTGAATTTTTTCTCACAAAGATTGGTCCACTCATAAATTAGTACTCAAAAGTATCTGGAAGTAGCTAGGACAAGTAAATTACTTTTAATTTTCTCTGCTTTATTATTATAATTAATTTTTCTTAAAAAGGTTTGTTTTTTCAAGGGCTATTAATTGACAATAATGCTAGCCAAATGATAGAATTTGAAGATGATAGAATAATTGTTTGTCAATATGCAATAGCACAAATAAGGAACATACTTTTTAGGATAATCTTGTTACAAAAATAAATAAAAAAACATAAGTTTTGAGAGTAGAATCATATATATTTAATTTTGTTACATCGGTCCTCTACAATCTGTCCTAAAATAGAAATTGCATATGAGTAGTTTAAAATGAAAAATAAAACAAAGGTCATTATATATTTATTTTGTTAATGATAATTCTTAAGGCATATAGACTACTACTAATAATATTCTGAATCATTGCCTTAATTACCCTTTTCAGTTTTAATAAATTCTTAACTAATCAAATAAAAAAAATGGTGTGATTAAAACTAATACAAGGATTTGAATTCACAACAGAACAGAAGAGTGAAATAGAACAACTCTCTTACCTGATTAGGAGAGGAACAAGATGGAGTGATTTTCTGGAGATTTTCGTAGACTCGATGTCGGAACAGGAGCTAACCCACCAGGATGAAATGACAGGCTTTACGGTCCTTCACGTTGCTGCAAGTGTTGGCAATGTTCAGGTGGCCAAGTTGCTGGTGAAGAAAGCTCCATTATTGCCTAATATTGAAGACTCCAAGGGCTGGCTACCTCTCCACATTGCCGCAGGTTACTGCCATAGGGAGATGACTTCATATTTAATGAAAGTCGCCGCAGACGGGAAGGAAAAAAAACCATTTGAAGGCGAATCAGGTGTTACTCTCATGCGTGCTGTAATGACTGCCAAATTTTATGGTGAGCACACGCGCCCACACACACATTAGTTTTTGGAAAAAAAACATCTTTTGACTTGTTTACGCATGTAATATTAAACTAAATATTATTTATCAATTAATTGAAACAATTTTTTTTATTATTATTATTTAGTTTCATGGTTTCTTCAATATAATGTTTCAGGTGTGGCCCTAGATTTACTACAAAAGAACCCTAAGTTGGCATGGCGGCAAGAGTTTTCTGTTTCTCAAGACCCTTCAGATATGGCTCCAGATCTACTAGAGAAAGGATATAATTCAGCATCGCAGCCTAATTTTTCTGTTTTGGAATTTATGGCTCAAGATCCTTCTTCTTTTCCAAGTGGGAGACGCATGAATATTTTGCAACGCTTAATTTACTCCTGTCAGCGATCATCTCTTCATTCTCTTTCCTTGAATATAACTCCTGCATGTATTTTGTCTTTCTGTGTTCAATTGATGAGTTAAAGATGATATATATACCATTAACAAACACTATTTAATAGCGAACTAATGATAAGTAGGATTTATCTGATCATGAATTGATGATTAAGAAAGAAGTCTAAGAGCAATATCGAAGGTGAAACATGGCGATCTTGAAGGCGATAGAGAGGTGGTCGCCCGAAGAAGGAAATTTAATAAGTTATCAGCTCTTCGGGGAGTGAGACTTTAATCATAACCCTCTCTTTAATGATGAGGACATGGATGTGAACTAAGCTAGACATAACACGGGTTCATGCTAGTAATTATATTTATTTACACATATAAATGTATATAGATATATATATATATATATGTATAATTGATATTTATATGTGCTTATATGTATGTCTCTATACACATAGACATGCATTTCTATCCAATTAATATTTATTTTATCTTCTTTTAATAAGTTTACTTAAAAATATTAAAATTAAAATCACTTTTATGAGAGTTTTCAAGTAGGTTATCAAAAAACGAGAGAGTTTTCAAATCAATTTTTGAATTTATACTTTTTCACTTTTAAGCAAAAATATATTGTAAAGATTACGTTTAAAAAAAAACTTTTATCAAATTGTCGTTGCTAATCAAGAAAAAGAATTTGTTGATAAAAAAAACTGTAGTTATAAAAAATAATATTTATTACTTTTTTATGCTATTTCGCAGGTGTTTCTGTGGAAGACCTCCCAAACCATCCTACTGCAGGAGATATGGAAAAGGAAGTTCAAATTATTAAAGGAAATATCATGTCAGGTATGTATAAGATTTTTTCTTCCATATTTAGTTGGGGCAAATGATCATTTTCTGTGGGATTTAAAAAATTGCTCATATATCAAATGTAAGACTAAAAAATTGCTCTTATACTCACTGTAGAATTTAAAATTATTGACATTGGGTCATGTGGACTCGAGCCCTTTTGGAATTCATAAGATTTGTGTGGATCGTGATAAATATAATATGAGTTTATATGATCGTAGTTAAAATTCTTATCCGTTCCAGTTGATTTCACCCACTGAGATATAATAGAAATTTATATGTGGTTAAAACTTTTATTCGTTCTGGTTGATTTCACCCACGTAAATATTATCACATTAGATATGATAAGAGTTTATATGTAATTAAAACTATTATTTGTTCTGATTGATTTCACTCACTTGGATATTATCACGTAAGCTTTGTGGTTATCCCGTTAGTTATAATTATGATAGGAGTTTATATGTGGTTAAAACTCTTATCTGTTGTGGTTAATTTCACCCAATTAGATATTATCACGTAAGTTGTGTGGTTATTCCATTAGTAGTGGTCATAGGATATAAAAATATACGTATTGGTTAAGTGTAATCAATTCATCCATGTGTAGTCTCAAGATAATTATCACATGAGGTTTTGAATGATTGTGATTCTATCCATGTGTAGTCTCCTAATTATCACATGAGGTTTTTGAGTGATCGTGATTCTATCCATGTGTAGTCTCCTAGATAATTATCACATGAAATTGAGTGATCGTTTTCTCTGAGATTCTTGATCATTCTTTCAGAGATTCTTCTTGGGTGACCATTATAGTGCCCTTGATCTTGGATCATGGAATTAGTAGATGATTCTTGCATAGCTGATCTATTGACAAGGATGATCTCGTGTAGCATTTCAAGGATGCTCGTGCTGTTCTAAGAAAACTCGTAATATAAGCCGCCTCTTCCACTGTTCTTGCTTCAAAGAAGTAACCGAGTTAACACTCATTTATGTTTTTATGTATTTTCTTTCGTTCTGAAACCAATTGCTCTAATGCAAACGGTAGAATTTAAAATCACTCTATAGGATTTAAAAATACCAAGCTTATTGATTTAGCAACAATCAACACTATTATTTATTAAAAACCAATAACAAGAACAAGGGGTTAGTCCGGGTTCAAACCATTTCTTTTGGGGGGCCACACTCCCAACACAATCTCACGGCTTATACAACCATTCTCTTTCACGGTCACCACTCCACAGCTAAAACTCTAATCTCGTGGCTTCACCCAATATAATAGAGATCCACATGTATATATAACACTAACTCTAAGTCTTATATTGATTAAAATCTACTCTGATTAGAATACCTAATTTAATTAGGACAAAGACTCGTACTTCTACTAATAATTAATTGCCCAACTCTTATATAAAGTAAGATTTATTCGTTAGATACAAATTAATGGAAGATGCTTTTAGTGCAATGCACCATTTCAATGGTAGAATGATCAAAGGCAAAAGGATGCTAGTAAAATTTGCCTTTTTTATAAAGAAGCCTTCTGATACGGCTTAAAAAAGGAAGGAGTATATGAGTAAGCGTACTTAACTATGTGAATTCTATTAGTAATGCCTATGGGTTGGATGCTAACAACAAGGTTCAAAGGGAGAGGCTGTCTTTTGCAGAAGAGGTTAAGAGAGGCAAGGAGTCTCAGAAATATGAGGTGAGTCCAAATGGAAACCAGAATGACGTTCAGACGTTGAAAAGGGAGGAGTTTGGAAATAAGTGGCTCTACAAAAGTGTTGTAGCCAAACTCTTTTTTGTAAGATCAGTGAAATCGGTTGAGAAGGCATTTATCAATGAAGGAATATTTGATATTTAAGTTCATTACCTTGCTAGGTGGTTTGTGGATGATTTTAACATTTGATTCGTTAAACTCAATGAATGAAATGCTAAAGGATGAGGTCCCTTGGCTTAAAATTGGTTTGTGGAATATCATAAATGGCATAAAGATCTTCCCTAGAACAATAGTCGGGTTGTTAATTTGGTTAAGTTGTTTTGGAGCCCCTTTCCATTTATAGAACTTCAAAACTTTTTCCAATATAGGTAAAAATTGGGGCGAGGTGATTACATTAGATGATGCCACTGCAAGAGGAACTTTGTTTGTGTTTGGAAAGGTTAAGATATTGCATTGAATTTATGGAAGCCATCAATCAAGTGGTGTGGATTGAGCACGCAGGGAAAATGTTTTCAATACAAATTGTTGAGGAACAAGTGGTGGTTGAAGGGGTGGCTTACTCAAAGTGCTTATGTAAATGCAATACTCTTCTTTATGGAAACTCAAGAGCTATGGGTGCTGGTTTAGATGGTTTGGAAGATGAATCGGCAGATAGGGTAAACAGTGGAGAAGAATATGATAAGTTGGCCGATATGATTAGCTCTAGTAAAGAGGAAGTGGCAAAGAATAACTGGATCTCTAATGACGTGGAGGCCAATTCAAATGCTGAATCTTTTGTAGATGAGTCACTTGATCTATTGATAATCGAAAACATCTCTATGGGGAACATGAAGGAGCAAGTGGAAATTAATCCGATTGTCGGTATTCAAATTCAACATAAGTACTTAAAGTTACCTTTGGAAATGATATTGGGCCTATTGTAAAAAGGGTTAATTCTTGCATTATTGGGCTACCCGCTAACTATCTAAAGTGGGGGCTCTAACGGTGAGAAAAATTGGGCCCAATGGAAATTTTGCTAAAGTTAGTAGGTGTCTAATGCTTTTCGATAAGGGGAATAATCTTTCTTACAGCCAGGTCCAATTTTGTACTAACTCAGGTTTGGAACTAAAGGAGGTTGGTTATGAAAAAAAATAATGTATCTGGTATGACTCAAAAAAAGGAAAAGGAAAGGAAAAGAAGAATCTCTAGAAGAAGATTAGTGGAGAATATTATGGAGTTGAACATCTATAGAACTAGAAGGAGAAGAAGGATTAAGAAGAAAGTGCAAAAGAAAGTGATTCTGAGGGCGGCGACAGCGACCTTATCACTATTAATTTCTTTCGATGATATTAGAAATCATAATAGATTGTTCTTAAAAGAAGCAGAGGTTGTTTGGGAGATGGGAGAATTGTTGGGAATGAATTATGAAGGGAGTGAAGAGGAGGTAGTAAGTAGACTGACAACATTAGAGAAACAATATTCTGAATGCAGTGGGAACACTACAACAAAAGGCACTATTAGCGACGCACGCGTGCGTCGCTAATAGTACTATTGAGCGTCGCTAATAGTATTGGCGACGGACAAACCCGTGGGCGTTGCTGAAAGGGACTATTAGCGACCCCTACTATACGTCGCTAATATTTCGGGACAAGCGTCGCAAATATTACACAAGGTTGCAGTGGGCGTTGCTAAAAGTCAATATTAGCGACGCACAAAGGGCGTCGCTAAAAGTACCATTTGCGACGTACACTGGGCGTCGCTAAAAGTGACTATTAACGATGTATAGTACACGTCACTAAAATGCACTATTAGAGACGCATACAGGCTGTCGCTAATGGTTGTTTTTTATTAGCGACGTCATATGTGCGTCGTTAATAGTCACTTTTAACGACGCCCAGTGTGCGTCGCAAATAGTATCTATTTAAATTAAATTCCACTTTTAATGACGCCCAGTGTGCGTCGCTAAAAGTAATTTTTTTTTTTTTTTTAAAAGCATATTTGCTTTTTTTTATTTGTTATTTTATTCCTGTTTAAACCTGTATGAATCATCCATCCTGATATACAATAAAATTCAAGCATTCTGAAATGAATATATTAAAAAAGAAAAATACATTCATATATTAAACTAATTATTTACATTTATAAAAGTACAATTTAACAATAAATAGAAAAATTAAAAATTGTCTCCAAAATGTAACTACATATGTCCATGAAAGGAAAAAAAAAAAAAAAAAGTTTCGATGCAAAACATAAATACGGCGCGACAATAATCCCGATCAATCTGAAATAAAGATCAAATGATATATATTAGAACAATTATTAAATATATATGAACATAGAATGTGAATAGGTTTTTTTTTTTTTTGCATGCATAAATAGTAAGAACGGCATAAAGTAGCATAAGTCTATTTTATCATTTGTGAGGTGTGTGATGGGGTTTCGGTGTAGTTAGGCCGATATCCGGCATTTTGGTCCGTCAAAAGCCCAAAATGGGTCTTTTTGATGCTGAAACTTGCACAAGTTTCAAACCGGACATCCGAACTGAGTGTCGTAAGTTCGTGCAAGTATATTTTATCATTTGTGAGGTGTGTGATGAGATTTTGGTGTAGTTAGGCCGATATCCGGCATTTTGGTCTGTCAAAACCCCAAAATGGGCCTTTTTGATGCTGAAACTTGCATAAGTTTCAAACCGGACATCCGAACAGAGTGCCATAAGTTCGTGCAAGTCTATTTTATCATTTGTGAGGTGTGTGATGGGGTTTCGGTGTATTTAGGCCGATAACTGGCATTTTGGTCTGTCAAAACTCCAAAATGGGCCTTTTTAGAGCTGAAACTTGCATAAGTTTCAAAATGGACATCCGAACCGAGTGCCGTAAGTTCGTGCAAGTCTATTTTATCATTTTTGAGGTGTGTGATGGGGTTTCGATGTAGTTAGGCCAATATCCGGCATTTTGGTCTGTCAAAACCCCAAAATAGGCCTTTTTGAAGCTGAAACTTGCATAAGTTTCAAACCGGGCATCCGAACCGAGTGCCGTAAGTTCGTGCAAGTCTATTTTATCATTTTTGAGGTGTGTGATGGGGTTTCGGTGTAGTTAGGCCGATAACCGGCATTTTGGTCTGTCAAAACTCCGAAATGGGCCTTTTTAGAGCTAAAACTTGCATAAGTTTCAAACCGGACATCCGAACCGAGTGCCGTAAGTTCGTGCAAGTCTATTTTATCATTTGTGAGGTGTGTGATGGGGTTTTGGTATAGTTAGGCCGATATCCGGCATTTTGGTCTGTCAAAACCCCAAAATAGGCTTTTTTGAAGCTGAAACTTGCATAAGTTTCAAACCGGGCATCCGAACTGAGTGCCGTAAGTTCGTGCAAGTCTATTTTATCATTTTTGAGGTGTGCGGTGGGGTTTCGGTGTAGTTAGGCCGATAACCGACATTTTGGTCTGTCAAAACTCCAAAATGGGCCTTTTTAGAGCTGAAACTTGCATAAGTTTCAAATTGGGCATCCGAACCGAGTGCCGTAAGTTCTTGCAAGTCTATTTTATCATTTGTGAGCTGTGTGATGGGTTTTCGGTGTAGTTAGGCCGATAACCGACATTTTGGTCTGTCAAAACTCCAAAATGGGCCTTTTTAGAGCTGAAACTTGCATAAGTTTCAAACCGGGCATCCGAACCGAGTGCTGTAAGTTCGTGCAAGTCTATTTTATCATTTTTGAGGTGTGTGATGGGGTTTCGGTGTAATTAGGCCAATATCCGGCATTTTGGTGTGTCAAAATCCCAAAATAGGCATTTTTGAAGCTGAAACTTGCATAAGTTTCAAACCGGGCATCCGAACCGAGTGCCATAAATTCGTGCAAGTCTATTTTATCATTTGTGAGGTGTGTGATGGGGTTTCGGTGAAGTTAGGCTGATAACCGGCATTTTGGTCTATCAAAACTCCAAAATGGGCCTTTTTAGAGCTGAAATTTGCATAAGTTTCAAACCGGACATCCAAACCGAGTGTCGTATGTTCGTGCAAGTCTATTTTATCATATGTGAGGTGTGTGATGGGGTTTACGTAACATTTTATATAAATAATAAATCCACCAAAGTTTATAATTTTAAAAACTTACCAAGGTTGTGAAGAGTCACGCTGCTGGCTGAGCATCGTCTGCACAAGAGCCTCTAGCTGAGAATATCGCTCCTCGAGGCTATTTACTTTATGCCGCAGCTCTACATTCTCTCGTTGACCTGCCTCAATGGCTGCGTGTGCCCTAGCATCACTCTCAAAGGACGATGTCGTCGTCGCCATCCCAGTCCCTAAGCCACGCACATAGCCACGCCTCCTACCCAGAACAGTCTCCCGTATCTGGTCACCGGTCGGCGGATCTTGACCCTCAGCTGTAGACTGAGCTCGCAGCCGGACCATCTCTTCCTATAAAAACATAAATATATGTTACTATTTTTATAACTTTAGATTAATATTAAATTAGTAATACTGTGGCAAGTTACATAAAAACTTATATAAAGCCGCTGTGCTTCAGGCCCAACCCAACCCTTATTGGGGTTGTAGTGCGTCCTGTGCCACAATTCAATGGGGCTGGGTGGTGCACCGGTGTCCTGGTCTCGCTGGAGCAAATAAATAGTAGCTTGTGAAGATTGATTTCATGAATAGATTATACAATAAGAACTTGATACATTTATTAACTTACCATATCATGCCTATACTGTACAAAAGAATGTGATCCACCACAGTGGATCACCTTTTGCTTGCTTCTACTCTCGCTATTCTTCCTGCTCAGTTCCTACACTTGGCCAAAACAAAAAAGGTTAGTATAAATAATACTGATTTAAACCAGACAACAAAAGTAATTTTGACAATTTTTACCTGGAATGCATCACTTGCGAATCGGTCGCACAGTAACATCCAATTCTCCACCGTCACCCCCCTATAGGGTCTGTCGTGGGGCTCTCTACCGACTGCCACCTCCGCCTCGTAGTGCATGTGGAGACGGTGTTGATAGTCCCTGAAACGGACTCCCAGGTAACGGTCCACTGCCCTCGCTGCGTGAGGTAGGTAGAGATCGATGTCAAACTTCCCCTGTAAAGCATGTCATTGTCAAAACATTATGGCATTAGAAATGTTAAAATTTAGTTCAACACAATAATAAAAGACACATACCAGGATCTGCACATGAATATCCTGTAGCTCCTCCTGAGTGACGAGACTCCAGTCAGTAATATGGAGTGGGGCGCGTAGTCGGCAAATGATGCCGACCTCTGTGGTGAACTGCTGTGCCCACCCACCAACGGGCTTCAGCAAGCCCTCAGGTAGCTCAATCCGAAGTCGCGCGCCCCCTGCTGCCTCCATCTGTCTGCAAATTCTGATTCTTCGACCTACCGCGCCCTCGTCTAGAGGTGGTGGCCGAAGCTTTAGAAACAATAAAATAGAAACAATTAGTACCATATTTATATAAGCATTAATACAAAATGGAACTATCCATATCATCAATGGCAGGATCGGTTGATCCTGCAGAGGAAGGGGAAGGGGTCGATGGGTCCACTGGGGCTACGCGTCTGCGTGATCCTGGTCCAACCATATCTAAAAAGAAAGTTTAAAAGTAAATTTCATTACATCATAAAAATTAAAATCCATTTCATCATAAAATTGAATATCCATTACATCATAAAATCGACAATCCATTACATCATAAAATTGAAAATCCATTACACTTAATCTGATCACATGTAACACCTATTACAATTATTCATCTGACTTTGTATCATCATTTGAACTTGAATTTTCTTCATTCTCAGTACAATACTCTAACAATGTATCATCATCAAAATCACTTTCCTCGTCATCATCATCATTAATGAACGTTGCATCCCTCGGATCTAATTGTGTGGTATTGGTGACGTCGAAAGCTACGACATGAACTAGTTCTACATCAATTCTATTCAACTGATACGAACTAACATCTCCCTGATCATGCCAGACAACACCATCGTGGGCAGTTTGGGACTCTTCTTGTTGTGCCTCCTCAATCCTCTCCAACTCTTCATCTCCCTCGCCAACTTCTAGGACATCATAAACATTTCTAGTTTTTATTTTTTGGACAACATGCCAATCACCTCTTATTTTTGCGTCCTTCAATAGAAAACTTGTTTTGCAACCGATGCCAAAACATACGGATCATCTTTAAATGCCGTACGTGACATATTAACACTTATGAAGTGCTTATCAATCTGCATTCCAGTCTTCTTATTACTTACATCCCACCAATCACATTTAAAAATATACACAGAATGACCGTAGCAATAATGTAACTGTATGATGTCTTGTAAAACACTATAGTACTCTACAGTTTGTCCTCCGTCACCATCTCCTTCAACAAGGACCCCGCTATTCTGTGTTCGCCGACTGACCTCACGTTCCCTCGTGTGAAATCGAACACCATCAACAATTAAACTGGTGTAGCGGGATATCCTTTGATCAGGACCACATGCCAAGGAATATAATTGATCGTACGCCTCAGGAGATTGTTGGTGGTGTAATAGCTTCATCTATTAATTCAGTACAAGTACAAAATTAATTGAATACAAATGCATTAACTAATACAATTACAATTAATTGAAACCTATTCTTACACGTTCTCCGAACCACTTTGGAAACAAATTTTGTTGTCTTTGCTCCAGATCAGAACTTGATACATGTTCGCTCTGAAGCTCGAGCGTATGCTTACTGCATAAGATGAGATATGTTATATGTAACTTACATTTGTATACTAACGTAGTATTGTAATAATTTCGATAAACTTACTTAAAATATGGCAATGTCTCCTTGCAATTGTTGAGCACGGTGTAGTGGGCTCTTTCCAAGTCTTGAGGATGAAACCATTCATATATACGGGCACCTATTGGCCGCACATTCTGATTAAACACCGCAAGGCCAGTTCGTTGTTGCCCTGGACATCTATCAGAATTTCGCTCTTGACGATTAAACCTTGTCTTAATATCTTCAAGATGCATAGAGCAGAAGGTGAGACATTCAGCATCAATGTAAGCCTCAGCAATTGACCCTTCTGGTCGTGCTTTGTTACGCATATATTGCTTCAATGTGTGCAAATATCTGTTTTGATAATTAATCAGTTATAGATTAAAATAGTTAGGATGGATAGATAACACAATTCACAAAATTAAATGTACCTTTCTATTGGATACATCCAATGGTATTGGACAGGTCCGCCAATTTTTGCCTCATGAGGCAAATGCACAGCTAAGTAGATCATTATATCAAAGAAAGCTGGAGGGAAAATCTGTTCCAACTTGCAGAGGATCACAACAACTCCCTTTCAAGCTTGTCAAGTACTTCCACATTCAACATCTTCGCATATAATTCTCTAAAGAAGCAACCCAACTCAGTTAATGTAGTCGATATGTCATCGGTGAGATACCCACGTAGTGCAACCGAAAGAAGTCATTGTAAAAGGACATGGCAGTCATGGCTCTTCAATCCGGATATTTTTCCATCTATAACATTTACACACCGAGATATATTCGATGCGTATCCATCTGGGAACCTCACCGATTTAAACCATTCGCAAATCCTCATTCTCTCTGCGGATGATAACGTATACTGTGCAAGAGGCACGATATATTTATCACCGCTAGGTATTAGGCGCAGCTCCTTCCTTATTCCCAGCTCCTGCAAGTCCAACCGGGCTTTAACAGTATCCTTTGTCTTCCCTTCAATGTTCATTACAGTTCCCAGCACGTTGTCACATATGTTCTTCTCGATGTGCACTACATCCAAATTGTGCCTCAACTTAAGGGTCTCCCAGTACGGCAAATCAAAAAATATGCTTTTCTTCGTCCAATTTAAGTCCACATCAGTACGCTTCCTCTTCTTACTACCCGGTATCTTCCCAAACCTCACTGGTTGGATGACTGCCAATTGCGCCAACACGTCTTTGCCAGACAACAATGGAGGTGACAATCTGTGCTCAATTTGTCTATCAAACAGATGCTTATGCCGATTTCGCCAGCCATGTGATGGCGGTAGAAAACGACGATGGCACATGTAGCATATCTTCCTTCCATTTGACAAATGTACGGAACATACATCCTTATTGCAAACCGGACATGCCAGATACCCCTTAGTGCTCCACCCAGACAAGTTCCCGTATGCTGGAAAGTCATTTATGGTCCATAGTAACGCGACATGCAATTGAAATGTCTCATTCTTAGAGACGTCGTATGCCTCCACTCCTACCTTCCACAATTCCTTCAACTCGTCCACTAAAGGACGTAAGTACACATCAATTTCATTACCAGGAGACTTCGGTCCTAGAATAAGCAACGACATGTAGATAAATGGTTCTTTCATACATTTCCACGGTGGCAAGTTATACGGCACAAGCAACACAGGCCACATGCTGTAGGCATTACTCATGTCACCGAACGGGTTGAAACTGTCGCTAGCCAGCCCAAGTCGTACATTACGCGGCTCATTTGCAAACCATTCGTGATTTATATCAAAGTCAGCCCAAGTTTGTGAATCTGTCGGATGCCTACATACATTTTCTTCAGCAACACGCTTCTCCTTATGCCACTGTATATCTTCTGTCGTCTTCTGAGCCATGTACAACCTTTGTAGCCTCGGTTTTAAGGGAAAATATCTCAGCACCTTGTGTGGAATTGTCTTGCTCTTTCCTTCATTCAGCTTGTACCTGGGTTCGTGGCACACCGTACACTCCTTAAATTGCTTAGCCTCCTTCCAAAATAACATGCAATCGTTTTTGCAAGCATGTATGGGAATATACCCGAGGCCCAAATCTCTTAATATTCTTTTCGCCTCGTAATATGATTTCGGAAGGGTCTCCCCAGTAGAAAGCGCTACTTTAATCAATTCAATGGCCATATTAATTGATTTGTTACTCCAACGGTTGATGGTCTTAAGATGAAGGAGTTTCACGAGAAAGTCCAGTTTCGAAAACTTATCACAACTCGGGTATAACGGCTGCCTTGCTTTCCTCAACGACGACTCAAACGCGGTCGATGGTCCCGTGTCACTCCTGTGACTACTCGCCCCAATTGTAGCACCCTGCAAGTCTGCTAGCATTTGTGGCAAGCCTTCGTAACCAACCCCAACATTATCACCAAAGTCATTATCGTCGTCTTCTTCTTCATCATCAAATACCACTTGTACGTCACGGCGTTCCCCGTGAAATTCCCAACACGTATACCTCTTGTCCATCCCGTGTTCGTGGGTGCTCTTTGGCCTCATTTATGTGCATATAATCCCTATTATTGCACTTCCTACATGAACATCTTATCCTATTTCTCCTATCTGCAGATGCACGAGCAAACTCAATAAAATCTTTGATCCCCTTCACATACCCTGGCAAATGCCTGCCCCTCAAGTCCATCCAACTCTTATCCATTTTCGTCTACCTAATACAAGTCAAAAATGATACTCGTTATAAATATGAAACAAGAATCCTATCACCTCCAACTTCTCTCTAAAGGGTAAGGTGATCCTATCCCATTCGTGAATGCACAATCTACATTGCAATCAGCAGCAAATCAAATGCTTGATTCCACTCGGACAAAATTTTAGCAACATCTTCCCACGATTCTCCAAGTATATGAGATAGACGTTAGCACGCCTAAATATATACCCAGAGAACAATAGGAGACCGTACTGAAATTTTATCATAGTGAAATATTCAAGCATATGCGCTATTGATTGCAATGCAGATTTATGCATTCCCGAACTGTCCTCTCTGGACAATTCAAGAATCGATTTTCATACACACGAGCCCAATCGAGAATAAATTTCGCGACAAGATTCACATGTGATGAAAATGACTCCCGAACGGGGCTAGGCTTACATGAATGCAATTGCTAACTTACAAAACAATCACCATAATTTTTTTTTTTCACGAAGTAATCCCTAAAAAATAATTAGGCCACGCTCACAGTGGCCCTGCTGAAAAGGCGCATCAGCACGCAATATAGGAGAAAAGAGAACTAGATGCTTTTCTAGTCAAAACTCATCTGATCTAATACAATCAAATGCTTGAGTTGTCGGACTGACTAGTAAGGTAACATGCTTCCAGATGAAATTGACAACAAATAAAAAAACAAAAAAAAGGAAGTTCTATGTCATATTTTTCTTTGACAAGGTAGTAGACTAAGCATATCAAATACATTAAAAAGAAGACAGAGAGAGAAAAAAAAACCATCTTGAATTGCATATCAAATACAAAATCATTTCTTGGAATCTTTGTTTGCTCTGATTGATTCCTAATTACAAACCATGGAGGAATATCATTTTCTCTTGTTGTAATAGGATCAAATTAAGTGATTTTATTTTCCTTTCCAGTATATATTTTCTTTCCCTAAGAACCAAAAAGTACTGTTAGAAATTGCAATGGAGTCCGTTTCAGTACTATTAAAAAAATAAGTGGGGCCATATCACTTCGTGCCATTTATGAGCTGTGGTAGCTGATAGAGTATTAAATATCTAAGTTATACTTAATTTTTTTAATTATTACAATTTTAAATGAGTTAATAATTTAACATAATATATATGAGTGTTAATTATAATTGATATAAGTATTGATCGACCCACTCATTAAACTGGTATCAGGTTTAATTATATTTGATACAATATTGAAGATGTATTAAATATTTGTTTTTGTTTTTGTGATACAATTTTTTTTGTTAAAGTATAATTTGAATTATGTTAATAGGTCAAATCCATTATAAATGTTTAAATTTAATAATTTTCAAGTATTTATTAATTGTTTATCCAAAAAATAAATTCTTTAACTCAAACGACATTTATACAGTCATTTAACTTGCAATAGTCTATTTTTTGACAATTGAATCAAACAAGCCCTTTCAATCATATTTTTTAATATGTGTTTATTTTTTTAATCAATGTAAAAGTATAATTAAATGGGTTAAGCTTGTTTAAAATTTCTTATTTTTCTCATTTAAGATTGAAAAGACAAAATTGATTTTTTTTTTGGTTTCATATCATGAAATTTGAGCCTTGAAATTGGATTGTAATGACTTCAAATTTTAGACTAACTTGCATCTAATTGTAGCTAAACCTAATTTTAATACCCCCGTTTCACGGTACTAAACAAAGCTTTACAAAATTTAGCACTAAAGTTGAGGTACCGACTTAAGTTTAAAATTTTAATTTGTAGGACAAGCATAGTAATATCAAAATGAACGAGTAATTACAAGCATAGTGAAATAAACCCATGATACTATAAATTCGAACTATTTATTAAATTTTTATTTATTTTATTAAAATTAATTATAATAATCCTCCTATCAAACAATATATTACATGTATTTAAAAAAAATGACACGACAGAATAGAATTAAAATAATATTAATTTTCTTAAAAATGTATTATTCTATTAAGTTTAATTAAAATTTTCATATAAAATAAAATAAAATATTATTGTAAACATTAATTATATAATATAAAAAAATTTATTAAATGAAAGGTGAAGCGAGATTAGAATGCCTTCATCTCTCAAAATTGTCCAACTTTTTTCAAATCCATTCATGAGAGATGGGTATAATTTATCCTTACGTTTTTTTTTTTTTTTTTTATGTAAGTTCTATAAGCACGAGCAAAAGTAGAGGTAGAAAAGCTATTCCAAATGCTCTGAAACCACTTTCAATGGTAGTGAAAGCTCAACATTGGCACCATCGCCATAGGCTTGGAATAAGGGAAATGGGTTTAGTTATTTTCTACCATAGGAAAATTGATAACAATAAAAGTAGAATTGGATTTGAGAGGAGGTTAAGGACCCAATTTTCTCAATGATTGATCCAATGATATTTGATAAAGGAGATAAATAAGAAGGTGAAAAAACGAAATCAAAGATAAGGCAAAAAGCACCACAATCTAAAGATGCTGAAGCCAAAAATCTCACACAATACTCAAAATCTAAAGATGCAAATATCAAAATAGTACCCATGACAATCTTACTTTCACTGCCAAAATGAGCATGAAAGCTGACAGTAGCACGAGGGCTACTACCTTTTCATTGCCAAATATCAAAAATCTCTCTGTGTTTGTAGTCACATCTAATGTTATAGAATTTTTTTTGGGCTTAATTTTCAGTGTTTTAGATCTAACCCATTTCTATCAAGGGTTTACCCCAAAACCAATCTATCCACAATCTCACAAGCAACATTGATAAAGACCAAAATAATAGAATCTGAGAGATGAGAGATCTTAATCAGATTCCAATAGCTTCTTCATTATAACAGACCAGAAAAGCTACAAAGTACAGAAGCTATTGTTTAAAAAAAATTATAAAAAAAAGGCAACAACAATACCTGTTTAATCAGTAAACAAAATAGTCGTGTTCTCCGTGTGGCTTCAAAACGGACAAGTGAATCGCACTTCACTACAAAACGGAATTAATTAATGCAAATATTAATCACATTTCTAAAATGTAATATAACAAGAAGGCCAATCGCAGGTGTAGAGAGAGAGAGATACAGATATAGATGACCGAGTGAGAGAGAGACACAGAGAGAGAGATAGATCGTACCGAAGGAGAGAGAGAGAGACAGATCGCACCGAGGGAGAGAGAGGCGCAGTGGCTGAGATACCGAGAGAGAGAAAGACAGATCGCACCGTGATAGTGAGAGAGAGACGCAATGGCTGAGAGTCAGAGAGAGAGAGACAGATCGCACATTCTGATTGAGAAAAGGGGATTTTAACGGACTATTAGCGACGCACAGTGGCGTCGCTAATAGTCCACAACGTGCGTCGCTAAAGGAATTTTATTAAAACGGCACCATTTGTATACTAATTGCGACGTCCACACGAACGTTGCTAAAGGTATCAAGCTATTGGCGACGATCACGTGCGTCGCTAAAGGTTTATAAGCGTCGCAAATCCGTTCCCGCGCGCGCCAAAGTATTTTTTTTACACTCTTTAGCGACGCACACCTTGTGCGTCGCTAATAGTGTTGTGCGTCGCTAATACACACTATTAGCGACGATTTTTGTGCTTCGTTAATAGTGAACGCCGCTAATAATAGATTTTCTTGTAGTGGAACAAGGCTGATTGAGTTACGTGGTTGAGGGTTTTGGTTTTTTTGTTTGTAGTTACTAATGAAGATTATCAATTGGAGTGTCAAAAGGTTGCGGAAAAAGAAAAAAAAAAGGTAGATTAAAGGCTTTGTTAAGAAATAAAAAACCCGATGTTGTTCTAATTCAAGAGACGAAAATAAAAAAATCTTCAAGACTCCTCGTTTAATCATTTTGGCCAAGGAAAAATTTTAATTATATGGAAATAGATGCTATCGATGCAGCAAGAGTTCTGTTGTGTGTATGGAATTCTAAGGTTTTTTTAGTACAAGAAGTATATGATACCAGGAACGTTTTAGTAGTTTCAGGAATGCTTAAATCTGGCTTTCAATGTGAGATTGTAAATGTATATGGTCTTAATAATATGGTTGAAAGAAGAACACTATGGAATCGGTTGGTTTATCTAAAGTCTATATCATCGGTTCCATGGTGTCTAGGTGGTGATTTAATGAAATTAAGATTTTGCGTGAAAGGCAAGGTTATTCTAGAAAAGATAGGGGAATGAGGGATTTTAAATCTTTTATTGATGAGTTGGGGGTGGTAGATCTTCCTCTTATTGGTAGGAAATTTACATGGTCTAACTTTCAATATGATGAAAAGTGGAGTAGGATTGATAGGTTCCTACTTGACCTAGAGTGGCTTGAGAAGTTCAAATTCAAGTAGTGGGCTCTTCCAAGAGGTCTTTCTGATCACTGCCCTATCTTTCTCGAAGAAGATGAGAGGTGTTGGGGACCAAGACCCTTCAAATTTTTTAATGCTTGGCTTCTGCTTCTTGATTTCTTAAACATGATGGAAAAGTGTTGGGGTAAGATACTAACACTTGGGAATGCTGGTTTCAAAACTATTCAAGAAGATGCAGGGTTTGAAAAGAGCCTTGAAGGAGTGGAATTGATCTGAAATGAACAATCTGGATGCCGAAATTCAAGATGTGGAAAATGAGTTAAATGGCCTTGATGTCGCAGTTGAAAGTAGGCATTTGGATGCTGAAGAAAATATGAAGAAGAGTTCATCATTTAAAGAAAAACTTTGGCAATTGAGTAGAATAGTCGAATGGGCATGACTGCAGAAATCTAGACTTAATTGGTCTTTAAAAGGTGATTGCAATACCAGGTATCTTCATCAGATTGCTAGTGAAAGGTAAAGGAAAAACTTCATCAATTTCATCTTAGTTAATGGAGTTGATGTTGATGATCTTAAGGGTATGAAAATACAAGTATATTTATATTTTTGGAAGTTGTTTATGGAGGACTAGAAGGTTAGATCGTGTTTCTCGAATTCTTTTATAGTTCCTCAACTAAGTGTTATTGATAATGAGTTGTTAGTAAAGAGTTTCACGAAAAGTGAAGTTTGGGTTGTGAAGGTAACAAAGCACCAGACCCTAATGGGATCAATATTT
This sequence comes from Nyssa sinensis, assembly GCA_008638375.1. Classification (NCBI taxonomy): domain Eukaryota; kingdom Viridiplantae; phylum Streptophyta; class Magnoliopsida; order Cornales; family Nyssaceae; genus Nyssa; species Nyssa sinensis. Next base: position 13,149,418 of record CM018035.1, on the reverse strand, counting down.
TGAGTATCAAGAAATGGTAGAGTTTATGAAGAAAGATATTATAAATTTTATGTAGGAATTTTATGAGAAGGCCAATCTGGTAAAGGGTATAAACTCATCACTTATAACATTGATTATTAATCCAGTCACATTTACAGATTATAAGCCTATAAGCCTCCTTGGAAATGTCTACAAAATATTGGCAAAAGTGTTGGCACAAAGATTAAAGCTGGTTTTACAAAGAATAGTTGGGAATATACAATCTGCTTTCTTGGGGGGTCGAGTAAATTCAAGATGGTGTGCTTATTGCCAATGAAGTGGTTAATGATTGGAAGAGAAGAATAAAGGTAGGGTTGATTATCAAGCTTGATTTTGAAAAGGCATATGACAATGTCAATTGGTATTTTCTATTGAGTCTTATGAAAAAGTTTGGCTTTGATGAAAAATGGGTGGCTTGGATATCAGAATGTGTTTCTTCTGTATCTTTGTCGATTTTAGTCAATGGTTCCTCGTCTAAAGAATTTAAAATGCAGAAGACCCACTATCTCCATTTCTCTTCCTTATGGTAGTTAAGGGTCTAAATCTATTGTTCTCTAAAGTAAGGCAGTTGGGGGCTTCTAAAGGGGATACCTTTTGGCAATAGAGGTTTGGTTGTCTCTTATTTACAATTCGCAGATGAAACTTTGTTTTTTTGTGAAGTAAATTTGCAAGAGGTTATAATTATTAAGAGGATTCTTAAGTATTTTGAGATATGCTCTAGGCTAAGAGTCAATTTTCACAAGAGTGTGCTATGTGTTGCTGGGGCTAGGGATGATATATCTATGCAATGTGCTAATATCTTAAAATGTAAGGTCCAGTCTCTCCCTTTGATTTATCTAGGAAGCTTATCGAAAAACCCAAGATTTGTTAAGACTTAGAATCCTGTACTAGAAAAAATAAAGAAAAGGTTGGCAAATTAGAAAAAGAAATATTTATCCTTGGCTGGGACAGTGATGTTGATAAAACCTGTGCTATATAGCTTACCTATTTGTTTTATGTATTTGTTTAGGCTGCCTGTGAAGGTTGCTAATGCTATTGACAAAGCCTGCAAAGATTTTTTATGGGGTAGTAGTGAAGGCAAGAAAAAAAATGCATCTTGTGGGCTAGGATAAGGTGTCTCTTTAGAAGAAGTTTGGAGGTCTGTCTATTTGAAGAACCAGAGATATGAATGATGCTCTTCTACTCAAATGGTGGGGGAGATATGGTAAAGATGATTGTGCACTATGGAAAAATGTAGTTTGTGACAACTATGATATGTCAAAAGAAGATTAGGCTCCAATTTCTATCGAAAATGACAGATATTCAGCTATATGAAGGCAATTGTCCAAGTAAAACAAAAAAAAACATGTTGCTCTTTTTTCAGTTTTTAACAATAGTATTGAGTTAAAAATGTGTGATGGTCTAAAAAGGTCATTTTAGAAGGACAATTGGTGCTCTAACGTTTCTCTTATGAGTTTGTTTCCAAAGTTATACAATCTTGCTACAAATAAAAAGGCAAAATTAGCAGATGTTTTTTGCAGCAATGGGGAGGTTGTTAATCTGGATGTTTGGAGGTTAAATTTCAGTAGACTTCTCTTTTCTTGGGAAGATGAAGAGTTGATTAGATTGAAGAATCTAATTGGATTTATCCCTTAGTTTTGCTCAGCTAGAAAAGGATTCAATTCACTAGAAAGGTAGTTCTTCAGGTGTGTTTTCAATAAAATCTTTATATAGTTTTTTGAAAAATAATTGGGATAATAAGGATGAACTTTTGGAGATCATTTGGAATAATATTGCACCTCCAAGGATTAAATATTTTGGTTGTTTAGTGTGGTGGAGAAGATTGAATTGTTATGATAGACTGTTGAATTTAGGCATCTGCATTAATAATGGTAATGACTCAGGTATATGTAAGATGTGTGGTCTGGGGTTGGAATCAATAGATCATTTGTTCCTATTATGTGAGATTTCATGGAAGATATGGTTAGATAGTCTAAAATGGTAGGGTTTGAAGTGGGTATCTCCTAAATTTTTGAAGAAGTTGCTCATGTGGTGGAGGGGTTTGAAATTTAAGTAGCTAAAGAAAATTATATGGAGGGCTATCCCTCTAGTTGTTTTGTGAACAATGTGGATTTCTAGAAACAAGCTTATCTTTGAACGGAAAAGTTCAAATTGGGAAGAGATGTCAAAATTAGTAAGATTAAGGGTGGCTCTATGGGTGAGAAAAGATTCAACTTTAAAGCATTACTTTGTTTTAGAGTTGATGTATAATTTGCAAAGTGTATTGCAGAGTATGTAGTTTATGATTCCGAAGAGTACTCATCTATTGGTAATGCTTGGAGGGTTCGAGTTTTATGCTTTTAATTTGATTTTGATAATGGATTTATTGCAATTGGAAGTTTTTAGGAGAAGGTTGTTTTTGTTTATCAGTGTGCTGTAATTCTATCTTTCTTAATTGTTGCTATTGGTTGGCTCCTTGCTAACTTCCTTTTTTGGGGTTGTGCTGCATATGATTTTCTTTTCCTTTACGTGCCAACCTATTTGGGATATAAAGTGCAAACCATGATGCCTGTTCACCCTCTTTTTATTTTTCCTCTTTATTGATGTATTTATATGTACTCTTATTCTTACTTCTCATTAATAAAGTTTTTTTTTTGTTGTTAAAAAACAAAAGACTTATCCAAAAATATATCAAATACTACTATGACTAAAAATTAAGAATGCTATTAAAATTATACTAGATTGGTTTAATTAGTCAACAGTGTCTCCCTTAAACCAAGCTCGTCAAATTAACTCTCCAATACATTCACAAGTAATAATCTTCAAAGTAATTTATGTCACGGTAAGAAGCATGTGAGACAAAAATCTGAAGCAATTAAAATCACTATTTATCTTCACACGTGGGCGCAAATGAATCTTGTTATTTGTGACTCACACCCAAACCGTTTTGGGCACTTTTGGTGGTCTACCGATTTGCACTTGGGCCCAGAAAACATTCTTCTCTGTTGACCAATCGGTACAAGAAATTACAGAGCATTTGAAAAAAGTTTAAGAATGGCCCATCGGCACTCGGGTGCCAGCAACTCCCCTCTTTGTGTGCCGATCGGCACTCGGGGCCCAATTTCATGATTTTTGCCTCTTTTTCATATTTTAGAGTTTGGGAATATTATATAATGTATTATTTTGAGAGAAGGAAAGAGGGAGAACGATAGGAAGTCTTCTTAGACATTTGTGAGAGGGTTTTAACACCCCGTTTTGTATTTTTCACCTTTTGATAGTAAATCTTTTGCTGTGTTTCGCTCGTGGACGTAGGATGTTTGCCGAACCACGTATATTTGGTATTTTCTTATTCTTGCTGTGTTTGTTTCTTTTCTCTTCATTATTTTATTTTCTGCTTTCGTTGCACAACAAATTGGTATCAGAGCTTTTGATGATGGCTACCGCAAAATACGAAGTAGAGCAGTTTGACGGTCAAAATAGTTTTGGCTTTTGGCGTGATGCGTGCTTTGTTACGACAACACAGTTTGGAGAAGGTTTTGGATGGCACGTTTCCAACAACGTTAATCGCGGAGCAGAAGATTGATATGCAAGAACAAGCACATAGCGTCATTCAGTTATATCTTTCTGATGAAGTCTTATGTGAGGTATTAGATGAAGAATCCACCTCTGAGCTTTGGAAAAAGCTAAAGAATTTGTACATAAAGAATTCGCTCACCAACCATTTGTATTTGAATCAGCAGTTGTACACCCTCAAGATGAAGGAAGGTATGTCCATTAATGAGCTCCTTGATGAATTTAATAAAATTATCATGAACGTGAAGACTGTTGATGTTAAGGTTGAAGAAGAAGACCAAGCCCTAGTTGGTTTGTGTTCATTGCTTGATTCTTTTGAGAATTTTATTAATTCCATGTTATATGGAAGGGATACCATCCTTTTAGTAGATGTTAAGGCGTCTTTAAACTCGAAAGAGTTGAGAATTAAGTTGAATGAGAAAGGCAATGATTATGTACAAGCCAAGGGTCTGTTTGTGAAAGGTCTTTCGGATTCCTCTAATAATAGAAGTCAACCTAATGAAAGGAGGTCTAGTAGTGGTAATAGTAGAGGTCGAGGCAGAGGTAGAAGCAGAGGAAGAGGCCAAGGTGGATCTAGAGGTCGATCACAGTCTAGAACACCCAAGAGTGAGATTGAATGTTATTATTATCACAAGTTTGGGCACTACAAAATTGAGTGTCCTAGGCTCAAATAACAAAGGGGAAAGAAGAATGTTAATTCTACTAATGTTTCCGGTGTTGCACAAGAAATTGTTGAGGTTGCAAATAATGTCCTTTCAGTTACTATTTCTAATAATCGCTCCAATGAGGAGTGGATTCTTGATTCGGGTTGCTCCTATCATATGACCCCTAATCGGGATTGGTTCGCCACCTATGATGCAATCAATGGTGGTTTAGTCTTAATAGGTAACAACATGGCTTGTAAGACAATTGGGATAGGTACAGTTCAATTTTTTTTGCATGACGAAATTGTGAGGACTTTGACAAATGTAAGGCACATACCGAACTTGAAGAAAAATTTGATTTCTTGGGGCAATTTGGATTCTAATGGTTGCAAGTTCTCCGCTGAAGGTGGAGCTATGAAGGTTTGCAAATGATCTTTAGTTGTGATGAAAGGTAATAGAGTAAATAGCCTTTACATTTTTTAGGGTAGTACAGTTGTTGGTTCTGTAGCTGCTTCATCTTCATCTTTAGTTGATTCAGATTCAGATACCTCCATTTTGTGGCATATGCAATTGGGTCACATGAGCGAAAGGGGTATGAAAATTTTGGGCAAACAGGGTTTGCTTTGTGGACAGTCGACAAGAAAGCTTGACTTTTGTAAGCATTATGTTTTCAAAAAATAGAAAAGGGTGAAGTTCAGTATTACGATTCATAGAACCAAGGATTCAGTTGACTACATCCATTCAGATCTTTGGGGTCCTACAGCCATCCCATCCCAAGGTGGTGCTCAATATTTTCTGACTTTCATTGATGATTATTCAAGAAAAGTTTGGGTGTATTTTTTAAAGTACAAGAATGAGACGTTTTCTACATTCAAGTAGTGGAAAGTCTTGATTGAGAAGTAAACAGGTAAACAGGTTAAGTGGCTTAGAACAGACAACGACATAGAATTTTGTGATGAAGAGTTTAATAAGTTCTATCAGAATGAGGGAATTTCAAGGCACCGCACAGTTCGTGGCACTCCCCAGCAAAATAAAGTTGCCAAACGGATGAATAGAACTTTTATGGAGAGAGCTCGTTGCATGCTCTCGAATGTCGGGTTGTCTAAGGCATTTTGGGCTGAGGCCGTTAATACAGCTTACTATTTGGTAAACCTTCTCCTAATACTGCTACTGAAATTAAAACTCCTAATGAGGTATGGTCTAGTATTCCTTTTGATTATTCAAATTTGAAAGTATTTGATTGTCTTGTTTATTATCTAATGAATAATAGTAAGCTTGAGCCTAAGGCCAAGAAGTACATATTCATTGGATATGCACAAGGAGTCAAAAGGTTATAGATTGTGATGTACTGATCCTAAGTCACCCAAGTTAGTTATCAGTAGGGATGTTACTTTTAATGGATCTGTTGTGTTCCACCTGAGAAAATAGTTTACTGATGTTTCAGGGAATAAGCAGAGTTATAGCAAGGAGGTGGAGTTACAGGTTGGAGCTTCAGAGAGAGTGCAAGAGGACACTTAACTTCAGCCCATTGTTTCTATACAAAGTTCTCCCTCAGACTCTGGTGTAGAAGAAGAACCGCAATATAGTATTGCGACTGGTAGAGAAATGAGACATATTAGGCCACTTAAGAGATTCGGGTATGCAGATTTAGTTGCGTATGCACTTACCATGGAAGAAGATATTGCAGTGCAAGAGCCTTCTACCTATTCAGAAGTTGTCACGGGTAGTGAGTCTACACAGTGGATTGTGGCCATAAATGCAGAGGTTGAATCTCTTCACAAGAACCAAACATGGGAATTGGTGAAATTGCCTAAGGGCTCAAAAACTGTTGGTTGCAAATGGGTTTTTAAGAAAAAGGAAGGCATCCTAGGGGTTAAAAATGCTAGATACAAGGCACATTTGGTTGCAAAGGGCTACAGTCAGAGAGAAGTGTGGACTCCAATGAAGTTTTCTCACTCGTTGTGAAGCATAGCTCTATTCGCGTGTTGCTTGCTTTGGTTGCTTTGTTTAACTTAGAGCTTGAGCAGCTTGATGTCAAGATAGCATTTTTACATGGCGAACTTGATGAGACTATCTACATGAAACAACCAGAGGGTTTTGTTATGCAAGATAAAGAAGATCATGTTTGTAAGTTAAAAAAAGTCATTGTATGGCATAAAGTAGTCTCCAAGGGAGTGGTACAAGTGGTTTGACACCTTTATGGTGGGCAGTGGTTACATGAGGAGTAATTTTGACAATTGCTTGTATCACAAACAGTTGTTAGATGGTTCTTTATGGTGGGCAGTGCTTGAGCGTTTTGTTATGCAAAGTTCCAAATCAGTGAGTACTTCACTTACCTCTCATTTTAGGCTTTCTACAACATTGTCTCCTCAAAATGAGGAAGAGGAACGGTATATGATGAGTATTCTTTATTTTACTATAGTTGGTAGCATTATGTGTGCTATGATTTGCACACGTCTATATATTTCACGTGCAGTTAGTATTGTTAGTTGATATATGGCTAATCCTGGCAAGGCTCATTGGCAGGCAGTGAAATGGATATTTTGGTATTTGAGAAAAACTTCAAATATTGGCTTAGTGTTTGATAAAGCTTGTGGTTTTGGTTCTACCGTTGTAGGTTATGTTGATTCAGATTATGCTGGTGATCTGAATAAAAGGAAAACTCTGACAGGTTATGTCTTCACACTTGTTAGTTGTGTGATTATTTGGAAAGCTACTCTACAGTCTATTGTTGTTTTGTCAACAACAAAAGCAGAGTACATGGCGGCAGCAGAAGCAGTGAATGAGGCAATTAGGTTGAGATTTTGGTTAGTGAGTTGGGCTTACAGCAAGATGTTGTTGTTGTATTTTGTGATAGCTAGAGTGCAATACATTTGACTAAAAATCAAATGTATCATGAGAGGACCAAACACATAGACATCAGATATCAGTTTCTTCGAGATGTTATGTCCCAAGGTGATATTACAATCAAGAAGATTGCCACAGCAAAGAATCCAACAGATATGATGACTAAGCCTATTCCGCTACTCAAGTTCAAACACTCTTTAGACTTGATTGGGGTTCACACCATTTGATTTGGTCCTTAGGGATATTGTGGAGAAGACAACATAAGAAGGTTGTTTGCTTGTGGCTTGAGGGAATACAAGCCAAGGTGGTGATTTGTTATTTATGTCTTACATTCTTGAACCAACTCGTACCCAAACCGTTTTGGGCACTTTTGGTAGTCTACTGATCGGCACTTGGACCTAGAAAATCCCCTTCTCTATTGACCAGTCGGTATAAGAAATTACAAAGCATTTGGAGAAAGTTAGAAAATGGCTCATCGGTACACACGTGTGCCGATCGACACTCAAAGGGTGAAATCGACACTCAGGGAGTGCCAATCGGCACTCGGGTGCCAACAACCCCCCCTCTCTGTGGGTCGATCGGCACTCGGGGCCTAATTTTGCGACTTTCGCCTCTTTTTCGTATTTTAGGGTTTTGGAACATTATATAATGTATTATTGCGAGAGAAGGAAAGAGAGAGAGCAGCAAGAAGTCTTCTTAGACATTTGTGAGCGGGTTTTAACACTCTGTTTTGTATTCTTCATCTTTTGATAGTGGATCTTTCGTTGTGATTCACCCGTGGACATAGACTGTTTGTCGAACCACGTATATTTGGTGTTTTCTTGTTTTGCTCTGTTTATTTCTTTTCTCTTCATTATTTTGTTGCCCGCTTCCGTTGCACAACAAATATCTTGTACTTGACATACAACCTCTCAGTTTGCGTAGTATGATCAAAGAATGAATCCATACTTTCCCATCCATAATCAAAATTAGCAAAACAATTATCCATGCCAATAATTCCACTATCATACTAATGCAGAGCCTGCCAATATTTCAGAATACCAAAATCTTCACCTCGATCAAAATCTGCAACAACAAAATTATTAAAATTCAATTTATTGTTATAACTAGACATGAGGAATTTATTAATTCCAATAAAATTACAAATCTCAGACAATTTTGACTTTTCAATACCCAAAAATTCTTGAAACACTAAACATCCAATTTTTACAAAACTAACAAACCCTTGAGTGATAAAATTCTCAGTATCATTAAAATCAATAAACTCTAAATTGTAAAATCCTTCAATTTTATCATAATTTTCTATATGACAATTGAGTTTCCATGATATGGTTCAATTTTTTTTTTTTTTTTTTTGGTTTTTATTAGATAGAGCAATGCTAGGATACCACCTTCATGTACTACTTTTGGACACCACCCTTTCACATAGAGTGGGTCTTATTTATCATTCCATAGTGGTGAAACCCGTCACATGTGAAAGGGTGGTATCCAAAAGTGATATATGAAAATGGTGTCCAAAGGTGGTGTACGAGCAATGTTAGGGACACCACTTTCATATACTACCTTCGAACACCACTCTCTCACATAAATGAATCTTATTTATGATTCCATAGGGGTGGGTCTTAAATTTTTTTTATTAGACTTAAATATTTATAGGACTCTTTAAAAAGCTTAGACTATAATATAAAGTTATACAATATTGGAGCCGTCTTTGTAAAAGGGTTGTAAAAGGGGTGTAAATTAAGCAATTACTTTTCTCGCTTAATGTTGGAATCACCCTTGAGTTCATAGTGTGAATTGATCCTTCATATCCAAATAAGTGACTTTATAGCAAAGCCAATAAATTGGTGTCAAAATTTCAGCCGATTTCACGTAACCACGTACAAAGTGGAGCCAAATCGAGCAATTCTATACCACCAGCAGGCCCCATTCTATCTATCTATTGTAGCTAATTAACACTTAGCCGCATAAATCCAAATCAAAATATTGTGTCTTTAGATAATTTTGATAGTACCCGCTGTATGTAAATTCATTGGGGGGAATTGATAGGAATTAGGGCACTGTGTGTGTGTGTGTTTTTTTTCTTGGGTTAAACAGTTTGATAAACATTGACTGGTCTTGGATTCATCTTTTTGGCTTCTTATTATGTAAGGCTTCACACTCTATTGTACAAGTGTATCCATATATTTACATCTTTTCATATACTTTCTACTATCCATGTGCAAGTACAATTAATGATCTAACAAGTTTAAATGGTTTGTTTTGGTTTTTGTGTTTTTATAGTTTTCCAAAACTTACATGGAGTTGGATGGAAAGCTATTGAAATTTTAGGTAACGAATGGGTGCATATTGAAACATTTGGAAACTAATTTCTAAGTTGAGAAAAAAAATTGTAAATATAAAGTTATATGTCATCCTTCAAATTCATTCTGATTTGGCATGCAGTGCCGTGGATCAAGGACATTCGTGCCACAAAATTGATGCATCGTGAAGCATTTCAACTCATCAAATACTTATGCAAGCAAGCTAAAGGAGATGTGGAATTACTTAAATTCCCATTACTTTTTGGGGCACAGCACGGGATTCATGAAGTTGTAGAGAAGATTTTATACTTCTACGATAGCGACGCTATATTTGAAATCGTAAACGAAGAGAATCACAATGCATTCCATCTTGCAGTTAAGTACCATCGTGAAACAGTTTTCAATATTTTATATCTATCTGTTCAGTATCTTCCAACACATGTACAGAAAGCAAGGTTCACAATGGAACGAGACCAAAATGGAAACAATGTCATACATCTGGTAGGAAACATGGCCCGTCAGGATCGACCTGATCTGGTTTCTGGTGGAGTTCTACAGTTGCAGCGGGATTTACAATGGTTTAAGGTAATTAATTTCTTTTCTGTCTCTAAAAAGGTAACCTGAGTTTTTTATGTTTTTTTTTTTAACATATTTCTCAAACTCGTGAAATTGTCTATAAGTCTTTCTCATAAGACACGTCTTTATAAAAAAAACAAAAATTTGAGATGAAAGGCATCTCTTGAAGAGATAATTTTCTACAATCTTCATTCTTATTCAAATAAATAGGAATCAAACTTATCTTAGAAGAAACTCCTCTTTAAAAAAAAAAAAAAAAAAACTCTTTTTGGAATGTCCTATCAAGAGTTGTACTAAAGAAGAGTCTCTTGACCTCTCATGAAGAACATAAATTAAAGAAATAACAAGAAAAAGCATGTGATGTGAAAAAATTAGGAAAAAAACAAAAAAAAAAAAAAGATTATGTGTACCCACTCCTCGTAAACTCAAGATAACATGAAACTTGAGGTTTTAGAATTCTTTTATAGGACCTGTGTCTTATTGAAGCAGACCAAGTACCCACTCCTCGTAAAATTGGCTAGAGTTTTATTCCTCCTTATATCACTGTATAAAAAAATAGCTTCCTTCATTAAGCAACGAGTTTGTTTTTTTCTAGTATTAAGTTACCCTAGAATTAAAGGAGAAGTAGGATTCAATACATGACGGCGCAAACAACACTTTTTTAACTAAAATCTTACTCAAAATTAGTCTTGTATCTTTTTAATCATTTAACTAAATATTTTTTTTAGTGGTGCAACTTGAATAAATCGGGCTCAGGTTGAATCATGTCCAAATCCAACTCAAACTCCAAAATAGTCAACTCGAGATCGAGCCCAACCTGAATCCAAATAATCGAACCTGACGCCGACCCCGACCCAACCTGAATTATAATTCACAGTATCAAGTTCAACTTGAGCCCGGCCCAGCCTGGACCTGATTAATAATTCCAATTTTTAGATTTTATTTCCGATTTCTTTATTAAATTGTTGTCTTTTTTCTATTTTGATTATACACTAAATGCTCCAATAATTTCTCTCAATTTCTCTGTCTACAAGGGACCAAAAACTGTTAAAATAATTTATTCAACATAATTTAATATAAGTAGTAATTCTTGTAAGGAATTTCTATTAATCTAACATGAATAACTAAAGTACAAAAAATATAATATATAAAATATTAAAATTGGGTTTGGGTTGGACTAAGTTTTCAAAGTTTCAATTCAAGTCTAACTCTATTTTAGATTGGACTTGGAATTTTTTTGTCCAAGCCCAACCCAAAATGTAAAAAAGAAACTCAAGTTCTAAAAAATTCGTACCAAACTCGGATTGGGTTCGGATTGGCCAACCCAACTTGCACCTCTAATTGTATCTATCCCCACATTAAATTATCGTAACGAACTCTTTGGACAATACAAATCTAGAGAAAAAATTAATTTTGAGCCTGATATGATTATTAATCTCTAGAAGAAAAAAAATTCACATCAATAGATTTCATATGGTGAAACTATATTACTTTTTCACTTGTTTGTTCAAGGATTACTGTAAGACAAGAATTATTCAGCTATCCAAACCTAAACAACCAGAGAGTAAAAAAAATTAATTGCTATATATTTTTCCCTATATATTCCTAGAAACAGTTCGTCTCTAATTCCAAAGTCAAACAATGAAACACAGGAAGTGGAAAAGCTTGTCGACCCTCAATATAGAAACTTGAAGAACAATGAGGGGAAGACACCTTTGATGATATTTAATGAAGAACATGAAAATTTGGTCAAATCTGAAAGCAAATGGGTGCAAGTCATGGCAAGTTCATGCACCGTTGCAGCATCACTCGTTGCCACAGTTGTGTTTGCAGCTGCCATCACAATACCAGGGGGCAATAGTAATAATGGCGTCCCAATCTTCTCTAGAGAAAGGGCCTTCATAATCTTTGCCATATCAGATGCACTTGCTCTTTTCTCATCTGTCTCTTCTGTGTTGACGTTCTTGTCAGTCCTCACGTCACGCTATGCAGTAATAGATTTCCTCCATACCCTACCCCAAAGACTAATAATTGGTTTGGTCACCTTATTCATTTCTGTAACGTCCGTGATAATAGCCTTCAGTGCTGCACTCTATCTGGTTTTTGGCCAGAGAAAGGCATGGTTTCTTATCTTAGTCTCCACAATGGCTTGTCTACCCGTGACTTTGTTTATGTTTATGCAACTTCCCCTCCTCCTGGATATGATCAAATCCACATATGGCCCGGGTATTGTTCTCAAGCCAAGTGAACGAACTCTTTTGGATTAAGAAGAAAAATGCCAGAGTTTGGAGCCAGTATCTGCAACTCTGTACGTCGTATTAAATTCCTTAAGTAAATCGTGTATCATTGTGCTATTAGCATGTTGTGTAATGTATTTTTATTGTGTTGTATTAAATTGCACAAGTAAATCATGTACCTTTATGTTGGCATGTTGAATAATATATTTATATCGTTTTCAATTCAATGATCATTCTCTCATGCATGTTTAATATCTTTTCTGATAACCGGTTGTCCAAAATAATTGTATCGACTAAACCCGAGACTTACATCAAGCGTCTGACTCTCAGGCGGGTCGGTTAAACTCAGGCTTGTATTCGCAGGGACCCAAGTAGAATTGCAAAAAGGGATTAGATATTACTCTGTCCTTTTTTTTGTCAACGGAATGCGTATTTTTACAATCAATCTCGTTATATTACAAGTCCAAAGGAGCCTCTCAATTTTGGAACCTTAATAATTCAAAACCAACAATAATAAGAAGTCCAACTCAAAGCTGAACTTTTATTAATCTCATTACATTAGATTATCACGACTGAAAACAGAGCAGCAGCAGAGAAGCCATGGATGGATTTTCTTTATTGAGTATATTTTGTTTTTCTGTGTACAAAACAGTACAAAAGGAGCCTATATATATATATATATATATCTTCTGTACAGAGGATTCTTGAAGGAAAAAAAGAGAAGAATAACTAACTCTACCACTAATCTTTGAACAACTCAGCAACAAAAAAAAAGACTATTAAAATTACAATTCAGACCATGACTACCCCTTCTCATCTGGAATGTGCTGAGGGCCATTTGGTAAGGTAGTGGTGATCTTCAGCTGCATGTGATCTGCATTTTCAAATTTATTATTGTCCAATATAGATATTGCTAAATCTAGTAGACAAAGTTTTTGACTTCATGACAAGAATAACAATACGGCTGAACTTTTGTTAATTTTTGAACTAATTTGAATGGAGAATTAATTAGTCCTAATCCTTGTAGGCCTAAAAATAATTAATTTCAATTAATTAAGCTCAAATTTGGATAGAAAAATGCTAAAGATTTCTAATTTATATCTTTAATTGTATTTTTAATATAATGTGTCATTATGCAGTACTTTTAAATCACAAATAATGTGATTTTTAATAGAACCATATAATGACACGTCATCTTGAAAATATATCTTTAGGAGTTTTTTCTTCTCTCTCTTCTTGTGCTTTTTTCTGGTAACAAATATACATAATGACTAATTTACAACTTCCTATATAGAGATCAAAAGCTGGAGATAACTGCCGCTTGAGGTGTTTTTTTATTCCAATTTAATTTGACCTCCCAATTTAATCCCATTTAGTAACCCATTCTCAACTATGGATTATCTCTCTCTCTCTCTCTCTCTCTCTCTCTCTCTCTCTCTCTCTCTCTCTCTCCCTATATATATATATATATATATTCATTCAGAAGAGCACAATTAAGGAGTAATCAAGATATATCAATGTAATTTAATAGGTACAAATAACATTTCGGTGCCCCTGTCAAGTGGATCCAATTTGAAAGAGACAGACTATTAAAATCTAATTGGACCTTTATCTCCCAGCAAGTCAAAGGTATGGAAGAAAATAGAAATAATGTTGAAGCCTCAGCACATGTTCCAGGCCATTAGACACTTTTTTTCTTTTTTTTAAATAAAGAAAAATTCATAAATATCAGTATAGATGACTTAGCATATTCTTAAAATAATGTTAGGCGCAATTCCTCAAAAACAAATATAAAATTCGTCGCATTTAGTCATGACAGTGCCTATCCAAAATATTTTTGTAAAGATTTGAAATTTTTTTTTTTAGTGGAATAAATTTTTTTTTAAATAAATGTATGTTATGTGTGACGTAGGTGTGGTGTGTAATTGTAATATATATTATAATATATGTATATAAATATCTCAAGTAAGAAAAGAAAAAAGAAAAGAAAAAAAGAAATGAAAAGTGTGAAGCGTGTGCATTGTATTGTGAGTATGTATCATATATATATATATATATATATATATATTACATATAATATATATATGATGTCTTAATGGAGACAATGAAGCAAAGAAAAGGAAAAAGTAGCAGCAGGTAGGTGTTTAGGTATTTGCATGTGTATGTGTGTGAGGCTACGGCCGTAGCTGTTGGGAAGAGAAAGTGGTGTACTAGTGGGTGTGTTTAAATATAATGTGTATATATATATATATATATATAGATTGCGTGTGGCAGTGTGTGTGGCATGACTTATGCATGCAAGTGGCTGTGTGTGTGTCAGGTGTGTTGAGTGTGTGCAGACCTGCAGTAGAGAGAGGGAATAGAGAGAGAAATAAGAGAGAGAGAGAGAGTAGAGAGAGAAAGGAGTCGGTCGTAGTGTATATAGATATGTGTGTACATGTGACTGAGAAAAGGCAAGAATCAAAGAGATTGGGAAGTTGGGAGATTCAGAACTGAAACAGAAAGAAAGAAGAAGAACCTGCAACAAGAAAGACTCAGAAAATATAAGTGGGTTGTTCTGTTTTTGAATTTTTAAAGTATAATAACTAGATCTAACTGCTAGTTCTTATTTAGCATAGAATGAGAAATTGTTAGCAAGAAGAACCATCTAAAATGCTTCAAAAACCAGTGAGAAAATCCCATTTACAGGTCTTAGTATATTTTGAAATGCGTTGATATTTTATGCATAAAATATTGATTGAATGGCTTAGATTTAATCCTCATAAGTGCAGAAAATAAATGGAAAAAGATTGAGGCCAAAACAGTGATGAAACCATGGGAAAAAAAAGACCTCACCGGAAAAATCGTAATGTTGGCCGGAGCTACTGTGATTGTTTATTCGCAGAGTTCGACTGACTGAAATGAGAAACCCACGATGAAAATGGAATCTCCATGAAGAAACAAAGAAAACTGTATAAATTTCCTTGTTGAAATTGATAGGAAAAAAGGTGCCGTCGCCGGAGAAGGCGACGGAACCCTAAGGGTGTCTCGCCGGAAAACCGAGGAAGAAAGGTGATGATGGGGTTAAGTCATGCGACGTCGTTTGGGGCTTGTATAGACTGATGCGGCGTCGTTTGGTTATTTCTATTTTAAATATAGATTGGGCCTGTTTGGTTGTTAGTTTAGGGAATTAAATTGAATGTTTGGACAGAAGCTGGATACCTTATTCTGGTTTTAAGCCTTGCTCGTCGTTTGGCTTTGGAAGGGTTTGAAAAAAAAAAAGGGGGGGGGTCTGCGCCCCTGGGAATCGATTTCAGGATCGGATGCATGTCGGGGGCATGTGGACTACTGAGCCACGGCTCACATGTGGCCCTTTATATATGTATATATATATATATATGATTAAATTAATTCAGAAATTAATTTAATTAAATTAAATACCCCGAAATGGCGCGGAGCCCAAATTAGACAAGCCATATATGTGTTCTGACTATCCTGGGCCTCCTGAGACCAACGGTGAGGTCCGTGACGATAGACAAGGCCCCGAAAAAAATTAAAAGACCCGTAATGACATTAAAAATTACCAAAATGCCCCTAAGTTAAAAGGAAATCAAACGAACTCCGATTAAAGTGAACAAATAATGAATTTTTATTATCTCGAATATTTCAGACTCAACCGTGTGGTCCGATTTTCTAAAAGAGGTCTCGGGATCTGAGGACCAGTGAAAGTGCAAAATGATCGTTTTGCCCTTTTTGGCTCGGATGTCCAAATTAAATTTCGCGAAGGCTCAAACCAATTTTCTTCGACGTTTCGGACTCAACAGTAGAGTTTAATTTGGCAAATTAGGAACTCATAAAATAAAGACATAAAATTTGATGAATAACATAATTCAAGTAGCAATTGAACTGAATTGTATTTCATGATTTTAGGAACGCAGAAAGGCAAGGAGAAGGTGGTCTGACCTTCTGCATTTTCACTGTAGTTCAGCTACACCGCGAGTATGATTTCTTAGGGTTGAGACCAACCCATCAGGTACGATATATTGTGCTAAGTAAGAAATAGAATTAAGTTTAGGAATAACTGTCATATTGACTTGATGATTCACATGTTTGTTTTATTACTTATATGCTTATGTGACCCTTGTTATCTTTTTGAAAGTTTGGTTATGAAGGTGGATCATGACTATGTGTAAATTGTATGTGTTAGCATAATGTGTGGATTATGTTTTTGAGAATTGTTAGGATTATGAAATATGTGACTTAGAGCATGTGTTAAATGGATTATGTATGGCATGTAACCTTGATGAAAGGATATTCTGATTTGAATGTTATTGTGTAATACATCATTTAAAGCATGCTTCATGTGTGGATATGATGCTTTATTGAGGTTACATTATGGTATGGTGGAATCAAAGCATATTGGCATAGTGTGATTCCTTGGACATGACATGACATTGCATTTGGTACTCGAACCAACGGGAGCGATCCGTGAAGGGACAGGATATTGCATTTGGTGCCCGAACCAACGGGAACGATCCTTGAAGGGACATGACATTGCATTTGGTACCTGAACCAACGGGAGTGATCCGTGAAGGGACATGAAATTGCATTTAGTACCCGAACCAACGGGAGCGAGCTGTGAAGGGACGTGACATTGCATTTGGTACTCGAACCAACAGGAGGGATCCGTGAAGGGACATTACATTACATGAGTCGACATAAGTGTGGCATAAAGTTACATGGGCGTGTCATGCATATTTTCATTTCATTGTATTAATGAATTCATGAATGTGTGATGAATCTTGTTAATGTATTGTATGGATGAATTGGATGGCATGTAAGTTATAATTGTGCATGTAGATATAACTGCACACTTGCACATGCCACACCTTAGATTATGTTAACGAGTTGGATGGCATAATCTACTAGTACATTGTATGGATGATATTGAATGACATGTAGATATAACTGTACACTTGCACATGCCACACCTTTAATTTTGTTTCTTGAATTAGCATTATATTGTACCAGCAGTTGAACTGACCCATTCGTGGGACACCATTTCAGATGACACTTCGGCTACGCGAGATTCGATGATGTTTTTAGTGAAAGAAAGAACTTGAAGTGTTTTGGCCCTTGGGGCACGTTCTGAGATGTAAGGGCTTAAGGCCGAATGACATGTAAAATGTTTTTATTGATTGTGCTTTACATGGATGTACATTGAAGGAAATGAATGTAAGTTTGAGTTGAATCAGTTAGATTGTCCT
The DNA here is from genome assembly GCA_008638375.1 of Nyssa sinensis. Taxonomy (NCBI): domain Eukaryota; kingdom Viridiplantae; phylum Streptophyta; class Magnoliopsida; order Cornales; family Nyssaceae; genus Nyssa; species Nyssa sinensis. Next base: position 13,131,995 of record CM018035.1, on the reverse strand, counting down.
TTATTTTATTTTCTTTTAGTTTCGTTACTCGCGCCTCGGGTTTGCAGAAATTCGGGGCGTGACAACGTGGTATCAAAGCCTAGGTTCGAATACCTAGGGACAATGGGAGAAAGTTTAAACCTTAAGTTATTTAGACCAGCTTGGGTGGTATGTTTTATGTGCACATGTTGCATTGGTGTGCACGAGTATGCACTATACCTGATTTCCCAGTAGGTAGGGGACTTGTGAATTGTTTGATGTAGTGATTGGCTGATATTAGAAATGCATGACCGTATATTTTATGGGATAAGCCGTATGCCTGGTTATTTGAGAGATAAATTGTACACTTAGTTATCTATACGGTAGGCGGTATGCCTAGTTATTTATGAGATAGGCCGTCAACTTAGTTATCTACCTGGTTGACTGTTGTTTGTGGATTCTGTATGTGTGTGCTAGGTTAATAACCGATTTTCATGGATTATAATACTATGACTATGATATTTATACAGACTGGATTGATCTTAGGTCTTGCATTATAATTGATGGATGGCGCCCCATCAGCCAATAATAAAAGGAGCTGTGATCCATGAAGGATTATCACCTAGCTATGAAAGTAAGAAATAATGAAAAAAAATTAAAATTTAAAATGAACAAAAATTCTAATAAGGTAGAAAACCATAAATTAAAAGACACATAGAATCTTAGAATGCAAAAAATAAGAATTAAGACTTGTGAAAAAATTTTGTGTATAGACTGGATGGTAAATACTCAGAGTATTGTATTGTTTAAATGGATCTCTTCCTTACGAAAGACTGTATTAGAACTCGGTATTAATTGTTTAGCGTAACCAAAGGGTAAGGATAGTTGATGTAAGTTATGCAAGTGTTGATTAGGTAAACGTGTCACAACATATTGTACATGTTGCCTAAGGCTAGAAATAGACCGGCTAGATCCACCATTACATGTTGACACACCAGTTGGGGGGTAGAATGACCCTAGCGAGGATCCGTAGAGATCGCTCGATTGAGATAGCTGATTGTATCATTTCTTCTGACTTCGTTCTACTTGATATGTCTAGTTTTGATATTACGTTAAGGATAGATTGGTTATTTACTTTTGGACGAGTATAGACTGCTATAGGGGGAGAGTGACGGTGTGTGCTCCTGAGGGAGATGTTTTTCTTTATTTCACGGGGTATCCGTGGGTCCTTCTAGGGTGGACTTTGTTATGAGTAAGAGAGGTTAGACCTCGACTTAATTGGGTTGGTTTGGATTACGTGATTCGGTAAGTGCTTGTTGCTTTAGTGTGTGAAATTGTACAATATGTAGTATGCTTGGTTATTGAGGAACTAGGATTAGCTGCTTATATCTATATAGTAGACCAGGTGGTTTATGAAATATGCCATATGCTTAGTGTAACACCCAAACCCAATTTATTAATAATTAGTTCCTAATTATTAATTAGCACTGACTTAAAAAATAATCAAAGGAGTTACTTGGGAATCTCTCGACGGTCACGATAGACCAATAGAATAATTAAACATGTCCGGAGAAGAGGGTGTAACACCTGAACCAAATTACTGATTAATTCGGTGAAATAATGCCGTTTTAACACTGACAGAACTCGAATTAGCTAATTACAGAAATCCTAAGTAAATAAAAACCAACACTGAACCTTGGGCAGTGAAGCTAATCCGAATAGGAAGTGACCGGAAGAAACCGCGTCGAAAAATGAGTTATGGAACAAAAGTTAGAAAGGAAACACTGAAACCGAATTACCGTGCCAACCAAACAAGGCCTTAGCCTAAATGGTGGGAAAATAGCCAAATTGGTGGCCAAGGGGAATTGAACCCTTTACCTATGGTGGAAAGAAATTTCATTCAAAAATTTAACCAAGTTGGCTATTAGCACTTTGTGCTTAATTATACAACTAAATTGTATATGTGCTCAAGTTCAACCAAGGCTACCACCCAAATGAACCAATAAGATTTCATGCAGTCAAATAAAAACATAAAATATGTTTATATATATATATATATATATATATACTGAATTTATGATTTAATAAAATGAGGTGGCAACCCCTCATTGAGCCACCACACCCACCAATGAAAATTCATGCAAGTCATATCACACACACATATATATATATATTAAATAAAATATATGATGTAATTATGTATATGTATATAAATATATACATATAAACAGTGGGGGAGAAAACAGAGAAATAAAGTGTGTGGGTGTGTGCTCGGGTAAGAGAAGTTTAGAGAGAGAAACATGTGAGGGTGTGAGGTCTTCCAAATGTGTGTGCATGGTGTGTGAACATGCATGTGTGTGTCTTCATGGAGATGTACCAAAGGAAGGAGAAAACTGAGGCACACGACTGGGACTATGAAGCTCTGAGGTGCCAAGGAACTGAACCATGGGTGGATCAGTGTCGACCAAAAAGGGTAAACACATCAAAACTGCTAAAATTTTCTGTTTAAAAATCTGCTACTATTTTTTTGATAGATTGAACCATATAGACAGCATGCATGATAGTTAGACTATAAATCTGGGTTAATTGCGTGAGGTTTAGACCACGAAACAGCCTAGAAAACCCAAAACTGTACACTGGCAGCTATGGATGACCTCGAATGTGCAGGTCTGAAACAACCCTCACCAAGCTGACTTCTGATGATCTAAACCTGATCTAGACCTTGTAGGTGTCCTAAATACCTAAATGCATGACCCAGAATCACACAGGAAGACCCTCAAAACCGAAGTTGCAGGTCTCGGGTTTGAAACCCAGACCCAAAAATCGACTCCTAAACTGGATTTTGATAATGGGAATTGAAGCCCCATGACTCAAGGATCATTTTAAACCAAACCTCACAATATTTGGTTAAGAAATAAGGATTTGCAGCCGAGTTGCAGGTTCAGTTATCCCCACCTAGATCAAGCATTTTGGCTTGATTCGAGGCATAAAAACCGATGCCAAATTGATGGCTTGACATCCAGGAACAATCTGAGATGGGTAGCAGTGAAAATCCGTACCTAAAATGTCACGAAAATGAGTTTGAAGATTTGCAGCTTTAGGGTTACTGTTCATCACCTCTGGGGAAGACGATGAACAGTACCGGACTCGGGTCAGGTCGGTTTCGGGTTTGGGTCAGGACTTGACCAGTTTTATAAATGGTTTAAATGATAAATTGAACCAGTTGGTTTTTAGATTTTTGAACCGGTTCAGCCAGTTGAACCCTTTGGTTCTGAACTCCTAATTTAAGAAATTAGTTTTTAACCCCTAGACTTTCTGAAATTGGTATTTGACCCCTGACTGTTTTGTAATATTCTACTCTGGCCCAGATTTTGGAAAATCTATGCATTTAAGCCCCTGAAGAATAATTAATTAATAAAATAATTATTTTAATTATTTTATTTAATAGATAAATTTACTATTTTACCCCTGGACATTAAATATGTCAAACGAAGTCCAAATAAAATAAATAAATAGTGTATTCATACCATTTCGGGCATTTCGGACTCAACGGTGGAGTCCGTTTAATGAACCAAAGTCCCAAAAAATACAGACACATAAATTGTAAATGACTGAATTGCCCCTAATGATACCCAGGGCCAATTGAACATAAAAGATAGTCCAATTTAACTATGTTGAATACTCTGGACCTAATGGTGAGGTCCATTTTATGAATTGAAGTGCCAAAAAATATGACGCATGAAATTACCAAATTACCCCTGATATTGTACGAAGCCCAAATGAAGTCCGATTGGGACGAAACTGATACCGATAAAAGCCCGGATACTCGTGAAACTGTACACGTGATTAAATGACGAATCGGGGTCAAAATCTCATGAAACGTAAAATGACTAAAATACCCCTGAGCATGGTAAATGCAAAGTAGAGGCCGAATAAAGGCCAATCTGATCTATTAAATTGTCATAAGTATAATTATGAAAATCAAAGGGCTAAATATGACTCCAGAACAGTCAACGTATAAAACCAAAAATGACCAATGAGTCCCGATGATCAAAAGCAGATATCAAATGAAGTCCAAAAGACTCAAAAATTTATATATATATATGATATGTGGACTATTCTAGGGACCGTGATAGGGTTCGGGGCAAGAACGATAAAATTACCATTTTGCCCCTAAGGACAAATAAGTGCTTAATTGATAATGACTGGAGTCAAAATGACTTAAAATATTATTCGGACAGCTGCTAAGCCTATTTAAGGAATTTAATAAAATAAGTTGAAACCCAATGAGTGGGTAATAGGCCAATGAACTTAATTAGGCCATCTGATAGACTCCTATGATAATGAATAAGACATGAATGAATGAATTCTGATCTGTCTGAAATTAATGATGATTATTCAGGCTATGCAAGGATACGCCTAAAGTATCTGGAGATCATCAGAGTATTTGTAAATAGAAAATATGACACTAAGAAACCGAGGTAAGTAAATCTGAACTTTGTTGTGTGGTTATTCCCAGCCAGTCACATTCATTTCTACATGCTGCCAAATTTGTACTCTATCACTACCTGATGTACTTGATTTAAGCCAATCGACTTGTGGTTATCGGTTATGCCTGATCTTTGGATTTGACTTGCTTGCTTACATCGTTGTGAAATTGATCATTGATATTTGAGCATCATTGCACTATCATACCATGACCTAGTCTTGAGATATATCCTGTTGATAGAAATCTTGTTATTCCACACATTCCGTGTTTTGTTGATTGTGATATCAATTGCTTTGTACGGTTGTACATCCTATGTGAAATTTTATTGGTCATGATATTTGGTATGTACCCGGGGTTGTGCTCAGTCACAATGGCCCAACTATTCACAGATTGCGTGGGGGAAAGACCCTTTGGGGTCTTGTATGTCCTTCGGGACTTGTAGAGAAAAGAGCTCTAGCGCTATTCAGTAAGCCCGGGAAAATGAGGCGAGACTGAATGTGCGTTCTAGTGGGGTATACCGGGCCCCGAGTGATTCACGCATTTCTGGATTATTAGAACTCGATGATGATATATTCTTGTAATCGTTGAATGATCATATACTATGCCCTGTGAATGATCATACTATTGCAATCATGTTATACTTTACTTGATGATCATGTATCCTTGGTAGTCGTTGAATGATCATATTCTATGCAAGCATGTCATACTTTTGATTGGCTATCGTAATTGTTATGGTAGTAGATTATCATGATTGGCTAGATCCCGGTTGTTGGATTCATTGTTACTATCTTCTTATATCTTATTTTGGGATAAGCCTTTTGGACCCTCGGGTCATTGTTACGCACCTTGGTGACTGGCTATGTGTTTCTTGTCGCTCATTTGGTTATTGACCATCTGTCATCCTTTTCTTTTATTATTCTTGTGAACTAACCCTGACCCATGGTAAAGCTAGGAATTTACTTACTAAGCTTGTTTAAGCTCATTCCATTTATCTAACATTTTTCAGGTGACATTATGTGGGATGAAGTGCAATGAGACAACTAGTGGAACTAGTGATGCACAATGAACAACACTGACGAGATGAACTCCAAGTCAAGTTGAATACGTACTTTGTAAGGTTAAGTACACAGTTGTATTATAACATTACATCATTAGTGATGAGGTTGGCCTAGTGTATTGGATCATTATGATTAAGTGGTACTTGGAGATATTCTGATTATTGATCATTGGAGATGAGTTTAATTAGCTGAACTGTATTGGTGTAACTTCCTCTTTAAGTAACTCATTGATATAGAATGGATGCATTGGCGCATGTATATTGATACTTTAGAGATAATTGATGATTAATTTTAGACGTGCTCTGATGTGTTTGGATGAATTGCATTTCATTTTAAAAAGGTTTTAATTTTCGCTATTTTGACCCTACATTTAGAATGCAATTCATTGTAAAGTTCAGAAGTTACCTTTGGTTGGTCGCATTGACAGCGGGAAAAACCGGCAAGGTGGCCAACTGGCATTACATCCTCGAGATCCGCGTAGGGTGGGTTTCGGGTCGTGACACTTAGTTACTTATAAGATGGGCCATAAGCCTGGATATCCATAGGGTTGGATGTGTACATAGTTACCTATGTGGCGGGTTGTGTGCTTATTTATGTATATGTATATTCTTGAGATGAATTTTATACTTGGGTGCTGATGTGGTAAGCTACGTGTTAGCTATTGAATGTTGCTTGTTGATTTTATATATATGCATGCTAGTTTAATACCTGTATAGTACTGTGACTATGATTTTATATATAGACTGACTGCTATTAACGCATGCATAAGAGAATGTTTAAACATGTTTATATGTACGTGTGTTTAAATACATGTGAATTAGGATTGATGTATGTTCACGCTTTAACTTGGTGAAGAGTTTAACTAGTGTTTTGTTCTTTTGAACCTTGGTGCACTGCTTTAAGTTTTGTGATTAAAATGCTGGGAATTGGGTTATTGAATTGCATTGTGGTACGGGTGATATATGGATGATGCCATTGTGATAAATCACTAGGTGATTTCATGACTTATTCGAGATTTGTTAGATGGTCAACAAGTGTGTGAGAGACTTTAAGATGTCCTTGTGAACATTGAGGATTTTTCCTTTATTTTTGTTTTCATTATTATGTTGGATTATTGAGGTGGGTCATGATGCTTGAGTAGAAATTGAGGGCTGGCATTGATAAGCCAACATGTTTGAGGATTTTATTATGCGTTGTGCCATGTGGAGTGGGTCGTTACAGATGGGATCAGAACCAGACCCTAGCAGGGAGTGTGGAGATGTCTGCATGCCATTGCACGCCCGTCGATGAGGCTGAGGCTGAGGCTACGGGGGAGAGGGTAATGCATTCCACATCGCCTGGTTGAGGGAGAGGTGAATGATCCACGGGTAAGGCTACACGTCTCCATGACACAATAAAATTTTGAGCTGATCTTTTAGAATTTTGTTAAAGAAGTACATTATTTTAAATTTCAGGACGAAATTTCTTTAAGGAGGGAAGGATGTAAAGATTTGAAAAAAATTTTTTAGTGGAATAATTTTTTTTTTAAATAAATGTATGTTATTTGAGACGTAGGTGTGGTGTGTAATTGTAATATATATTATAATATATGTATATAAATATCTCAAGTAAGAAAGGAAAAAAAAAATAATGAAAAGTGTGCAGCGTGTGCATTGTATTGTGAGTATGTATCATATATATATATATATATATTACATATAATATATATGATATCTTAAGTGAGACAATGAAGCAAAGAAAAGAAAAGGAAAAAGTAGCAGCAGGTAGGTGTTTAGGTATTTGCATGTGTATGTGTGTGAGGCTACAGTCGTAGCTGTTGGGAAGAGAAAGTGGTGTACTAGTGGGTGTGTTTAAATATAATGTGTGTGTGTATATATATATATATATATATATATAGATTGCGTGTGGCAGTGTGTGTGTGGCATGACTTATGCATGCAAGTGGCTGTGTGTGTGTGTCAGGTGTGTTGAGTGTGTGCAGACCTGCAGTAGAGAGAGGGAATAGAGAGAGAAATCAAAAGAGAGAGAGAGTAGAGAGAATAAGGAGTCGGTCGTAGTGTATATAGATATGTGTGTACATGTGATTGAGAAAAGGCAAGAATCAAATAGATTGGGAAGAGAAAGTGGTGTACTAGTGGGTGTGTTTAAATATAATGTGTGTGTATATATATATATATATATTTATAGATTGCGTGTGGCAGTGTGTGTGTGGCATGACTTATGCATGCAAGTGGCTGTGTGTGTGTGTCAGGTGTGTTGAGTGTGTGCAAACCTGCAGTAGAGAGAGGGAATAGAGAGAGAAATAAAAGAGAGAGAGAGAGAGAGTAGAGAGAGAAAGGAGTCGGTTGTAGTGTATATAGATATGTGTGTACATTTGACTGAGAAAAGGCAAGAATCAAAGAGATTGGGAAGTTGGGAGATTCAAAATTGAAACAGAAAGGAGGAAGAAGAACCTGTAACAAGAAAAACTCAGAAAATATAAGTAAGTGAGTTGTTCTGTTTTTAAATTTTTAAAGTATAATAACTAGATCTAACTGTTAGTTCTTATTTAGCATAGAATGAGAAATTGTTAGCAAGAAGAACCATCTAAAATGCTTCAAAAACTAGTGAGAAAATCTCATTTACAGGTCTTAGTATATTTTGAAATGCGTTGATATTTTATGCATAAAATATTGATTGAATGGCTTAGATTTAATCCTCATAAGTGCAGAAAATAAATGGAAAAAGATTTGAGGCCAAAATAGTGATGAAACCATGGAAAAAAAAAGAGCTCACCGGAAAAATCGTAATGTTGGCCGGAGCTACTGTGATTGTTTATTCGCAGAGTTCGACTGACTGAAATGAGAAACCCACGATGGAAATGGAATCTCCATGAAGAAACAAAGAAAACTGTATAAATTTCCTTGTTGAAATTGATCGGAAAAAAGGTGCCATCGCCGGAGAAGGCGACGGAACCCTAAGGGTGTCTCGTCGAAAAACCGAGGAAGAAAGGTGATGATGGGGTTAAGTCATGCGACGTCGTTTGGCGCTTGTATAGCCTGATGCGGCGTCGTTTGGTTATTTCTATTTTAAATATAGATTGGGCCTGTTTGGTTGTTAGTTTAGGGAATTAAATTGAATGTTTGGACAGAAGCTGGATACCTTATTCTGGTTTTAAGCCTTGCTCATCGTTTGGCTTTGGAAGGGTTTGAGAAAAATAAAAGGTGGGGGGGGGCTGCGCCCCCTGGGAATCGACCTCAGGACCGGATGCATGTGGCGGGCATGTGGACCACTGAGCCACAATTCACATGTGGTCCTTTATTCACATAAATATATATATATATATATAATATGATTAAATTAATTCAGAAATTAATTTAATTAAATTAAATACCCCGAAATGGCGCGGAGCCTAAATTAGATAAGCCATATATGTGTTCTGACTATCTTGGACCTCCTGAGACCAACGGTGAGGTCCGTGACGATAGACAAGGCCCTGAAAAAAAAAATAAAAGACCCGTAATGACATTAAAAATTACCAAAATGCCCCTAAGTTAAAAGAAAATCAAACGAACTCCGATTAAAGTGAACAAACAGTGAATTTTTATTATCTCGAACATTTTGGACTCAATCGTGTGGTCCAATTTGTGAAAAGAGGTCTCGGGATGTGAGGACTCGTGAAAGTGCAAAATGACCATTTTGTTCTTTTTGGCTCGGATGTCCAAATTAAATTCTGCGAAGGCATAAACCAATTTTCTTCGACGTTTCAGACTCAACAGTAGAGTTTAATTTGGCAAATTAGGAACTCATAAAATAAAGACATAAAATTTGATGAATAACATAATTTAAGTAGCAATTGAACTGAGTTATATTTCATGATTTTAGGAACGCAGAAAGGCAAGGAGAAGGTGGTCTGACCTTCTGCATTTTCACTGTAGTTCAGCTACACCGCGAGTATGATTTCTTAGGGTTGAGACCAACCCATCAGGTATGATATATTGTGCTAAGTAAGAAATAGAATTAAGTTTAGAAATAACTGTCATGTTAACTTGATGATTCACATGTTTGTTTTATTACTTATATGCTTATGTGACCCTTGTTATCTTTTTGAAAGTTTGGTGATGAAGGTGGATCATGAGTATGTGTAAATCGCATGTGTTAGCATAATGTGTGGATTATGTTTTTGATAATTGTTAGGATTATGAAATATATGACTTAGAGCATGTGTTAAATGGATTATGTATGGTATGTAACCTTGATGAAAGGATATTCTGATTTGAATGCTATTGTGTAATACATCATTTAAAGTATGCTTCATGTGTGGATATGATGCTTTATTGAGGTTACATTATTGTATGGTGGAATCAAAGCATATTGGCATAGTGTGACTCCCTGGACATGACATGACATGACATTGCATCATATCCAACGAGAGCGATCCGTGAAGGGACAGGATATTGTATTTGGTGCCCGAACCAACGGGAGCGATCCGTGAAGGGACATGACATTGCATTTGGTACCCGAACCAATGGGAGCGATCCGTGAAGGGACATGAAATTGCATTTGGTGCCCGAACCAACGAGAGCGATCCGTGAAGGGACATGACATTGCATTTGGTACCCGAACCAACGGTAGCGATCCCTGAAGGGACATGAAATTGCATTTGGTACCTGAACCAACGGGAACGATCCGTGAAGGGACATGACATTGCATTTGGTGCCCGAACCAACGGGAGCGATCCGTGGAGGGACATTACATTACATGAGTCGACATAGGTGTGGTATAGAGTTGCATGGGCGTGTCACGCATATTTTTATTTCATTGTATTAATGAATTCATGAATGTGTGATGAATCTTGTTAATGCATTGTATGGATGACTTGGATGGCATGTAGGTTATAATTGTGCATGTAGATATAACTGCACACTTGCACATGCCACGCCTTAGATTATGTTAACGAGTTGGATGGCATGTAGATTATTGCTAGTACATTGTATGATTATGTTAACGAGTTGGATGGCATGTAAATTATTGCTAGTACATTGTATGGATGATATTGAATGACATGTAGATATAACTGTACACTTGCACATGCCACGCCTTTAATTTTGTTTCTTGCATTAGCATTATATTGTACCAGCAGTTGAGCTGACTCATTCGTGGGACACCATTTCAGATGACACTCCGGCTCCGCGAGATTCGATGATGTTTTTAGTAATAGAAAGAACTTGAAGTGTTTTGGCCCTTGGGGCACGTTCTGAGATGTAAGGGCTTAAACCCGAATAACATGTGGAATGTTTTTATTGATTGTGCTTTACATGGATGTACATTGAAGGAAATGAATGTAAGTTTGAGTTGAATCGGTTAGATTGTCTTTTATTTTATTTTCTTTTAGTTTTGTTACTCGCGCCTCGGGTTTGCGGGAATTCAGGGCGTGACAATTTCTCTCTTGTAAAAATTTCGGCCTTGTTGTCATAAGTATGGTAAATTTAATACAATTTTTCGTTGAAAAAATATTTTGGTTTGGTTTTAGTTTTTTTAATAGTAGTGTTAGGTATTCTTAATTTTATTTTAATGTATTGTGTCAAAATATAGTAATTTTAAAAATCACATCGTGTGTGACCTAAAATCATTGTATCCTATACAATTAAGAAAATAAAGTAGGTATATATAATTGCAATGCTCTTCTCGTGGGCTGCCTTCAATTTTATATTTCATTTTTTGTTTTTTTTTGTGGTTGATGGAGGAAGGGATTCTAACCAAAAATGAAAGAGAGAGGAAGGGACATTTTGTCTTTAAAATTGTAAGGGGCAAAGAGGACTTCACCCAAGTTTTTTTAATATTATTTTCGGTGACTTACGATTCATTTTTTTATTAATTTCGGTGATGCATGGAAATTTACACTTGTGTATTTGGACTCATGTGATTTTTAAAAAGTTCTTTAAATCAAAAAAAAATTAACCAAAAAATTTTGTTCAAATACAATATTTTAAAAAATATTTCAATTACGCATATTGCATATCAAACTAAGTCATCTTATTTGTGACAGTCAGGAGGCTCAAGATCATCTTTTAAGTTCTAACTACCAACAATCAACACAGAGAAAACTCGAACTCGAGATATTTGATTTTATTTTTAATGTCTTTACCGTTCTACCACACTCTTGAAAAACATTAAACACAATTTAGATTTTATCTTCAATGTCTTTTAAAAATACACAATTTTTGCTTATGTGAAACCTTAAACAACACTTGTACAAGTATTTGTTGGTATTCAAACCCAAGAAAGATATGCATAATGTTTACTCAGAACCTGTCTTTCAGTCTCTTCTAGCAAATGGAAAACGAAACAACTGCAGATTAATAATCATGGCCGGCGATGACAGATTCATATTAAAAATATATATATACAAAATTTTCACCTAACCTCAATTATTCTTGTTTTTCACCTAACCTTCACATTTTGTACATTATAAAATTTAATAGCATAGGATGTTCATTCAGAGTTATGAGATAAGACTTGAGAGACACCCAAATTCCGCTGTGCAATCTCCTATGAATCAGTTTTGAGTGTTCATTCAGAGTTATGAGATAAGACTTGAGAGACACCCAAATTCCGCTGTGCAATCTCCTATGAATCAGTTTTGAGTGTGAGAGCCAAACACAACGTTAGATTCTTGCTGAGAAATTTTCAAACAAAACCTTCAAATCTTAAACCTTTATGATCAATTAATGGCTAGCTGCAACTCTTCATCATCTTCTCAGTACCCACACCCATCAATAATTAATGTGGGGAACTTTGTTTCCGTCAAGCTCACTACAGCCAACTACCTTATGTGGGAAGCACAGATGCTTAGTCTCATTCTTAGTCAAAATTTGCAGGGTTTTATTGATGGCCAGAATGAAGCACCACCTCAGAATATCACTGTCCAACCACATGATGGATCTGAGTTAAACGCAGAGATTGAGAACCCAGAATACCCGGCTTGGACAAGAACAGACTGGCTTTTGAAAGGATGGATCATAGGCTCGCTCAGTGAAGAGATTCTTGGTCAACTGGTGCTGTTGACGGACTGGAAATCATACACTGCTAGAGATCTTTGGACTAAATTAGCCATAACGCTTGCTCCACATTCTGACCAGAAACCTGAAATTCAATCGGAGATGGATGAAATGATTGCTTCACATTCTGATCAGAAACCTGAAATTCAATCGCCAACAGATGAAAACACGAAAACTGGTATGATGATCGAGCACTTCAAGCCCTTCTTATTAATTTCCGAATAATGTTATTGGTTCCACCTCCTTATACTACTTTTGTGTACTATATTCTCACAAAGGTAAGACCAAACATCTATGAGTCTGCCAATGAATTCTCACTTTGTGAAACGGAAGTACACAAAGATATTAGGATGAGATGTGACAAGTAACATTACTTTAAATTTTCTTGGCTTTATTATTATAGTTAATTTTTCTTAGAAAGGTATGTTTTTTCAAGGGCTATTAATTGATAATAACGCTAACCAACTCGTGAGCTCAGTTAACCACCCATGACTTGTCTTAGATGAGAGGTCACCATTTCAAGCTCTACTCCTTTCAAGGAAGATGTTAGATTAATTTGTCTCTCTTAGAATTGGGTTGAACTTGTTTGTCACATGACCCATACATTCTAAGGGTGGACATGGGTTATGAGTAAAATTGAACAAGTATTGTAGATTGTTGCTATTTTGTAGGTGTGAGTCGATAAGTAACTGTTGTAATGGGTCTATAAAAATGGTTAAGAGAAGTTAATAATGAAGTATGAGAAGTTTGTTTTCATCCAAAAATTGTTAGTTTAGCAAACTTAGGAGTCTGGTTCTCCTCGAATTGAACTTATAGAAGGATTTTGCCCCCTCAAAGTAAATTTTCTTTCCTGTTCTTCTATTTTATTTTATTTTACAGAAAGGCAAGCATCATTATGGTAAAATCTCTCCTAGAATAGAATTTGCATGAGTTTAAAATGAAACAAAGGTCATTATTTGTTTTGTTAATGATAATTGTTAAGACACACACACACACACACACATATATATATATATTAATAGTAATACTGATAATATTCTGATCATTGCCTTCCCCTTTGGGATTGATAAATTCTTAATTACCCAAAAAAAAAAAAAGGTGGTAATTCCCTCATGCATACTAGTGTGTTTTTTCTATTTGAATGCAAACAGAGGAGTATGTAGAAGTACTGGCAGAACTCATGAATGCAATTTATAGAAGAGAAAGATTCAGTGTTTTGAAGAATCTGATAGAGTTGATGTCGCCAGAGGAGCTAGTCTGGCAGGAGCAAGGCTTGACGGCCCTTAACGCAGCTGCAGGTGTTGGCAATATTCAGGTGGCCAATTTGCAGGTGGAGAAAGCCCCATTCTTGCCTTATATTAAAAACCCCGACGACTCTTTACCTATCCACGTCACTGCTAGTTTCGGCCATAGGGAGATGACTTCATATTTAATGAAAGTCACCAAAGACGACGAGGAGGCAAAACCATTTGAAGATCTCAATCAGGTGTTAGACTTTTGGTTTGGTCACTGCCACCAAATTCTACGGTGAGTAATGCATATATAATTTCAGAGTAAATGATATTTTAAGTTTGAACTCATATCAAGTATCGTATTTTAATTATCAGATAACTTATAAATTAGAAATAAAATAATTAAGATACATGAAACTCAGACTCTCTTTTTTTATTAGGAAAAGAAATATATTCTTAAAAATTATAATAGAGATACCATAACAACCACAACTCCCAAAAACATATCTCAACACCAAAACTACCTAAATCCCAAACACACCAGCCACAATAACCCACCAAACTAAAACTGAAATCAGTTGGCTAGATACCAACTGAAAACATAAAACACATAAAAAACATAAAGATGAGAAATGATTTTCTAAAATTCAAATTTATAACAACTAAAAACTGGATCTGGAATAAAATTTGCATCAGCAAAGATATAAAGACCACTTCACAAGAACTTCTTTGGCAAGATAGGTCCAAAGACTCGTATCTATAGCAGCAACCTTCCCCTGTTTCGACTAAAACAGAACTTCAAAAACACCTGAGCAACCAATGATTTCATCCAACCAAAAGACTCAGAAATATTGCAGCAAAACAAATAGCAGCAAAGCATTATCCCAAAATTAGTAAGTCAAAGAATTGTGCATATTTCTACTACCCAAGAGACACATAATACCTAGCCAAACCAAATATCACCACCACCCATCACCCCAAAGAAACCACCTTGAATCTGCACTGCTAACTATCCAATTGCTCATATTTTCAAAACAAGCTCCAAAACCCCTTATGCTTTTTAAATGAAATACAGAATTCTAAACCTGTATATTCTTTGAACATCACTTCATTTCTACCCAGAAAGCCACTCTGAAATTCAACTTTTCAAGCACCCTGATCAGTTCCATAATTTTCCTTCCAAAGACCATTTCGATTCTCAAGATCCACAACACACCAGAGAACAACAAATAGACTTAAAATAAGCTCCAACTCAAACTGGAAACACATTGCAACACTAGATCCAAAATTCATCTCTTGCATCCAACTGATAAAACAAAAAATTGTCAAAACTCTTCCCAAAAGGACATAACATCCAATGAATAACCTCATCAAAGCTCCACAAACTGAAGAACAGAAGACCACCATAGGGTATAACAAGAGACAATCCTTAGGGCCCCTCTCTGCAGAAATACTAGCATTATTAATCAACTTGGAGAAGAACGATTTTAAAAAAATGAAACAAGAGAAATAGAAGGATCACCATTTCCCTACCCCCAACCCCCTAACCCAAAAAGACATATTTGAAGGGAAAAAAGAGAAGCAAAAAAACAAGGGAAACAGAAAAGCAAAGGAAAGGAGAATACGGGGAAAAGGAAAGAAAGGAAGAAAAGAAAAACAAACAAGAACGAAGACTCGAAGACTCGAAGACTCGAAGAGATATGGAAAGAAAGAAGAAAGAGGAGAAAGAAGAGGGAAAAAAATACCAAAACAAAAGAAGAACAAGAGAGAAGAAAGATAAGAGAAAATATAATATTTGACCTAAAGAATTTTACTACATAGCTGACTAGAAATTACCTGATTGCAATATTTATAGGAGACAGTTCTACACAGAACCTGTTGTCCCTCACCTAAAGCCTTCACAATTATATGCGAGTGGCTCTGAAGAAAATCTTCTCTCAAGTGCAAGCCATACCCCTCTTGCAGAGTTAAGGCCAATTATATGAGCAAGAGCTGTTGGAGACAAGGTTGCATTAATTAAGGTCATGAGTGCCTGATCCTGTGCAATCCAACTTTTGTGATTTGGATTCATTTCTGCTGTTAATTCCCCTCTCTCATCTCGCAGGAACACTTCTGGACATTCAAGACTTCCATCTACAAATTCAATCAGTGAGTGTGCTTTGAGGATTGATGTGAACTGGAACTTCCATGAAACATAGTTTGTTGAGTCAAGTCTCACGGTTATGAGATTGCAGTTGTTTGACAGTAGATAGATTGGAGGTTGAGGATGAGGATGAGATGTGGAAATTGAAGTTGAATTGGCATTTGATGAGGGCTGATTTGTTGGAGGAGTTGAGAAGCCATTGAAAATGAGACGCTGGTCTCTTTTAGAGCTCTGATACCATGAAAGAACTGGAAGAACAGAAGTTGCAGAGAAAGAAGAGAGCAGTCTATTGATTTTCTTTCAGATCTCAAAGAATGGATTAATTGATACAACAACCTGTATTTCCTATTTTATATATAAGAGCGTACTATTCTAACTAACCATGTGAGGACTACACCTCCCTCTCTAACAAACCTCACTCTATTAGTTGGGTTGTTACAGCTCAGTTACTCTGTTAACTGAATCTGTTACAGCTCAGCTTTCTTAACTGAACTTTTAACTGTTTTTGGTTTGCAGGTGGTTTCCTGAGCTCTTGTGGACTGCTTATCAGAGAATATATAAAATTTTCATTTGTTGTTAATATCAAGTGCTGCTTTATAGTATGATGTGCATAACCTTATTCATTGGTACATTCTTCATTTTTATGGAAGATGGTTGCATATGTTGATAGCTTTCACTATGAAAAATAGGTTACCATACTGGTTTTATTGTGATAGATCAATATCAATTCTTTTCCTCCTTGGGAATTTATAGATAATCCAATATTTGAGTTCTAATGGAGGAATGAGAAATATTTTGTTGCTTTAGTTTATACTGTAGTTAAATTTGATTAAGATGGTCACTAGATTTGTGGACCTATTAAATCAAGCTTATTT
Source organism: Nyssa sinensis (assembly GCA_008638375.1). Classification (NCBI taxonomy): domain Eukaryota; kingdom Viridiplantae; phylum Streptophyta; class Magnoliopsida; order Cornales; family Nyssaceae; genus Nyssa; species Nyssa sinensis. The sequence continues at coordinate 13,115,201 of CM018035.1, read as the reverse complement.
ATTTTAGAAAGTTTCTTCTTTTTATTTTATAAAATCCTAGTAGTACCTAAGTATATTAAGAGTATATTTCTTAAATAGAATAGGATTATAATATATGTATTGAGGACATTTAGAGTTGTAATTAATTAACTAACTATCCCACAGAGTTACGCAAATAGCCCCCAAATTATTTCTCTAATTAACCTAATCAATTAGACAAGAATCGTTGAACTAAATGGCAAACCGATTGTCCTCAATATAAATTTAATATCAGATTTCACAATTAAATACGACCAAGTGCTAAATAAAAATATACCAAACAAGTATAACAGCAAGCACAACAGAGAGAAAAATAGAGACACCAAGTCTTACGTGGAAAACCCTCATGTGGAATAAAACCTATAACTAACAAGAAAACTACTATAAATCCAATCCAGTACATGAAAACACCAGACTTCGAAATACTAACCTTACTACAGGCCATTGTAGTCTTTCACCGTTAGTCAAATTCGTCTACGGTCCTTTCCAAAATATTCTTTTGTACGATCTTATTATGTCTTCACTAGTGATTTCTCTACTGCAACCAATTTTACCACCAATTTGAACTCTTGCAAATCAACACAAACCTGTGTTATAGTAAACAGTGAACCTAAGACTCTCTCGTAGTACGCAAAATATATCACAATCATCTTTGTAATTCAAGGACTATATGAAATCCTAAACTAAGATGAATTCAGTCTCAAGGATGAAGAAGAGTAACAAAGTACCCAACAAAAAAGTGTGTGGAGGCTGTCTCACCAATACAAAAAGCTAAACCTTTTTGTGAATTATGTTATTTTTGCACAATATGTCTTTATAGGCAAGCTAAACCTTCTAAGATTCAGAATTATGGCATCACAAGAACTTGCTAATTTTGGACACGTGTGCGGACGGTAAAGCATATTCTGTGCGAACTCAACACTATGTTCGGATGGACGGGCCGAGGCTTCCGTTCAGATGGAATAACTATTGTTTCTTGCGCGAGTTTTAAAATTAAAACTGTAGCAAAATCATGTAAAAATCTAAACGTCCAAGGAACCTTTTATGACATAACTTAGCCACTTTTAAGTCTATAGTCAAAATTAAAAGTGCATAATTAACCTACGTATAATTAAAACCAAAGTTCCATATCAAAAACTTAGAAATTAAACACACAACTAACTTATCCATGATCTAACATGAATGCATGACATCTAAGTGTGTTTTGTCTTCCTAGTGTTAGATCTAAAGTGTCAGATTGATTGTTGAAATTCTTCTTCAGATGTACGAGCTGTAATTCGAATCCAGATGCAAACAAGTCTTCGGCAATACGATTGATTAATGATGTAAGTTGCAATGAGACTTAGTGTAATATCCTGACTTTTAAAATTTTAATTTTAATTAAATAAATAAGTTTTTATTGTTTAAATCTTAACTAGATGATATGGCTAAATAAATAAGCTTATATTATTTAAATTCTAACTAGATGATATGGCATTGATCAAATTTTGGAAACTTAGTCAATAAATGGATGTCAAATATGAATTCTAAACCATGACCATTTTAATACAACTTTGAAATAATGACCTTCCACAATTATAATCTAGTGTAGTTGGGAAATATATAAGAAGGAAACCTATAACTCAACATTTCATGTTTCATCATAGTATAAGGTATAAAGGTGGAAACTTAGAGATTCAATAAAATATTGTGGGCCGATGTGGCAACCTTAGAATAAAGGAAGGATGCAAAATTGCAAAATACAAGGGGTGTTGGTCAACTAGCATGAGGTGGCTAATTAGTATGAAAGGTGGAAAGATGAAAAGAGAACACCACATCTCATGAGGTAGCAAAGCAAGGAAGAAAGTTGCAATACAAGATTTGGTTAGCATGGTGAGGTGGCCAAAGGAGAATTGAGGGTGGGGTTCGGTATGTGACAGAGTGGTATCAGAGTAAAGATTGAGTATTCTGGAAAAGTTAAAGGAAAAATATCAGAGTTAAGGTTGAAGATGTTGGAAAAAGTTTTGAGGATAAGATATCAGAACAAAGGTTTAATGATCCTTGGGAGACAATAGTGTATATGGACTCTCTTTGCCGCGGTGGCCATGTTGGGCTCTTGAGTTGCAGCCCTGTTCTTCCTCAATGGTCTGAACCCCGACAACACTTGCTTCCTTAGGTCCATTTTGGGAGCTTGAATTAGTCCCACCTTCCTCAATGTTTTGAATAATTTATACTGCTGGAATTTCATAGTGTGGTGATTTCTTATTTCTAAGAGCCAATTTAGGAAAGGCCTCTTAACCAGTTCTATAGAATACTACAAATGAATTTGATTTAAATTTTTTACTGATGGGTAAGTACTTTTTAACATTTTAACAATATAATGATTCATATCTATTCTTAAAAAAATACTTAAAAACCTCAACAAAATCAAACTAGGGCCTGTTTCAGAACTTTACAAATTGGACTGGTCCGATTGAAGCCAGTCCCCACTAACAAGTTCAATTGGAAACAAGAATTAACCAAAACTACTTTAAACGTACAAGTAGTTTGGTAAAATTGAAATCAGTATCGATTTTTTCTTTTCATATGGTTTGGCATTCACTGTCATCTTTAATGTTTGTCTTCACATCATATATGTGTATGTAATCCCCACCCAAAACATCCATGATCTTCTTCAACAAGTTTTAAAGAATACACAGTTTGTGATTGCCCATACAGCAACATTGTTATCATTAAATTCGGAAGGTAATTCACGAGAGAAAGAACTGACCGGTGTTTAACATGCAATCATCCTCAGTGATTGTTTGGGCTGCAATCATCATCTCCAATGTTAGATTTTGATTGCTTTTATGGTGACCAAGAGAAAGTGTTCACTGCCAAGAAAAGCCATGAATAGTTGCGACTTCAAACTCCGACAATGGAGAAATTTCGGTCGCCAGATTCAATACCAAGCTGCGGTTTTGATTCATAGGCTATTGCTAAAAAAATAAAATAATAATAATAGCTGCTTTGGGATCTCCGACCAATGAGCTCGCGGCAATGTGTTTTTGGAGAGGAGGGTTCGTAGTTTTTAGTCAAAGAGAGAAATCGGACAAAATGGGTTCTATTTTAAAACAAGGGTCACCTGATTTAAAGGCAGACCCCCTTTTTGAACAAAATTGGACAAATATCAGACCTGGTATTTTCAAAGTTGGAACTACGTTTCAAACTCTTTGGACCAAAACAGTACACACTAAACCAATTTTTGCCCTTTTCAAACTCCCTCTAAAAGAGTCATTTTTTAAAAAAATCATATAACTTAATAAAAGTGATTTTAACCTACTCTAATTTGAAGAGTTTTCAAACAATTAACTTCTAAGTTTTCCTGGGTATTGAAATTTTTTTTTTTTTTGGTTTGTTGGTTTCATGTCTTGTGTTCTGTTAGGTTGGTTGCATGGAAACGTCTTTGTGGTTGTTTTGTGGTTTGCCTCTTTGGTTTTTTGTGGTTGTGAGATTCTCTTTGTGCATTTGTTTAGTTTTTGGTTTTATAAGATTTAGCAAACTAAAATGAATTTAGTTATTTATTGCATAATTTGTTAATTTATCTTGCTTATATTACTGTTTTGCAAAATATAATAGGTTAAGACACAATGGCTGCCCTCTTTATATGCCAGATTCCTATATGAAGTTACGGAATCAATCTTCATTAATTTAACGTCATGTTTGGTACAGAGAAATGCACATTTTAAGAATATTTATTCTAATTTTTTTTATTCTTTATTCTTATTTGGTATGATTGAAAATGATTATTTCATGGTATGGTCATTTCATGAAAATTTATTAAAAGCATTTATTTAGCCTAAATGAATAATTCTCATTCTATTTCATGTTATTTTCATTCCATTTTTTATTTCATTTCATAAAAATGACAATTTCATCACTACTTACCAAACATGGCCAAAATACATGTTTATCATTACCTTTTTATGTTATTTTGATGTCACGAATTTGTGGACAACATGTGTTTATAATGTTTTCAGACCCGGACCGGACATCGAACCGGAAAAATGACCGGGTTACGGGTTATCGGTTCAACCGTCGGGTCAACCGGAATCAAACTGTGATGTCATAATTATGTAATTAATAAATTTAATAATGCATATTATTAATATTTTAAATGTAAAAAATTATACAAAAATTACTAAAAATTATATAAAAAAAATTTACATCCAATCCAAGCATAATCCAATAATTTTAACATCCAATCCAAGCATAATCCAAAAAATTTGCAGCCAAAATTACACCAAGCCTATTACAATACAAAATTGCAAAATTACAGTACAATTGCAAAATTACAGACAAAATTCAGCCAAAATTCCACCAAGCCTATTACTTCCCAACAAAAAAAAAAAAAGGAAAAAAAAAATTGTAGATAACAGAGTCCAATCGGCTGTTCAAGATAACAGAGAAGAAGAAGAGGGAGAGATACCTGGTGCGGAGTTGTAGATCAGAACTGGCAGTCACAATCGCAGTGGAGTATTGGCTTGGGCCGACCTAGGCTGAAAAAAATTGAAAAAATTTTGAATGAAGAAAATATGAAAATTAGGGCTCAAAACTTGAAGAAAAAGGATGAGAAATTTACGTGGTGCAAAGAATGGGTGAGGGCTTCACTACTTTAGTTGATGGCTGCGAGTGCGATCGATCGAGGAGACGACTCAGACGGGGACTGGGCTGCGAGTTTCAGTCGATCGAGGAAGGAGGAAGGACTGGGCTGCGACAAGTCAACGACTGACTTGTGAGTTCTGGATCAAGTTCTGCGAATGCGATCGATGGAGGAGACGAGGCGTCGAGGACTGTCACTGGGCTGCGAGTTTCAGACTTTCAGTTGATCAAGGAGGAAGGAGGAAGGAAGAAGGTCTGGCCGTCTGGGCTGCGACGACGCCGACAAGTCGATGAGATGAGGGATTCAAGTTCCGGATCAAATGAGATGAGGGATTCCATTTTTACATTTTATACATAGAGAAAAACCGGTGTGAACCGGTGACCCAGTGACGGGTCGAACGGTTCACCGGTCGGACCATCTGGTTTTACCGGTTTACTATTTTTAAAACGATTTTTAGCTTGAAACGGATTTGTGGGTTGAACCGGACCGCTTTGTGGACCGGTCGACGGTTCAACCGGTTGAACCGTCCGGTCCGGTCCGGGTTTGAAAACATTAACTTTACATATTGGTCATATTTTGATTGTTTATTAGTATTCTATTCTTTATCATGGATTGCTCTATGAATTTTATATTTACTATGGTTTTGGTGTGTTATCATGGTTTTGGATGCTTTCTAATTAGTACTTAGGCTGTGTTTGTTTGCTGGCTTGGAAAATATATTAGATAAATTAGTTCTTGTGGTCTTGTGAAATCGGTGTTTGAAAAGAAAGGAAGGGGCTCACTAACAGTACCAATAGTAAATAATGACTCATAGCATAAATAAAATAATGAGAGTAGAGGGAGGGGTGTGATTACTAATCCTATGATTATTAGTGAAGAGAATAACTAATTTACCCTTATCCAATCCATGAAATGCACTGTAACATTATTTTTGAATTCAATATTTGAGAAAAAAATTGAAATGAATATTTTTGGTAAAGAAATGGCAAGAATATTGAGGGTGTGAGGTGCCACTTTGAAATTTGAAGAAAATGATGTTGGTTTCATTAAATTTTTCAATGGCATGAAAATACACTGATACCTTGTACTCTTTTGTAAAGTTTTTAACTGATTTGAGTTTGGAAGAATTGTGTGTTCCTCAAAATTTCTCCATTTGAAATTGAAAACTAGTTCAATCTGTTTGGGATTTTGCTTTGAATCATACAATTCATGGTAGAATTTTTTGCTCCCAAATCCCATGTTTTTGGATTTTTTAGGCCTTAGGCTTCATTTTTATACTTTGGGATGAAACAAGATAAAAGAACTCAAACCCAATCTAAATTAGGATTGGGCTTAGGTTAAGACTTTAGAAACCTGAGTCCAATCTCAATATTTTGTATATTATTACTTCAATTATCTACTATTAGATTAGTAAAAATTTCTTACAAGTATTACTATTTATATTTTATAATTAAAAAAATGGTTGACCTTTAACATTTTTTTCAAAATTAAATTATGTTGAAGGAATTATTTTAACAACTTTTGGTTTCTTTTAGAAAGAGAAATTGAGAGAATCTATTGGAGCTTTTAACGTATAATTAAAATAAGAAAAAGTGATGGAAGATAGATATGGTACCCTAAAAATAATGATATTTATTTTACAATTCGTTTGGATAAGTAGGAGGGAAAGAAAAGGAGAGTATTAGTTATGAGGGAAAGGAAATGAGAGGAAAGGAGAGAGTAATCCCTCCTTTATGTTTGGATAACTAATAAAAGGAAAGAAGAGGAAAGACTAATATAATCCCTTCATCTTGTTTGGGAATGATAAATGAGAGAAAGGAAAGAAAATAATTTTATATTATTTTATTATTATACCCTTTGGATGCCTTAAGATAGAGGTGTCATTTTTATTTTAACTTTTATAATTTTAAGGGTAATATTAGTATTATTAAAAATTTATTAAATCCTTATTTCTTTTTCCTCCATTTTCTCTCACTTTTGGAGGGATAACAAAATTGCTTAAATGAGGGTTAAGCTCTTCCTCCCTCCCTTTTCCTCCTAATTTTTAAAACAAACTTGATATAAGCTTCCCTTTCCCTTTCCTTTCTTTCCAATTTCTTCCATCCAAACATAGTGTTAGAGTTAGATTAAGATTGTTTAGTTTTTAATTTTGATTTATTCCTAATTTCTCTAGTTTCGTCGTTTTATTAGGATTTGTATAGAAAATATAGGAACTAGTAGTTTTCTAATAGAATTGATAGTTTTTATTGTATTAGGATTAGTATAAAAATAGGAGTTATGATTTCCTAGTCAAAGTAGTAGTACTGTTCTAACTCTATAAATATAATGTAATGTCTTTATCATAAAGTTTTTTTTATCAATAATAAATAATTATGAATTTTGGAGAATTAATTCTCTTATTTGGGTTGATTGTTCCCGTTGGGTTAAGAATTTCCCGTTGTGGATATTAACGTTTGTCATATTCATTGTTCGCCTTTTCGTTCAGCATTATTTGGTATCAGAGCGAGTATTTGCCTAACTGAATGACAATTAGTGTAGACAAATTTTTTTATCCTAACGACGACATTCATAGGAGACAATTTGTTACTCATTTAGAGTATCGTATACAAGAAAATCATGAAGACAATAGCTATTGTAGTGACAATAGAGCTCGTAGTCAGCTTGTTTGTGTACATGTTTCCATTTGAAGAGTTATTTGCAATTATAAAAAACTTCCTGATTTTAATAGTAATTTTTATTTTGAATACTTTCATGATTAGACATATGATTTAGATGATTATCTTGATAATTTGAGACTTTGAGACTTTCAGGAGAAAAAGAATATTTTTGGAAAGAAGATAAACTTATTGAATTTGTGAAAAGATGGTGTATTGATTTACATAGGCATATACAACTACAACGTAGAAAGTGTATTCATTCATGGCCAAGAATGATGAGACTACTAAAGAATAAATTAATGCCAAAAAATTATTTACAAATTTTAGAAAATAAATACAAACCAATATGGGAAAGTACCAAGGAAAAAGTACAAGTAAAATATGAAAATTTTGAAACGACTTTAACTAATAAGGTTGCAAATATTCAACCATTAAAAAAGTCAACGTTTTTGTAGAAGACCCTCTTATTATAGGAGATGCAGATCAAGTTATTTCATCCATTGCAGATGATCACAAAGAGTCAATAGAAAATAAATTAAATTTATTGATGTTGTAGAAATAGTTGGTGCAAAAGATAAAGAAATAGAATTGATTGAAACTCCTATGTGAAATAAGAAAAAAATAATTCAGAATCAATTTATCAAAGTGTGGATTAATGGAACAAATAGATTCTACAAGTTCTTTTATGACAGAGAATGACGAAATCCCCATGAAAGTAATCAATGCTTAAAGATGAGGATGAACTTGGGAAAGATTATTATAATGTTTCTAAGAAGATTGAAATTGTAGTAAAACAAGAAGATGATTTTTGTTTTATTACAAGAACATTTATCATAAAAAAAGGGCCTACAGTTACAAACTTCACAGAAGATGCAGTAGAAGAATTCCTTAAATATTTAATTATTTTTCAAAAGATTCAATTATTATTACTGGGTTATAAACGAGATCGAGGTTGTATACATTCAGTCAACTCGAGAACGAGTTATTTTCATTAGGGGAGACTGGATAGACATGTTACTTAAAAATAAGAATATTTGTTTTAAATTTGTATTATGATTGTTTAGTTTCTAATTTTGATTTATTTCCAATTTCTCTAATTTTGTAGTTTTATTAGAATTAATATAGAAAATGTAGGAATTAGTAGTTTACTATTTGAATTAATAGCCTTTATTGTATTAGGATTAGTATAAAAATAGGAGTTATGGTTTCCTAGTCAAAGTAATAGTGTTCTAGCTCTATATAAATATAATGTAATAAATCTTTATCATGAAGTTTTTTAATCAATAATAAATAATTACAAATTTTGGATAATTAATTTAATTGTTTGGGTTATTATTCCTTGTTGGGTTGAGGATTCCTGTTTGTGGATATTGACATTTGTCGTAATCATGGTTTGCATTTCCATTCCGCATTAAAAAAATAATAATTTATTAATGAAATTGTAAATAAAATATGAAAATTGGAATTAATAATCAGCTCAACTTGAACCCGATACTAATGAATTTTAATTTGGGTCGGACATAAGTTGACTATTTTAGAGCTTGGACTGGACTTAGACATGACTCGGCCCGAGTCCGGCTCACCCGTGTTGCACCCGTAGTTCTCATGTAAAATTTTATTCAATTGATGGTTAAATTGAAGGGTTTTGGTAGATTACTCTAAAAAGAAGTGGTACTGTAATTGTTTTCATTTTTGAATTGTTAATATTGTCATTTAAGTTTTATTATTTGAACCGTCTAGCAAGTTAGTGACTAAGTAATGAAGGTGAATAATCACATTTATAGAGGGAGGTCTCAATGACATTTTCAGGAAGCAGAAATGTGGAACTATAATGTTAATCATGCATTTCAAGAAAATAATTTTTGTATCATATAACATTTATTGTTGCAATTTTGAATATGTAAAAATAGAAATGTATTCCATCTCTATCTTATAATCCTCTTGTTTTGACTATCTATCAGCATTCACAAGACTTATTAAATTATATAATTCGAAATGACTTGAGAAATTATATAAGAACAAAACTCCCATCTTGTTTATTTGTTGGATTAGGAGTAAAATTAGATTATTTAATTCCAAAGAACCTTGCAATCCGGTATTTGTTTATTAATTCAGGTTTTCGCATGGCTTACTTCATAAGAGATTAATCAGTAGGAACATAGGCTTGAGATTAATAGTCACTTCACTAATAGTGGTGGTGGTGAACACCTATCCATGGGTGGCAAACAAACAGAGTTACATTAGTTGATGTTGTTATGAAACTAGTTTACCGTATGAAACTAGTTTAACAAGTTTACCTTTCTAGATGTTTTAGCTTCCACCCCTCTCATCCACCTTTCTTATCAAAATAGTCCACCCATTTTCACGTCTTGGCACATAGGGATGGCCCAATTTCAAGTCCCATAAATGCAATCACAAGGCTTTTTCTTAAATTCGGTTCCTTTTTATTCCTACAATAAGCACAAAAATTATCTATTTGACACATTGATTTTAAGTGGAAAGCCAACTAACTATAGCTTTTTTGGGGGTAAGTCGACTTTTATTGAAGAAGGAACGAAGCCCAGAGAAATATAGGACAAGCTAAACAAAAACAGGCAAGAAAACTAAGCAACTAGCTAAACAAGCAACACAGCCTTAAGAGGCCAAGCAGCAAGCCAAAGCAAGGGAAATTTTCTACCTAGGAAACCTTGAATATGGCCCTGGAAACATTCAAACGCAAGCATACCTCCCCGACTAGCAATACTGTATTCATAATTTCCTTAATACTTAAGGAAGCCCCAAAACCAAAAGTGACCATATTGTTATTTTTAGTTGATTTTTTTTATTGTTTATGGACCCATACTTAAAATTAATCCATATTTAACAATGTGATGCAATGAAAAGACAATGAGTAAAGAGAAAAACAAGCAACATCAATGTATCTTAGTGCATCAAATCAAACTGTGTACTTCAATTTAAAAGTACCAATTTATATTAATCACACACACACACACACACACACATATATATATATAAATATATATACTAAATTCAAATATATTGACTTACACAAAAAATTCAAATATATAGAGAACACTTATATTTGAAGGAATTAAAAGGCACTGAGAATACAAACTAGTTTTTAATCATAATTAACTATCTCAAACGTACAATTTAGTTTGTTCAAAAAATAATGCACGAATACAGCAAAATATGTTGTAGCAATTTAGATTGAACTTTGCATACACGCTTATATCTAAGCGTGGCACTGGACTCTCATAATGTAATGAAGATTTGAATAAATTACAAGGCAAAAATTAAAATGATCTTGAGGTTTGATTTCTACAGTGCTATAAAATTTTATTTTTAATTTATATAGTATTTATATATAACTAGTAGAAGCGGCAAATGTTATCCAAACCCGTCAACCCGCCCCTAACCCGTCCACTAATTAACGGATATGGGTAACTCATTTAGTTAACGGGTTATGAACGGGTTGGGTAATAAGGAGCCCGTCAATTTAGCAGATCAAGACGAGTTGAATATGGGTATTTGGCAGGTGGAGAATAGAAAAGAATAAAATAGTATAAGAATATATATATATATATATATCTCCATTTATATATATATATATATTTAGGAAAGAACAAAATAATAAAACATATACTGTGGATTATAAAATAAAATTAATATTCAAAGAATATAATTCAACATCACCATATATATAAACAAAACACAAATCAGAACATTGTGATCCAAAGTAAGTTGAATCGGTCTTTCCTAAGAGGTTTGGATACAATTTTTTTTCATAAATAATAGTTGACATCATGATCCAAATCAGAAGATATAAACGAAATATTACTATTATTGATGTCATTATCCTTTGCAGATGGTTTTGGTTCCTTCATGTGAATGAGGTGATATCTTCACCACTATTGAATATTCCCTTATTAATTTTCTAATTATATTCTTGACTTTCTTTTAACTACGTATGGAATTCATCTTGTATTTATAGACCAAAACTTGCTAGAAGCTTCATAAACCCACATGATTCACCAACTATCAAGAAACTTCATGGATATTCTCAAAAACTTACATGTTCTCCGTTATTCATGAATCTACCGGTAGCTTCCACTAGTTGCAATACCTATTTTGATATTCTAGAATTTTGTAGAAGATTACAAATTATTTTTAACACCCCTCTTAATTTATAATTTTCATATATTTATGAATTTCGTTAAATTTTTCTGAGATCATGGCCAAGGACGGAGCCATGAATAAATATTGAGGGGGGCTAGAATTTTTTAGGAGAAATTTCTTTTTTTAAAAGTGTTGGATATTGGGTCGGGTCCCGAGCCCATAGCCATTGAGGCATCCACAAAGTTTGAATAAGAGTTATAATAAGATTAAAACTTTTATCATTATCTAGTTGGTTTTGGATTTGAACCAATGTAACTATTTATCCTACGATATAGTTGTGGGATAAGTGTGGAAAGAGATTTTGGTTATCGTGAAACTCTCCTGGCTCCTAAGTTCTTTCTGAGATTCTTCTGAGGTTACCATTTACGCCTCTGGACTTGGATTGTGGAAAGACATAGAAGACTCGTATTGTAGCTATTCTATTGACGAGAGAGTTCCATCCGTGGTCATCAGAAAGCCGTAACACAAGCCAAAGATCTTCTGCTTCCGTGAACCTGATTGAAAGAGGTAACCGGGTTCACACCCTTTTTATATATATTTCCTTCATTGGTATCAGAGCCATTTTACTTGTGTTCGCTAATTTGTTGATATTATGCATGAATATATGATTAGTATTATTTAGATCATGCATAACTTGAATCAAAAAGTTTATCCACTTGACTGTTTTTTAAACAGTAATTATTAGAATACCTTTTGAACGATCCGCCACGGTGGATATGTTCTAAATATTTTCAATAGGTAGTCCTTAAAATTTCATGACGATCCACCGTTAGATCAATGAGAGATTTGAGTTTAAAGTTCTGTTTTTTTTTTTAAGGAAACACATGAATTTTTGGGTTTTAATAGACTGTTATTTGAATACCTTTTGAACGATCCGCCACGGTGGATATGTTCTAAGTATTCCCAATAGGTAGCCCTTAAAATTTCATGACGATCCACCGTTGGGTTAGTGAAAAATCTGAGTTTAAAATTCTAAATTTTCAAGAAAACACAACTTTAATGTGATTTTTTGGGTTTTAATATGATCTATAAAACCTTAATTATTATGCATGAAATTTATATCGAATTGTTCCTTGTCGCGAGAGCTTTCCAACGATATATAGAACATAATTTTTCATCAAAAAATGAATGAGATATAAAGTTCCAAAGTATGACAGCAAGTCATGGCCAAAATTTATTTTTGAAAAAGATGAATTCCAGAGGAATGCGACCCCCACTCTCGACGGGGTGCGTGGGAGCGCATGCATCATCTTTCGGGGCCTATTTTTTGACACCTCTGGAGAGTGAGCCTCACTCACTAAATTTGTGACCCCGTGATATATTTTTTGTAATTTTTTAGCTTCTAAAAATTAGTATAAATTAATTTTTATTACGAAAAAGTGTAAAAAATCTATTTAAATATTTAAAAAAAAAAACTTCAGGAGCTATATTTGAGATTAAAATTACAAGCAGTATTTAATATACTGTTGGGGGTCAAAATTATTTTTTGGTGAATTTTTTACCTATTTTTTATATTTTTGGGGCTTTAAAAAAATTAGTTTTTTATCCCAAAAATTGGTAAAGAATTCCAGAAAATTTATTTTAAATGTGAAAAATTCTTGGAAAGTCTCTATAAATTAGAAAGAATTATAGTGAGTGTGGATTATATTTTTGGGTCGTATTAGATTGTTTATGCATTAATTATCATATGGGTAATTACTTGTTGCATTTTTATTTATTTGATATTAATTCCCATTAATTGTGAGACCCAAATACCCACTCCCATTGTGGTGAGGTGTGGTAAAGTCATCCAACAAAGCCCATTATATTATTATGTATGTTGTGTTTGGATGTACTTAATAGAATTGATATTCTAGTACACGTGTTATGTGATGTTTGGAATTTACAAGGATAATTTTGAGATATATGAGTTTTTGGCGTGGCATCCCCATTTATTTAATTATTACTAGTAGATTGGTGTAGTAGGTTGATTCAAGCTATGTAATCTTCTTTTTGAGAAATGATGTATTAATTTTTGGGAAGCCTTGTAAGGGGATGTGTTTTCGCAACAGACTCATATATCCAGAAATTATCCTTGACATGTTGTACTAGAATGCCAGTTAGACTTAATTGGAGTCCATTTTATATTGGCAATTATTATTATTGTGTGGATGAATTAAATTAGTTTTAATTCAAATTTATTTTGCTCGAAATCAGTTAAAAATATACTTCTATTTTACATAAATGAGATATGATTATGAGCCTAGCGAAATTTTCTATCTCATAGTGTAAATATAGAATAATATTTTTAATTGGGTTTTTGGTAGCAAAATAATAAAATATAAAATGTATGCTAAATGTCACCTTGCGCAAATTGAATGTAGATGGCCTCCAAGAATGTAATTGCTGACCTCACAAAAGGTGAAAAGCTTGATGGTACCAACTATGACATATGGCATAGAAAAATTCAATACCTGCTAAATGAGCAAGAGGCTCTAGAGATCTTGATTAATGTCATGACCCCACCTGAGAAGGGCAATAGTGCCCAACATCGTCGAACATAGAAGTTTACCATGACTGGATAAAGAAAGATCGATGCACGCGCTTTACTATGTTAAGCAGCATGCATAATGATCTTATTGGGGAGTTTGAAAGTTCTTCCATAGCCTATGATATGTGGAATAGGCTGAAATTTTTTTTGGAGGAACTACTGCCATAAGGCTACGTGCCTTGACCCTCAAATTTGAGGGATACAAGATGGATTCCAAGTACACCATGGTTGAGCACTTAAGGGTGATGTCAGTCATGATCCGTGATCTTAAGGCTGCTGGAAATGATCTTACTGATGAGCAGCAGATCTTAGCAGTTATTTGCTCCCTGCCAAAAACATGGAACCAAATGAAGCAAATTCTGACCCATAATGAGAATATCAAAAATTTAGTTGATATATCGCGTCATTTGGAGTTAGAGGCGGAGCGCTAAGAGGCGAATCGCTCTACTGTCCTTGTCGCCCAAGGTGGCTATGATAAGGCCCGTGGGCCTAATCAAAGGAGACGAGGAGGTAAGAAGAAGCAGGGGAGAACAAATAACTTGCCTCCAAAGGTAGACAGAGTAGCCAAGCGCCAAAGAGGCAAACGTGGCGGCAAAAGAAATTTGGCCAAAGTGAAGTGCTATAACTGTTAGAAGCTGGGACACTTTGCTCGTAATTGCACTGAGCCAAAGAAGGTATCCACTAACCAGTACTATTCTTTTTCACTTGTTTGTTCGCATGTATTAGTTGCTTATTCATCTCCTTTATGGATATTGGATACAGGAGCAACCAAACATGTTGCACGGGAAAGAGTAGGTTTCGTGGAGTACCATCGGATACTAGTAGGTAGCCAAAGCATTTTTATGGGAAACAGTGCAAGCGCAGAAGTTCTTGGAGTTGGTGCTTATCAACTCAGATTGCGCTCAGGGCGTACACTGATTCTTCATAATGTGCTTTATGCACCTAGTGTCCGATTTAATCTAGTTTCTATTTCAACACTAGTTGAACTTAGTTTTTCTTTCAACATTGATGGTAGACAAATAGTTATGTTTTTGGATGGTGATTGTTTTGGACATGGTTTTCTTTCAAATAATCTTTATCAATTGGATGTATTAGATTATAATTCTTTATCTATATGTTTGGCATGTGATGATGATATAGATGATTCTGTTAAATGACATGCTAGACTTGGCCATATTGGACAAGAAAAGATGGTTAGATTAGCTAGAGAAGGCCTATTGGGGTCTTTCTCTAAAGTAAGCCTACCTACATGTGAGTCTTGTTTGGCTGGAAAGAGTTGCCGTAAGCCTTTTGGAAAGGCTACTAGGGCTACTCATCCTCTAGAATTAGTCCATTCAGACATTTGCGGACCAATGAATGTGAAGGCATGCAATAGCGCCTCTTATTTCCTTACTTTTATAGATGACTTTACGCGATATGGTTATGTTTATTTGATTTCTCACCGATATGAAGCATTGGATTGCTTCAAACGTTTTTTAGTTGAGGTTGAGAATCAAATCGAGCGGAGACTTAAGGTCTTTCGCACTGACCGTGGACGCGAGTATCTATCAGATCAGTTCAATGAACTATGTGAGGAAAAGGGGATACGCAAGCAATTGACGATTTCTGGAACGCCGCAACAAAATGGTGTTGTTGAGCGACGAAATTGTACATTATTAGACATGGTTAGATCAATGATGGCGCAAGCTAACCTCCCGATCAACTTCTAGGGGGATGCTTTATTGACTGCTGCCTACATTCTTAATTGTGTGCCTTTTAAGTCAGTTCCAAAAACCCCTTATGAGCTTTGGCATAGGCGGAAGCCAGATTTGGGGCATTTACGACCATAGGGGTCGGCAGGTTATGTTCACAACGCTTCTCATCGATATGGAAAGTTAGGCCCGAGAGTTAGTAAGAATATTTTTATTCATTAATCTAAAAGCTCGAAAGGCTATGTGATGCTTGGTAAGCAACCTGATAGAGGAATGACTACGTTTGAGTCACGCGATGTGGATTTTATTGAGAATGATTTTTCGAGTATTGGTGAAGCCAAAACGAACCTTGAACTCTATGAAGTAGTAAATTTTGAAGATAACCTGGCTCCTCTTGGCGATAGTGGGGAATTGGTTTCTCATCCTGAAATCGCCAATGAGGATAGGAGTAATCTTCAATCTAGTGGGAGTTTTGAGTTAGATTCTCAGTTCGTAAGAGTAAGCGTGGTGTTATCCCTCATCGTCGTTTTGAGATTGAGGGGGATGCACTTATGGCTATTTCACTAGATTCAGATGAGCCTGCTTCTTTTAGTGAAGCACTATCTTCACATGCTTGTAATGAATGGATGATTGCTATGGAAGAAGAGATGAGTTCTATAGATAAGAATCATGTTTGGGATTTAGTTGATCTTCTTACTAGGCGCAAGGCCATTGGAAACAAGTGGGTCTTGAAGATAAAGCGCAAGGCAGATGGATCGATTGACAGGTATAAGACACGTCTTGTGGCGAAAGGTTATACCCAAAAAGAGAGTATAGACTATGAAGAGACATTCTCTCTAGTGGTGAGGTTTGCCTCTATTCGCCTTATCGTAGCAATTGTCGTGCATATGGATTTGGAACTTTTCCAAATGGACGTTAAGACTGCATTTCTCAATAGAGAACTAGAAGAAGAGATCTATATGACTCAACTAGAGGGTTTTGAAGTCAAAGGACAAGAACGCAAAGTCTGCCGTCTCATACGTTCTATTTATGGTCTCAAACAATCTTCCAGACAGTGGTATGTGAGGTTTCATAAAACCATTATATTTCATGGTTTTGAGATGATAGAAGAAGACCACTGTGTATATGTAAAACGGTCCAAAAAAGGTTTCATTATCCTTACATTGTATGTTGACGACATTTTACTTGCTGGGAATAACTTAAAGGAGATAGTCGACACTAAAGAGTGGTTGTCCTCTACTTTTGAGATGAAGAACATGGGCGAAGCATACAATATTTTAGGAGTGAAGATCCTAAGAGATCGATCAAAGAGGCTACTTAGCCTATCTCAAAAGACCTACATTAAGAAAGTCCTTAAGCGTTTCCATATGAATCACTCCAAGCCCATAGACACTCCAATGAGAGAGGATGCGACTTACATCTTGGTCAATGCCCTAAGACAGTTGAAGAAAAGAACCAGATGTCTAAAGTACCTTATGTGAATGAGTTGGTTTGGAGTCTAAGTATGTAGCTTGTTCGTTAGCAGTACAGGAAGCAGTTTGGTTGAGGAAATTCTTACAGCGTCTTGACATAGCGCCATGTGGGCAGGATGCTGTGGTCATTTATTATAATAGTATGGCAGCTTTGGCATATGTAAAAGATCCCAAGTACCATGGGAGGACCAAACACATTGATATACATTTTCACTACATTCGAGATATAGTTGCGCAAGGGGAGGTGGTCTTAAGGCATATATCTACAGTCAATATGGTTGCAGACCCATTGACCAAACCCATCCCTAGAAATGTTTTTACATCACATGTTAGGAGTTTGGGCTTACTTAGGATATGATGTATTGGACACCATTTTGACATTGCCTTATATATATGATTTTTGATTCATATTGTAGTTTTATTCATATTGAGATGAATATTGTACAAGCATACATTTCTAAAAGATGTCAACAAGCTTTGATTGGCTTTCTCACACGAGCAATCGCCTTGGCGCTAGAATAGCGAGCAAGATGAGACATTGAATTCTTAGCTTGTGGGAGAATTCATTTTATCATATATGTCGTCTTAACTGAGTTAAGATAAGATTTCCTTTTAAAGAATCAAGCATGAAGGTTGACTACACACCTCATGTAGCTTAAAGTAAGCCGAATGTGAACCTTCAGACTGGCGCTTGGACAGCGACTGGGTTAGAGTGTTCGGGTTAGGTGCTAAGATAGTGACGAGGGGCGCTGAGATAGCAACGGGCGCTAAATAGCGACTAGACTAAGATTCATACGACATTTATTATTATTTTTATGATATTGAGATTGACAAGCCCAATTGAGTGGGAGCTCCATCGTAGCATACATTACATACTATATGTGCTATTAATGTGACCTTTAATAAAGAGAGTGACTGAATGTATCCCTGCTTCATCACTGTGTGAGCTCTGTGAACCATTTTGAGTTCCATTGTGCCCTTTATGACCTAAGACTACGTTATGAAAAGAGAGCTTGATGTTGCTACTTTAGCATGTTGCTAAAGGATCATGATTGATGCGGTCCGGCGGGGCATGTCTAGGAAAGCAGTTGAGTTCGATTGGATTAATGTGAGTAGTTAGGGAAGACAGTTCTGTAATACACTATTATGTTGTGACTCATTGCCCGGGCAATCATGTCGGTTTCTGTGTCTATCGATATGATCATGAGTACAATACAGATTGGATGGTCCCTATATCGCGCTGAGATTAGTTCTTGCGAGGGATAACGGATGCTGAATCTAGTGTAACAGAATAGTCTAGGGTATAGACAAGATCTTTTGTTTGTTTGTAGTGAGGTACTATGTTGGTGTGATGGTAGCTTGATATAGTACTCCTACCTCGATCTTTCTCGTCTGGTCGCACGATCCATTTCCTGTATATCGAAGGTGATGTAGAGGACTTAGCACTCAGCTTTTGTGGATGAGTGGGAGCTGTTGGATATTGGGTCGGGTTGGACCTGAGCCCATAGCTATTGGGGCATCCACAAAGTTTGAATGAGAGTTGTGATAAGATTAAAACTCTTATCATTATCTAGTTGGTTTTGGATTTGAACCAATGTAACTATTTATCCTACAATATAGTTGTGGGATAAGTGTGGAAACAGATTTTGTTTATCGTGAAACTCTCCTGGCTCCCAAGTTCTTTCTGAGATTCTTCTGAGGTTACCATCTACGCCTCTGGACTTGGATTGTGGAAAGACATAGAAGGCTCGTATTGTAGCCATTCTATTGATGAGAGAGTTCCATCCATGGGGATCCAGTGGTCATCAGAAAGCTGTAACACAAGCCAAAGATCTTCCGCTTCCGCGAACCTGATTAAAAGAGGTAACCGGGTTCACACCCGTTTTTATATATATTTCCTTCAAAAAGAAAAAAAGTGAAAGAAAAACTATAGGTAATTTTTTTTCTAGGAAAATGATAAGGAGAAAATTTTAGGAGGTTTCTTAAATTAGAGAAATTTTACATATATATTCTTTCTCAAAGATGAACATAGGAGAAAAATTTTAAAGAAAAAAAATAATAAGTTTCTAGTTCATTTCCTTGTTCTTAAATTTTCTCCATAACCAAACAAATTTTAAAGGAGAAAATGTTAGCAAAATAATATTAAAAATCATTAAACAAATGACAATAGAAAATAACGGATTATGATTAATGTAGCATTGCATTAAATTAGAAATAGGATTGGATCAAAACTTGTGATGTGCTAAGTTTTACAAAATATGTTCTAAGCTTTAGAAAATAAGGAATTGTTGATAATAGTTGGGTTGAGTTTAGTTAAAAAGATGGTCGGGCCAAAACTTGGGATTTTTTTTTATATAAATGAAAAAAATTACAAATATGTTTATTTTATTTTTGAAAGTGAGGGTTGGGGGATATAGCCCACCCTAGCCCATGGGTAGATCCACACTTGTTCATTAGTTAGTCACTAATCAACCATCAAATGAAAACAATTACAGTGCCACTCATTTTTAGAGTAATCTACCAAAATCCTTCAATTTAGCTAAAAAATTCTACAAAAGAAAACAAGGTATTGATGTATTTTCATGCCATTGAAAAACTTAATGAAGCCAACATGATTTTCATCAAATTTCTAAGGGGCACCTCAAATCCTCAATTGTCTTGTCGTTTCTTTACCCCCAAATATTCATTCAATTTTTTTCTCAAAAATTTTGAATCGTAAATTAATGTTACAGTGCATACATATACATTGTTAGGACTAATGTTTATATTTCACATGAAAAGCATACAAAATTAACATGACCCTTTTAAAATATGATTTTATGACTAATAACAGAACAAGTAATGTAGGAAAGATGATCTTGAAAAGTATTGATAAATTTCAGAAACACGTACTATTATAGAAAAAAAAATTAGAACTCAAAATCTGTAACTCAACACACACATTAAAAATTTGACTCTTCGATTGTAACTTAAAGTCAAATCAAATCACTATTTTCCTAAGAAGATGTGTATAAAGTAAAACAAACCTGTAGTCAAATTAACCCATGATCTCATGGCTCCACTTGGGCTACCAATGGCATGATTTACCAAGATATATAGCCAAAGCAGCCATGTGGGTTACTCACTACTACTTTTTTTGAGTTCCCTCCAATATCCCAATTTCTTTACAAACAATACATAAAAATTTTAATTTTCAAAAATTTGGGGACAAAATTTATCAATTTGTTACGTTGGCTAATTTCGATTCTAAAACATGTATCTATGAAACTATGTCAAGTGAAAAACTTATGATAACATCTATTCGAGCCTCAATTGTAAACTTCAATTAAGTGACAGATCTCTTGTGTTTACGGATGGTAAATGAACCTAGATACCAAAATTTTAAATTAGGCGATTAGGTACATACATCATGAGTTCATGTATTTATATTCATGCATTCATGCATACACGTAACATGCTTTGCATTACTTTATTTTTCATTCAGAAATCATGTTTTTAATTTAAGTTTGATTTGAAAACAATTTTGTAACACTTAGGAGTTCATTTTGAATATCTTTTAACCTTTAACACGTTTCATGACTTTTTAAAACAATGTCAATCAAAAATCAAAGTAGATTTCAAAAATAATTGTCAGAATAACTTGTTTGTACTATTTTGACCATAATTCAAAAAATGTAACAACCCAAAAAATTATTAAGGGTATTTTGATAATTTTTTAGTCTAAATCAATATTAGATAATTAATTAAATAAAAATACATTAGATTAATTATAAAATTAATTTATTGGTGATCAGTGTGATATTATGAACCTAAAATATAATTTTAATAATTTATTCGAGACTAGTGTGAGTCACGAGGCCACACAGTCAAATTTAAGACATAAATAAATATGAAATTTTTAACTGTGAAATTCGGAGAAACAAAAGATATATTTGTAATCTATGTCTTGAAATTAATTACCCTGTCAATTTGGTGCGATTCCCGTATGGTTAAATTTCTAGGTACGTGTATATGTGCGCATGACACATTGATAATGTGATACCTCATTTAGTGTGCAAAGCTTCTCAGGAAAGCTTGGTGCAAATGCTAGAGAAAGACTAGTGTCTCATTGTCATTGACCAATGGGAGCATCATTTGAGTAATAATAGTGTGTATGTGAGAGTGTATCATCGATGATGAGTGTGCATTGATTAGTGTGTGTATGTGACCAGGCATGAGAGACATCTCCCATCACCCTTTTTTCAGTAAACTGTTGAACCTCTCTTTTAATGACATGAAAAATTATCAAAAAATATTTTGATAAAACTATTAATATATCTATTACCAAATTTATACTTTAAGTGCCTATTTAGATGGCCCCTTGAATTAGATGATTTCTTTCACTTTATATAACATTTTAATGTGGCAATTCATCCTCTTGAATGAATCTATTTTAAAAAAATGGTTGCAATTATAATTTTGAATTTTGTCATCTCGAAAACCTAAAAAATGATCACATAGGAAGTATATATGGAGTTCCTATTTTTTTATAAATAGCTCAATTCAAGATGATGAATTTGTACCTTAAAATACTATGTAAACGTGAATGAAACCATTCAATTCAAAGGGCCAACCAAACAGGCCCTAAATTACTGGTTCCTTAACGTGCTATGGATCTCTTTTTTCAAATGCTTCCTTATAATTAATCTCAATTTATTATTTTGATGTTTGGCCTTGGAACATAGTGCCATTATTCTCTTGCTTTATGGAGTGACTTGTCAATATATATATATATATATATATATATATAGCCAATAGATTGAATGCTCACTTTTGTTGAAGTCTTGTTGCCCTTACTAATTTCTGCCCATTTTACTAAAGGAAAAAGTTTAGTGGCAAGTTAGTATCGTAAAATTTCATGATCGTACGTATTAAGATTTGATCGTGTGTCATATGTTTCGTATCATGATAATTAGATGACATCATTAATTTCACATATGAAGTTTTTTATTTTTATATGGATGACTATAGATTTTAGCAGTTGGTTGAAATGAGAAGATACAGTTAATTATAAGATGTAACCAAAATCGTCAAATAAAATCATAATGCAAAATCACCTTATAAAATCAATTAGACAATGGTGCAAGTAAAAATTGTGTTCCAGTTTTTTTTTGTTCTTTATAAATAAATTTACTGTTATTTTAAATTTTTTTTATTAGTCCTTAGGTAAAAGATAAACAAAAAAACTTATTATAGGAAATAGACTTCTCTATTATAGAGTATATATCCAAATCTTTATGAAGCAAAAAATCTATGTTTCTGGTATAAAAAAAATAATAATAATAATAAGAAAGTATTTCATGATGAATCCAATTACAGTAATAATTTTGGGAGATCAAGAAAATATTAACTAATAACATTATTAATTACTGGTTTTTTTATGATTTTTATTAATGAAAAAATTTCTTCATACGCTTAGGATTTTCAACATTAAAATAAGATATTCATATATATATATATATATATATATATATATATTCGGATAAACAATGTTCACAGAAAAATATGTATTATATAATTTAAGTTTAAAAAACTCTTAATTCTTTTTTTACTAAGAATTAATATTAATAATAATTTTTGTATAATATATTTGTATTTTTTCTACTTTAATCATTAGCACTATAAAAGACAATTACTTTTTTTTTTTTTTGTATTCTTTTTCTGCCAGAGTGAAATTCTTCTCTCTTTCACCCATGAAATTGCGTAAATTTTCGTGCATTTGTAAACTTGTTTTGTGTTTATTTATTCTTATATTTTATAGCAAGACCTCCTTATTTGGAAATGAACAATGATAGATGTTTTACCTTTTTTTTTTTTTGTACCATTTTGTGTATCATCATCTCATAAGGATCAAACTTATCCAGCATGAAACTGAAAATTTTCTCATTGAATAAGTCGAACCAATACATGTGTATATATAGGAAAACAACCCTAAACCCTAAAAACTATTTTCTAAATATATACAATAAAGATATGTTATATTTCACACCCTCCCTCAAACTCAAGGGGTTTTGGAGGAAAACACCGAGAGTTTGTCAAGAAGGAACCGAAAGCGAGCAATAGTGTGAGTCTTCGTGAAGAAATCAGCAAGTTGGAGCACAGAGGAAATGAACGGAAGGGAGATAGAGCTAGACTGCAAGTGGTGATTAACAAAATGACAATCAATCTCAATATGCTTAGTGCGTTCATAAAACATTGTATTGTGGGCAATCTAGATAGCACTTTGGTTGTCACAATAGAGAGGAGTGGGAGAAGACTGAAAAACGCCCAAATTAGACAAAAGACCACGAAGCCAAACAATTTCAGCTGAAGCATGTGCCATAGCACAATACTCGGCCTCAGCAGTAGAACGGGCAACAACACTTTGCTTCTTGCTTTTCCAAGAAATAGGAGAATCACCAAGAAACAAGTATAGACCAGAAGTGGACTTGCGATCAGTGACATCACCAGCCCAATCGGAATCAGCATAAGCAATGAGTTTCAAAGAGGAAGTAGAAGATAAAAATAAACCCTGATAGATAGTACCACGAAGATAGCGCAGAATTCGAACCAAAGCAGCCCAGTGTGGGGAACGAAGAGCAGAGACAAACTGACTAATGAGATGGACAGCATAGGCAAGATCAGGATGAGTGACAGTGAGGTAGACCAAACAGCCAACAAGTTCCCTATACAATGTGGGATCATCCAAAGGGACACTATCAATAGAATTTAGTTTCACATTCAGCTCAATTGGAGTGTCAGAAACCTTAGAATCGATTGAGCCAGCTCGATGAATAACCTCATTAGCATACTTAGCCTGTGAAAGAAAGTATCCCTTAGGAGAGTTGGCCATTTAAATACCAAGAAAATATTGCAAAGGGCCCAAGTCCTTCATTTCAAAGGTGCGAAACAAATGCTGCTTAACGAGAGTGTGGCAGAAGAATCAGAGCCAGTGATGATCATATCATCCACATACAACAATAAAGCAACAAAGCCAGAAGAGGTGTGAAGAAAAATAAGGCAGAGTCATAAGCACTGGAAAGAAAACCTAGCTGAATAACAGTTGTCTAAAAGTGGTTATACCAGGCTCGGGGAGACTGTTTCAAACCATAAAGGGCACGAACGAAGGCAACACACTTGACCAGAAGAATGAGGCAGTCCTGGTGGAGGATGCATATGGACTTCCTCTGTAAGATGGCCATTAAGAAAGGCATTCTTAACGTCCATTTGATAGAGGGGCCAGAAGTGAATGGACGGAGATCAATGTACGGACAGTAGTCATTTTGGCAATAGGAGCAAATGTTTCCTCATAGTCAATACCATATTCTTGAGAGAATCCCTTAGCAACAAGTCTAGCTTTGTAACGCTCAAGAGAGCCATCAGAGTTTGTCTTGACTTTGAAGACCCATTTACAGCCAATCAGATTTTTACCAGCAGGCAAAGACACTAACTCCCAAGTGGATGCTTTTGTAAGGCATCCAACTCTTCAGCCATAGCCTGGAGCCAATGAGGATTCTGACAAGCTTCCTTATAAGACTGTGGTTCTGAAAAAGAGTGAATAGCAAACAAGAAAGCACAGTAGGAAGGAGAGAAACAAGTGTTAGAAAAACCAAGCAATTTTATCGATGGCTGGCGATGACGAAGAGGATATCGACAAGGAGTAGGATCAGTGTCTTCGGAATTAGAAGGAACAGAGAGAGAGATATCTAGTGGGCGACTAGTTGATGCAGTAGTAACTGGAGGTCTAGGGGCATTAAAGGGGATGGCAGAACCAGTGGGTTCAAGAAGGGACTCAGTAGTGACTTTAGAGATATACTCATCGGAAGGCACATCAGAAGGAAAAGGATCAATGTGAATCAGATCCTCTTTGGAGATAGTAGCAGTGGTAGTAGATAGTTGAAAGTAAGCCAATCGTTCAAGAAAAGCCACATGCCGAGAGACATAAAGGCGATGAGAAGCAGGATCATGGCAACGATAACCTTTCTGGGTTGAACTGTACCCTAAGAAGACACAGAGAACAGACCTGGCACTCAATTTGGTTCTATCTTTCTGAGTGAGGAGAACAAAGCAAGCACACCCAAAAGCACAAAGAAGAGAGTAATTAGGTACTTTAGAATACAGAGCTTCATAAGGAGAATGACCAGAAAGAAGAGGACTAGGCATTTGATTTAGAAAAAATGTAGCAATAAAAACAGCTTCACCGCAAAAAGGTGCTAGAATAGAAGCAGAAAGAAGAAAAGATCGTGCAGTGTCAAGAAGATGATGGTGTTTACGCTCAGCCCTACCGTTTTATACAGGAGTATCGCCACAAAAAGATTGATGAATAGTACCTAATGAAGCCATGTAGTCACAGAGTTCTGTTTTAAAGTACTCCCCACCCAAGTCAGACCAGAATACTTTGATAACATACCTAAACTGAGTGGAAATCATAGACTGAAAATCAAGGTAAATTTGGTAGAAATCAGACTTATGTTTCATAAGGAAAGTCCAAGTATAACGGATACAGTCATCAACAAAGGAAACATAATAAGCAGAACCACCTTTGGTAGAAACATGAGAAGTTCCTTAGAAATCAGAATGAACTAAAGAGAAAGGTGTATTAGAAATTGAAGTACTTTTATTAAATGGTAAAGCTGTCATTTTAGCAAGTTTACAACTGCGACACTCGGTAAGTTCACTAAGTGAAACTTTACCCAAAAAACCAGACCGAACTAAGGATCGTAAACGATTAACAGACAAATGACCTAACCGCGAATGCCATAAGTAAAACTGACTAGATTGAGAGTCTAACTGAAAAGAAGAAAGATCAGATGAAGAAACAATAGAAAGACGATGTAAGCTATCCACCACATACAGATCCCCAACTCTACGTCCGGTCCCAATCTGCTTCTTGGACAACCGATCCTGCACAGTACAAACAGAAGAAAAAAAAATGACATCAAAACCAGAGGCATCAAGTTGACTAATGGAAATGAGACTAACAGATAAATGCGGAACATAAAGAACAGAAAGAATTGTCACTACAGATTTGTCTAAGGGTAAGACAGAACCCATGGATAAGACAGGCATGCGAGATCCATTGGCAGTACTAACAGTAATGGGAAAGGGATATGGGATACAGTTGTGTAATAAAGAAAGATAGGGAGTCATATGATGTGAAGAACCAGAATCAAAAATCCAGACTAGGGGAGAGATACCTGAGGAAGACCCAAGCAAACCTAAATGAAGAGAAAGGGCATAACCAAAAGTGGAAGGTTGGGTGGCAGAAGACACAAGGTGCTAGAGCTGAGCAATCTGAGCACTCAAGGAAGCAATATCGGAATCATTAGCTGAAAAAGATGTTGTGTAGGCTGTTGAAGACTGAGAAGTATGCGAAGCAAAGGCTTGGAACTGGGTGGATGACTGCTGGGAGGAAGTGCGCGGACGTTCCTTCTTGGGACAATTATACTTCCAATGGCCCTTTTGATGACAAAAAGCACACTCATCTGAGGGTAGTGAGACCCTTTGAGGCCTTCTAGTGGACTAAAGCGTATTAGCAGGAGGAGTGGGCAGTAGAGTTGGTTGTGCAGGAGTTGAAAAGACATAAGGAGATAAAGACTGACTGCCGGTCTTCAGTCGGGTTTCCTCAGAAAGAAGTTCATGAACAATAACATCCACAGAGGGTAGAGGAGACCGGTGAAGAATGCCACCATGAATCGCCTCATAATGAGGAGAGAGGGCAGTTAAGAACTGTACTAAACGGCCATCCTCTCGAAACTTCAGATAATCATCAAGTACACTTATGCTAGAAGGCTCCATCATAGCAAGCTTATCCTAGAAACCAGTCATCTCAATATAGAAATCTTAAATAGACTTGTCTTCTTGACGAGCACCCAGAATGGCTGTCTCCAACTCATACCGTTTGGCAAAGTTGGACTACTGATAAACACCAAGTAAGCACGTCCACACCTCCTTTGCCGTAAAGTACTTAAAAAACATCATCCCAATTCGATCATCCATAGAGTTGTGGAACCAAGTCAGAATCTGAGCATTGTCACAATTCCAAGTTTCACATGCAACCTCATACCCCTCTTTCTTGGGATCTAATGGACGAGGGATGGAACCAAATACATAACCCCACTTTTTGCGGCCAGGTATAAAATTTTTCATAACACTAGCCCAATAAGTATAATTGGTACCATTGAGTTTGCAACTAATAACATGAATTTTATCCTCAGTTATTGTAATGTATGTTTAATGACAAGAAGGGTATTCTAAATGAAGAAAAAAAAATGTTGAACAGAAAAGAGAAGAAAGAAAGAGATGACGACGCTGGGCTGAACAGGGAACAGAAAGAAAAGAAATTAGTTGAAGCAGAAAAGAAATAGCAGAACGGGTGGCACAAGCAGCTGGGCTAGGGCACAGCAGGATTTGAGGAAAAGAAGAAAAAGACAAAGCAAAGCAGGAAAAAAAGAAAAGTGGCGGTGCAAGGGAGATAAAAAGTAAAAACAAAAGGACCAGCGGTTTGGAATTGGAGGAACAAAGAAAAAAAAGGAGAAAAAGAAAAGAAAAGAAAAGCAGAGAGCAGCGCTGAACAAAAGCAAAAGGAAAAGAAAAGAAAAAGTCAAAAGAGGCGGCTGGAAAAAAAAAGATTAGAGAAGAAGAAAAAAGAAAAGAGAAAAAGAAAGAATCGGTAGAATTGGCAGCTGAGAAAGAGATTTAGAAAAGCTGAAAGAAGCAAAGGCACAACAAGGCTGACGAAGAATAGTAGAGGTGCAACAAGCAGAGGCGCAGCAGGGCTCTGATACCATGGAAAATTTCTCATTAAATAAGTCAAACCAATACACGTGTATATATAGGAAAACAACCCTAAACCCTAAAAACTATTTCCTAAAATATATACAATAAAGATATGCTATATTTCACAGAAACTTGCTATAAGACTTACTAGTGAACCCACCTTTGTACAAGAAAGTTGAGATATTCCATTTCTCTCTCTCTCTCTCTTGGACGATAGAATAAGAGGATTAGATCGAATTACTCTTATTCTATCCTATGTTTGGTGTTTTCAATTAGCCTGAATAGCTATATCTTATAAACCATTTATATCTTACCTATGTAGATATAATTTATACCAAGAGTGTGGTAATATATGATCAAGGACGAAGCCCATGTAGTCTAAGGCGGTGATAGCCCCTCCCCCCTAATTGAAAAAAAAAACATGTAATATTTAAAATAATTTTAAGAAAATTTCCTCAAATTTGAAAATATATATGTTTATTTAGTCCCCTTAAAAATTTGAACTTTTTTTAACATGTAAGATTTGAAATAATTTTGCGAATTTTTTTTTCTCTAATTTGAAAAAACTAAAATTTTCTTCTTTAAAGTTTCTCAACAATGATTTTAACTCCCTCTAACCTTTTTTCCAGACTTGGTTCTTGTATATGATTATCTTACCTAATCTTGTCTAGATATGATAATTTGACCAGTTCCGTTAGGGACCCATTCCTAATGAGACGGGTATGGAGTTGGCACGTACTGAAGATTGCTCCTCTTTAGCTTGCTGGAGCCTATGGTGAGCAAGAGGGAAAAGAAATTAAATTTAAGACAACTTAGATAGAGTTTTAGGTTGACTAAGGAACCTAGGCCTCCAAGAATAATATGAAATTAACAATTGATAGATATCCCTTTTATTCAGACTCCCTAACCTTATATAGACATCCATTTACAATTATTTGCAAGTTCATTGCCTAAAAAATAGAAAAAAGATACAACTTCTTCAATAGTAAAAGGAGAAGACTAATTCTTCCAGAGTATTGGGTCTTCTTAACAACTTAGACTTAAATTCCTCAAAATACTCCTATAGAATCTGTAAAAGATAACAACTCAGAAACTATATTTTATGAGCTAAAATATACTCAGCAGATACGTAACATCTCCCTCCCCTTTAAAAAAAAACATTGTCCTCAATGTCATGATCTGGGAATTATTTTTTCATAGCTGCAAGATCTTCTTAAGTAGCTTCAATTGGAGATAATCCTTGCTAGTGGATGAGAACTTCCTCTTTCCTTTTATGCATTCGGTGATCTAGAATTGCTTGCGGGCTAGGATAAAGAATATCATCTTCATTTTGCATAATAGGAAGTTCACTCTGTGTAGGAATCTTTTCACCAATCTTTTTCTTCAACAAGGACACATGAAACACTAGATGAATCCGTGACTCCTTAGGCAAGTCCAATCTATAAGCCATGACTCCTATTCTCTTGAGAATTTTGAGCGACCCATAATATTTATGAGATAGCTTGAAATTTTTCCTTAGTGATATTGATGTTTGACGATAAGGTTAGAGTTTGAGATAAACCCAATCTCTTTCTTCAAATTCCCTTTCTCTATGACTGCGTTCATACACCTTTTTCATGCGTGATTGAGCTTATTTGAGTATGGCCTACAACTCTTTAATGATTTGATCCCGATCCACTAATTGCCTCTCCACAGCTTCAACCTTAGCAATTCCTGGAATGTAGGACATTAAGGTAAGTGGTGGGTGACCAAATACTACTTCAAATGGGGTTGTTTTAATAGCTAAATGTCAGCTTGTATTATAGCAATACTTAACCCATGCTATCCATTTATTCCATTCCTTTGGTTGTGAACTTGTGAAACACCGCAAATACTTCTCTATTGTTCGATTAACCACTTCACTTTGACCATCAGTTTGGGGGCAGTAGGCCGAACTATAATTAAAATTAGTTCCATTCATCTTGAATAATTCTAACCAAAATATACTAGTGAATGTGGGATCTCAATCATAGACAATAGTCATAGGCATTCCATGCAACTTAAAAATATTATCAAAGAATATTTGGGCAACCCCAACAATCGTATATGGATGTGATAAGGGAATAAAATGAGCATATTTAGACAGCCTATCAACAACAAGCATAATTGTAGACTTACCCTTAGACAGAGGTAACCCGCCAACAAAATCCATGGATATATCCTCCCATACTCGGCTTGGTATACGAAGTGGCTAGAGTAACCCAGCAGGAGCAAGTTGTTCAATTTTGTGATGCTGACATGTGTCACATGCGGCGATGAGTTCCTCAATTTTTCTTCTCATACTCATCCAATAAGAATTTGCTCTAACTCTTTGTAGAGTTTTGTGATAACCTTTAAGGGTACTGCTATGAAACTGGCCAATAATATCTTTAATTAAGGAAGAATTTGTAGCAAGATAAATCATTTCCTTAAAAAAGATAACTCCATCTTTGAATTGTCATGGGCCCAATGCTTCACCCCCTTGATTCTTTGAATCAGTCCTTGCAATTTTGAATTAGATTTTACTTCTTCTTGGATAGCTTCCACCTAATTAGGAATTGGTTGAGTAATGGCTACCAACTTTCCTTCTTCCGTTTCAATATCTTCTTTTCTAGAGAGAGAATCTGCCACAATATTCTCTTTCCCTTTTTATAGTCAATAACAAAATCAAATCCCATCAATTTATATAACTACTTCTACTGAGTTGTAGTAGTAATCATCTAGCTCTACAAATACTTCAAGCTACGTTGATCTGTTCTCACTAGAAATTGTAGACCCAATAAATATGGGCATTATTTTGCACAGTCAGTACTAGTGCTAAAATTTCCTTCTCATATGTGGATAACAACAAGTTCTTTTCATGTAATGCTTGACTATAAAATGCTATCGGCCTATCTTGCATGAGAACAACTCCAACACCCGATCCACTGGCATCACATTCAACAATAAATTTGTTGGAGAAGTTCGGTAAAGCTAGCTAGCACTGGAGCTTTAGTCATAGATTTCTTTAAATTTTTAAAAGCTTCCTCAGTAACTGGTGTCTATATGAAAGAGTCCTTTTTTAACATGGTGGTAAGTGGTCCAACTATTTTTTCATAGTTTAGAATAAACTTTCGGTAATAGCCAGTCAACCCAAGGAAACCTCTCAATGCCTTAGGCGTGGTGGGCTTAGGCCAACTCATCATCACAACAATTTTGTCCAAGTCCATGGCAACTCCTGCATAAAAAATCACATGGCCGAGGTATTGCACCTCGCTTTGGCCAAACTGGCACTTTTCTTTTTTAACAAACAACTTGTGAGATCTTAGTACAGCCAAGGTAATTTTTAAATGTTGAAAATGTTCATCCCATGATTTACTATAAATAAGAATATCATCAAAAAATACTAGGATGAATTTTCACAAATAATTTCTAAATACCTCATTCATTAAAGCTTGGAAAGTAGATGGGGCATTGGTAAGGTCGAATGGCATTACCAAAAATTCATAAAGCCCATGATGCGTCCTGAAAGTCGTTTTTGTTGTGTCCTTCGGTACCACTCGAATTTGGTGATACCTACTTCTCAAATCAAGTTTTGAGAATACTTTTGCTCCATTTCATTCATCCAATAATTCATCAATAACTAGAATTGGAATCCGGTCCTTGATGGTAATCTCATTAAGAGCTCGATAGTCGACACACATGCACCAAGATCCATCATGCTTTTTCACTAAGATGACTGGTGATGAATAAGGACTGTTGCTGGGTTTGATCACGCTCATAGAGAGCTTCTTAGCCACCAACTTTTCTATCTCAGCCTTCTGATAATATAGGTAACGATAGGGCTTGACACATATGGGTCTCCTTCCCGCCATCAAGGGAATTTTGTGATCTTGTGCTCGTGGAGTTGGTAGGCATTTGGGATCCTTAAATATGTCCTGGAATGCTTCCAAAATATGCTATAATTGTGAATGTTGAAATCCAATGTCATCCATACGAAGTGGCGACCCAAGTGAAAATAATTGAAGCAACATCCCTTTTTTACATTTTTTTACTTCATGGCTGAATTTAAGATGCCCAATTATTTTATCCTCTGGAATGGATACACCATGAAGAACCACCTCGTTGTTAGCTACTTTGAACCTCATTTGTAATATAGCAAAATCCCATAAAATTGGGCCAAGTGTACGCAACCACTGTGTGCCCAACACAATATCATATCCTTCTAATGGAAGCAAATAAAAATCCACAAAAATTGGCACACTTTGAAAAAGTAATTTTACATTTGTGCACTTACCTGGACTGGATAATTTTTCATCCGAAGCGACCACAACTTCAAACCATCCTCCTTTATGAAGTTGTAATCCCATCTTTCCAGCAAGAACTTCATTCATAAAATTATGAGTGCTTCTCGAGTCTACCAAGATAGTAGTTGATATGTCCCCAATGACACCTTTTACCCACATTGTTTCTGGTGCTTATGTGCCTGAGATAGCATGTAGAAAATCTCTAGCGTCTCTTTGGAGTCTTTATAAGCGATTTCTTCTTCATCCATAATAATATCTCCATCGTCTTCTTTATAACAAGCTTCGACCATGAACAACGTTTTACACCGATGTCCAGGAACAAACTTCTCATTACAGTTATAACACAACCCTTTAGCACGTCGCTCTTGCAATTCGGCTGTTGACATTCATCGAATTGGAGGAGTAGAGTTGCTAGTTGTCTCCTTGTGGGTATGGAAATTTTTCTTCGAATCTGGTACTGAAGTAGTTCGCCGCTGTGCATGATTACGAACTTCGTATAAGCGAGCTAGGCTAATGGTAGAAGATAAAGATATAGGATGCCCAGATAGTACATCAGCCTTAATAGTGTCCTTCAATCCACTAATAAAACAACTAACTTGGCAGTTTTGAGGGAGGTATCCCACCTTAGATAACAACATTTCAAATCGGGTCTAGTAATCACGTACAGATTCGACTTGCTGCAACTTAGTTAATTCTTCGAAGAAATCTTGGAATTGAGTGGGGCTATACTAAGAATATAAACCATTGCAAAACTCTTGCCATGTCATCACATCCCTTTCTTGCTTAAGCAATTGGTACCACAACTAAGCGTCTCCCTTCAAATAGAAGGATGCAAGTGTCATGCGTTCGTCTTCCGGGGTTTGATGGAATTGGAAGAACTGTTCCACCCTACAGATCCAACTCATTGTGTCCTCATTGCCATTAAAACGAGAAAAATCGAGTTTGGTGAATTCTAGAGCATAGGATTGTTGCGACCCAATCTGGCGAGTTCCAATAATGTTGTCAGGTCATCCTCCATGGTTCAATAGTGGAGCCATTGAGTTCTCTCCTTGCTCAAGATTGACTGGAGTTGGAATGGTTCGTGAAGTAAGCTTATCAAATAGTTCGGTAAGCTTTTCCATAATCTATTTTGGACCAGTGGCAAGGGAGCCTACTTCGGTCTCCAACTTTTCCACTCTCTGATCCATGCCTTTGCTCTGATACCACTGTAGCACATACTGAGAATTGTTCCTCTTTAATCTGCTGGAACCTATGGTGTGCAAGAGGGAAAAGAAATCAAATTTAAGACAACTTAGATAAAGTTTTAGGTTGACTGAGGAACGTAGGCCTCCAAGAATAATATGAAATTAACAATTGATAGATTTCCCTTTTATTCAGACTTCCTAACCTTATATAGACATCCAATTATAATTATTTGCAAGTTCATTGCCTAAAAAATAGGAAAAAGTTACAACTTCTTCCACATTAAAATGAGAAGACTAGTTCTTCGAGAGTACTGGTCTTCTCAACAACTTAGACTTAAATTCCTCAAAATACTCCTATAGAATATGTAAAAGATAATAACTCAGAAACTATATTTTAGGAACTAAAATATAATCAGTAGATATGTAACATGGGTATTCATAAATGGGGTCGAGGAAGAGTCGGGAAATAGTCACCCCCATCCTATCCCGTTTATATATCAAAATTTTATTTTATCAATAAATCATACTATATAAAATGAGTTTTAAAGTTTCTTATATTAAATTTATATTTTTTTGTGATGTTATTTTTATAATAAAATTTTAATTTATTTAACAAAAAAAGTTGTGACTTATTTTAAAAAAAAATTGGATTTAAGACGAGATTAGAATAAATCATTAAACGGACGGTGTGAGAAATATAAACAGAGTGGAGTTGGGAAAAAAAGGATAATCCCATCCCACGCGGAACTGCCCATTGCCATTCTTAATTTCCTGTCCTTTATCGGGTCAACAAACTGGCCTTTGGGATGCGCTAAGCGTGAGAGTGAGAGGTTTGGGGTAAGACAAAGTTGGCGCATCTCGCGCCGCTTGGGACATTTTCGCAGATAGATAGCGAGCGTAGATCCGCTGTCTCCTTCTCATTTACCTGAAGAATCAGTGAGTGTGATAGATGAGCTCTTCGTCTCCTCAACGTTCTCGCAGTGGCGGTAATAATAGTAGTAGTAGCGGGGCCAAAGAGGAAAGACCGAGGTTTTTCGATGCCAAGGCGAAGAGCATGTGCTGGGCGAAAGCCGAGACAGTCCCAAGTCGACACCCGGAGAGGTGGCGTAAGGACGCCGCCGGCAACATTGTCTGCAAGCGCTTCTGCAACTGCCAGGGCTGCCTCTGCTTCGAGTACGATCACATCATCCCATACTCCAAAGGTCTCCCTCCAATCATTTACGCCAAATGCCATTTGTTTCTGGGGCCGTTACTCGTCTGCTTAATTTTGGGTCTCTTAATTTGCAAATTTTAGCTGCTTGAGTTCAGTCTTAAGTGGGTTTGTGATTTTTGGTTGATTACTTTTATGGGCTGTTTATCTTATTTACGAATTGAATTTATTATGTTTGCTTCATGTAAGTTACTTTGATTTGATTTTTTTTATATTGGGTTTGTTTAAGAATTGGAATTGTGTGTTGCAGGTGGTGAATCTGTGGTGGAGAATTGTCAGATTCTTCAAACCAGAGTGAACAGGTTCAAAGCGGACAAAGACCAGGTGGGCACTACTCAATTGCAAGGCTTCTCTTGTGATATCAAGTTCACTGGTGTGTTTGCTTCAATCCCTTCTATTTCTGTCTTGTGCTGGACTCTTTGTCTTTTTATTATCTATAATTTGTATTCATACAATGCTTTGTTTCTGAATTTTATAGATTTTTAGATCACACTTATACTGATTTTATGTTATCCCTAGGGATTATGCTTCAAATTTAACATGAATTAACTGGAACCAAGCAGCCAGGTTAGATTATCACATAGGTAATGCTCTAGGAAGCCCATTCACATACAGTTGGATGGGGATTGTAAAATTGGGATCTAAGAAGACGCGACTGAGGGAAGGAATGTTAAGCTGTTGTAAGTGCCCTGCCATATTTTAAACAGAAACGGAGAAGTTCAGTAAATACATCCGTAAGGTCGATCCTGGCAACAAACGGAGAGAGGGTTCATCTGCTGTGGTATTTATATGAAGATGTCAAATAAGATAGAGTTCTAAAACCTCACTGGAGGAAGTTAAGTTGGATATTTTAAATATGTATCAATGATATTGTGTGTTATTGGTATAGAATCAACCAGGCCTTACTATTGATGCTATACTAATATTACTTAATAGCTTGTTTGGAAGTTTTAGAAAGAAACAAAAAACGACAATTTAAAATAAAAGACAAGAAAATAAAAGAAGATATTCATCTTCACTTTTGTTTGAATATATATATATATATATATTTATTTATTTGATAGGTTCACTTTCTTTGAATATTTAGGAGAGAAATGAGAATAAAATCATTATTTCCTGTTTGAATACTCAATACTTAGTAGGAAAGAAAAGAAAAGAAAGTATATATGAATTATTTGACAATTATACCTTTTTTTATTTAATAACTTTCCTAATTTATAACTCATGCATTTAAGGGTAGTTTTAGTATTTTAAAATTTTTCTTTAAATGAACTTTATTTTCTCTCTAAATCTCTCCAAAATGGAGAAATTAGAGGAGTGACCCTAATCACATTTACTTTTTTTTTTTTTTTCATAATCTTCTCTTTTCTCTCTTCCATAAAAATTCAAACAAGAGAAAGTGGTATCACTCCATATGAATCTTTTATTTTCTCTCCAAATCATCCCATCCAAACAAGCTATAAATCATTTCATTCCATGCGATGGAATTTTTTTATTTTATGGATCCACAAAAACTCTATTCCATGCACGTACTCAAAATAGTTGTTTGAGAATAAACAAAAGCTAAACAAATATTCTTCTGAATCCTGAAGGTAAGGACACTCTCAGACTCCTTTTGCTTAGGTATCCTTTTTTTTTTTAGGAAAAAAGAAAGATAAATACAATTATATATATAAAAATAAGGGCCTTCAGCCAAAGGTGCTTCAGTACGATGGTTTTTAAGCTAAGGTCCAACCCTAATCTTATTAACCTCAAAAGCACTTTACTATTTTTTGACAAAAATTACCTCTCTTTGATAAAAACCTCACATTGCACTACAAATATATGACATGTCATCAACACACTTTTTTAAATTTCAAATTAAATAACTTACAATACATAAATCTGTTTTCAATAAAATTTATATATTTGAGTTCTAAAAATCGACATCTATCAAACAAGACCTATATTGCATATCAAATTCTTATAAAAAAAAGAGAGAAAATTATACTTAACATGAACTCATAAGGACAAATTATAAGTGGGATCAATAGTTTCAAAAAATTATACTTAAGTTGACACGGGAAAAAATAAATTACATTTAGGCTAAAAAATTTATACTTAAAAGTTAAACCGATAGTTCACTATGTGCTACCGGCAGGATTGATGGTAGTACATAGTGAACTGCTGGTAGCACATCAACGTAAGTGTAATTTTTTTTATAGTAGTTCATAGTGAACTGTAGGTAGCACATCAACCTAAGTACAAATTTTTTTCCGTGTTAGGTTAAGTACAATTTTTTGAAACTATTGAGCCCACTTATAATTTTCACTTGAGAGTTGATGTTAAGTGTAATTTTCCCACCAAAAAAAAATTCAATAGCAGACAAATTTCTCTGTCCTATTAAACAATGATTGTTCAATATCCATCCATTAATAAAGGCAATGTAGTTTCATCAAGAGTCCATTCATCAACTAGAGTAGCCAAATTCCTTACTTATGATATCAACCCAATTTTTCTACAATAAAGGAGAGCTCCAACACCCTATCACAATGCATTATAGTATGCAGCATCAAAAGTAAGATGACAAACCACATCTCCATTTATATCCAAAAAAGTGGTACTACCCGAGGCCCAAATCTTCATTGGCCTTTAATGGAGTAACTTTCGCAATATAAAAAATCATTTTCCTTGGTACTTCCACTACTATGACTTTATGGGTTTCATGTATATACACTTGCTAAGTAGTAAAAAATCATTTGATTGTGCATTTCAAATTGTTCTTTGAGAAGAAGTATTAATAACAAATAAAGAACAAAGAAATTTTATTGAGTAATTTATTTTGAAATTTCACTTTCCAACAAGCAAAGAAATTTCTATGTCTAATTAGACATTGAAAATTTACTATTTTTATTATTGGAATTAATTCATGTACTAGAAAGAGGCTTAAAATTGAAATTTTACCGTCCTAATATTTTTTTTTATCTTTGATAGATTTCTTTGTTTAAAATTTCTCTATTCAATTGGGCAGAAAATTCACTATCCAACAAAAGAAAAAATCTATTATCCAATTGGACACATAAATTTCTCTATTTTTTGTTATTATTGGAAAATTAATACCTCATAGATGTCACTTTCTTTTGCATATAATAACTTTATCCAAGGAACAAATTAGAAGAAAAATGACAAAAGAAGCACACTAACTACTTTCTCATAATCTACAAAAGGTGGGGATAATGTTTAGGTTTTTTTTTTTTAGGTGAGATAATTGAAAAACACCACCTCTAGTGATGGCATCCATTATAATTATTATATATTTTTTGATAGGTAAATCTCACAAACACACACACATACACCACTTTTTCCCTTAAGGAGACTTGAACCCTCAACCTCCTATATAAGGAGGTGGAGGAGGTACCAACCAAGCTCTAGCTTGTTGGTGATGGAATCTATTAAAATATTGTGCGTTTAAAGAATTTTCTCTTATCAAAGTTGGAAAATTAATTATAATGGTCAACTCCTTGTCCCCCTAGAGGTTTTGAAGCTCCCCAATCATTAACCCCTAACAATTCGCAGTTGATAGTGGCACAAATACCTATTGGGAGTATTCTTGTCTTTGAACCTCTTTATCGACTTGGATTTTGTGTGCTTCTAATACAGTGCCATTGACAACTCTACATGCTCTTGATACGGTGGGACATGCCGCATGAATCGAGCAGTTGGTGTTACAAATCCGATGACAAGAGAGCTTCGGGGGGAGGAGCATGCCCTAAAGAATGAGTGTTGAGATTCAACTGAGAAGCTATGGATATGGAGCAAAAAATATTTTTTCCCTTGAACAAGAATATTAATAATTTTTGATACATGACAATAGGTGATCTCAATCAAAACACAGTGACGAAGTTGCCATTACCAAAAACCTTATAGAGGAGGCAGGGAGGAAGATGACAACGAGTTGCCTTAGGTTAAATTGTTTAAAACATGTAAATAAGTATTTCAGGGGGCAAAAACATCTTAAAAAATAATTCTTAATGCCATGTCAACAAGTTTGGACTAAATCTCCAACACAAAAAGTTCAAAGTACTTTTGGGGTTAAACTATTTTAGCTTGGACCTATCTCAACTAAACAAAGCCTTGTCTTAATTATTTGGGTTGACTACATAGCTTGGACCTACCTATAAAAATAAAATACTATTTTAGCTTGGAACTAATCTTGTAGACACTTGTTTTGAGGGACTTTTCAATAATTAACTTTAAAAAATATGACGACTAACTTTTCTCAACTTAGGTGTCTCCAATCCCAATGTTTAGAGATTTGTGAATGGGTTTTCTATAGCCTTTTATATATATACTAGTCCCATGGCCCCATACTACGTGCGGAATATGTTAATTTTAACCTCCATTTTTGGCATAATAATTAATACTACTATTTAAATTTAGAACTCACATTTACATATGATATCACATGTTTTTCATTAAGGCCCAAGAAAATTGTTGTTAGTGTTGATGGTTAAAAATCCCAAAAAAAAAAAAAAAAAAAAATTATGTTAGAGTTGATTAATAATTCAAAAATATTTATAATTTCACACTTCAAAAATCAAAAGTCGCAACATGATATCACACTCTTTTATAAAAAAAGAAGAAAAGAATCATATTTTTCATAGCACCAAAAATGCATTTATAGTTGACAACTTACCTTCCACTTTTATACTTAAAAAGTCAAAACTTACAATTTAGTACCATTTTGTGCATATATGATTGAGAGCTTGAATATTCAATACATTATTAGGGCTTTCCAAGTCACTGCTAAAATTGCTTATTGGTAATTTACTAAATAATGTTTCACAAATTTTATTTTTCCATTGAGGCAAAAAAAAAACGTAGTTAAGTTGGTAGCTAAAAATCCAAAAGCTTGCCTAATTTCACACTTTAAAATTTAGGACTCACAATCTCATACTACTTTTTTATGGAAAAACAAAAAAAGAAACACGAATTATTTTTTTCACAATTCACAGTGCCAAAAGCAATCTACAATTATAGTTAATAAATAAAATTAGGAAATATCTCTTACTAATAATTAAATAAATAATGTTCACAAATAAAATAAACATAAAGCTTGATGTAAACATCCAAGTCAAAAAGACAACCATAAAAGTAAGCAAGCCCCTTCAAAATATTGATTTCAAACTTAAGTTGTCAACTAATAAATGAAAATTAAAAGAAGACATTTTTTTCACAATGCCAAAAACAATCTACAATTACAGTTAATAAATAAAATTAAGAAACATCTCTTACTAATAATTATGTAAATAATATTCACAAATAAAATAAACATAAAGCTTGAACATCCAAGTAAAAAAAAACCATAAAAGTAAGCAAGTCCCCCTTCAAAATGTTGGTTTCAAACTCGAGATGCCAACTAATAAATGAAAATTAAAAGAAGATTTGAAGAACTTACCATTCGTGCTGGTGATCTATTAATTGAATGTCATGTTAGTAATTAGGTTGGATGGAGAGGGTTATACAACTATCTCAGTAAAAATTAAAATCCTAGTGAAATAGGTAACCAAAACATGGCTGCCAGTTACAATGGACCCACCAAAACCCATCAAAGGGCATCCATTTTAAAGAGATGAGAGTAAAAAAATCAAGAAAAATCGGCGCAATAGGTTGTCAAGTATTCATGACGACGAACCTTCGTTTATATAATAAGTATAGATTCCTCCAATAGTCATCTTCTTAATTACAATAAGCACGTTAGCTAGAGAAATTATGAATGTTCTCAAGTTTTTTCTGGTCCCCCTAATAGGTTGTGTTTTGTATTCCTTGGTCACCTTTAAGATGGGATTTGACAAGTTTCTCTTCATATATGCTTGACCCGTCATGTTATGCATTGCAAGCCAAAATACAATTGCTCAAGGATAGAGTTCAGGTCTAGATACTACTGAATTCTCAAGAGCATACACAACCTTTTTTGGAAGACCACTAATAGTCAAGAGGCTTTACCATTTCAAGGTTTTAGGATCCTTTCAGATGACATTATACATCTCAAATCATACAGCTTTCATCAGTTTTTGTGGTTGTTCTTGGGCACTGTAGCTTCATTAAGGAGTAATGCAAAAACTGTTGTTTATTGTGTATGGGATGATGCTGCAATAGGGTAGGGTGACAAATGGCATACACTGTGTATCAAATGGCATACACTGTGTATCAAATGGCATACGATAGTATTTATTAGTTTGCTAACAACTGACATAAATTGCCTTTTAAACCCCACAATTTCCCATCTTTTTTCCAGATTAGTCTATTTGACTGAAGTAGGGTGTACTCAGATCAATTCCTTTGGAAAATATATCCAAACCTCTAATCCTATGGTGTTTAGATGACACATTTTAAGCTTTAGTCTATTTGTTATCATTGTGAAATTATAATTACAAAATATTGTGATTATGTCCATTGACATATTAGATATTGCTAAGTTGCAGAACAATGTTGTAATGTGTTTTTGTATTCACTAATTATCAAAGATATATTGCAAATATTGCAAAATATCTAAAAATACATCAATACAAAAATATATCGCATAGATTTCCATGGAAAGCCCCAATTTGTTGACAAATTTGGATACTTTGCAAGATTTTTCACAGAATAAATTTCAAAGATATAGCATATATTTCCAACCTTCCTTTTGGCTTGTTACATTGTTTTTAACGTTCTTGCTAGTGGTTTTTGGCCCTCTCTCTACCTCTCTCATGTATACACATTTTGTTGAGGGATCTGTTTACACCTGGTATATAAATAAGTTATTTCCAACCATTCTTTCAGCTTTTTACATTGTTTTCAGCATTGTTGCTAGTGGTTTTTGGCCCTCTCTCTCTACCATATATACATATATATATATATATATATTATGATGAGCGATCTGTCTAAACCTGGTATAAACATAAGTCATTTCACACAAGTCAATAACCCAACAGTCGGATTGTTAAACAATGAATTCTATAAACATGTTTAGGGGGTGTAAAATAACTTCTTTTTTTTTTTTTTTTATCATATTTCATGTTTTATATATATGTATGTATGTATGTATTTATATATGCTTTATCATATGTATTTATAAAAAAATAGAAGGAAAAGAATCAGTACTATAAAGAATTACTAGGGATATTATAGGACTCAAATATATATATATATATATGTATGTATGTATAGAGAGAGAGAGAGAGAACACCACATAGGAACTCAATGTGGTACCTCCCTTTGAAGTAAGTTACATTAGACTTCGTGTGCATATCTCAATGGCATAATTATATTTAAAACTTATATATAATTCTGGAGTAGTTAAATTTTTTTTTTTTTTTGCAAGTAAAGTAAATAAAAAAAGGCTCAAGGGGGCCAAACCCACTAATTACAAGGGCAAAGCTACAAAATTATTGCCTAAGGACCCCAAAAAATTAACTAAGAACCTACCTACATTGGAAAGCCCTTTGACCCAAAAAGTAACAGCTGCAAGAAATTGTCTTTAAAAATAGAGGACTGCTCTACCCGTTAAAAAAAATGCCTATTTCTCTCTTTTCAAATGCTCCACATAAGGCAAACAGTCACCATCCTACTACAAACCCTTTGTCTTCCCCCCTCCCCCAAGCCCTTCCTCCCTTCGACCCCAAAAGCAAGTCTTTCACTGTTGCAACCCACTAATTACAAGGGCAAAGCTACAAAATTATTGCCTAAGGACCCCAAAAAATTAACTAAGAACCTACCTACATTGGAAAAGCCCTTTGACCCAAAAAGTAACAGCTGCAAGAAATTGTCTTTAAAAATAGAGGACTGCTCTACCCGTTAAAAAAAATGCCTATTTCTCTCTTTTCAAATGCTCCACATAAGGCAAACAGTCACCATCCTACTACAAACCCTTTGTCTTCCCCCCTCCCCCGAGCCCTTCCTCCCTTCGACCCCAAAAGCAAGTCTTTCACTGTTGCAGGTGTTGAAAGCTTGATATACATTGTTAGCCCATTTTCTAACAGCTAAAGCTTTTAGAGCAACTGGTGATCTAACATGGT
The DNA here is from genome assembly GCA_008638375.1 of Nyssa sinensis. Taxonomy (NCBI): domain Eukaryota; kingdom Viridiplantae; phylum Streptophyta; class Magnoliopsida; order Cornales; family Nyssaceae; genus Nyssa; species Nyssa sinensis. Next base: position 13,072,499 of record CM018035.1, on the reverse strand, counting down.
ATTAGACCCTTGATGATAAGGGAAGTCTTGGGTTCAAGTCTCTCTATTTGTATTTATTCCCCATTTGCATTTACATTCTATTCTCTTTCGCTTTTGTCTGTGATTTCTTTGCTTCTTCACGTGCAAGTCCGGGGTCGCACGTGAGGGGGGAATGTTGAGAGCTTAATATACATTGTTGACCTATTCTCTAACAACTTAAGCTTTTGGAGCAATTAGTGATCTTACAGCAGGAAGTACCCAAGAGATGCCGAATAAGGAGAAAATGTGGTACTAGCAATCCCTTGCTACCAAGCGATCTACCGACTCAGCTTCACTCTTACACATATAATATCTATTTGTCATTCGAAAACCCCTTTTTTGAAAATTCTTTATAGTCAGGATAGCCCCCCAAGTCGCCTCCCAAGCAAAAAGGGCCACCTTTGAAGGGGCTTGAGAATGCCAATTTAACTTCCAAGAAAGTCTTACAAAAATAAATAACTTCCAACGAAAGTGATGCTCTCCCTGCCCCACCATAAGTTTAGAACTTCACTGTGAGAATCAGCTACATTACACATGCCTTAAATGTATCCTATATCTTGTATTTAAAGAACTTTTATACATTACAAAAATCATATAAAGTCTTTTTTCAGTCTATATCTCTACATATTTGTTTTGCGGATAAGTGAACAGGATAATTTTTGTCTAGCATTATCCTGTGTTTTGTTGCACTAGTAGGCTAGTCACATAGGAATGGGGCTTTAATCATGATATTTTTTATTAAGTCCATTTTAACTTCCAAAACTGGATTTTCTCACTCTCTCTTCTATGAAAAAGGGAATCCAATGTTGGATTTTGGATTGGATTGGATTGAATTAATAGTGAGACGTCCAACCTTCAATCCAGCCCTCATCCAAACACAAGAATAGGATTATTTTTCCATGGATTACATATGCTTGATTTTAATAAATAAAAAATTGATAAGTATTACACATGCCTAAATTATTAATCCAGTTCAGCTTAATGCATTCTGGCAGCCAATATGGCCTCAAGTCTCTAACCTTTTCCACCACCAAGCATTAGCTTGAATGGTATTACCTCCACCTTCCATAGAGGAGGTTGAGGGTTCAAGTCCCAATTGGGACATAGTGGTGTCTTACCTATCAAAAAAAAAGAGTCTCTTACTTTTTCCAAGTACAGTTGACCCTCTTATAATTTATATTCAATAAGTTAATAATATCTAATAATTAATAAATTTTAAAGGAACCAACTTGATTTTATGGTGGATAATTAATAATTCTATTATCTAATAATTAATACTTTTTTGAAAAAAAATCCTTTATAACATTAATTATAATAGAGATAAAACAGTCATATATATACTTATATATATTTTATTTATGGGATGTTTTGATAATTATATTTATTAATTTTATATAATTAGAGTAAAAGTACTGTAAGTTGAAAAAATTACGACATAGCACATTTAGGAAATACAACTTATTTAGTTCAAAAGGACATTGAGAGTTTTTTTAATAACTAAAGTTGAAATATTATATTTATTTTTATGAAAGCTTGAAATGTCATTGAAAAGTTACATATAAGTTTTTTTTTTTTGGCACCGAAAGTCATATAGAAATAAGGAACATTTTTTGATTAATGAAAGTATATGAAAACTTAATAATTCATAATTCTAATAATTAATAAATTCTCTGTCTCCCATGCTTACTAATTATGAGAGGGTTGCCAGTATATCTCTTCGAGGAAAGACCAAAATCATTGCTTTCTGGTTTGAAAAGAGCATTTAATGTCCTCTTTAATTAGAGATGGTTTTACCTGCTAGTCTGTTGCTGCCTTGTGTTGCATTGCAGTTTCCAGTGGTGAACTATGAAGTTGTAAGTTTTACCCTTGGTATGTTCAAATTTGCTCAAAAGTACCCCTTAAGTCCAGTACACAGTGACCAAGAGCTTCCACTCGAGACAAGTTGATTTTGAATTTAGCATGGAGGGAGGGAGGAATGTTGGTGGCTAATTTTTTATTAACCTAATTATCACTTTGGTGAGATAGCTAATTTAACCCAAATGATCGTATAATATGAAGAAGAAGACGACGATGAAGAATATAGTTGAGAATGTGATGAGCTGTACTGCTGATGATTTTTTTTTTTAGGAACTCTAAAAACCTTACAATGTTAGAACTCCAGGCCAAGTGTGTCCAATCTTTTGGCCCACCTTGGGGTTTTGTTGGTCTCAAGCTGTGCACAAGTTGCTCCCCAATTCTCAAACTCAAAATTTCTTTGCTCACTTGAATTACTACTTTACTTGTAAAGGTTTTGATATCCCTGCAGTTGTAACGTTTGTTTAAACCTACAATGACATCACCATGTTCTTCAAACTTGCAGATAAGGAGCTTGACATAATTGAAATGGCTGTTTATGGTGATGTAATCCGGCCTGGAAACCAATGTCGTTGCAGAACTGTTGCCGAAATGCTTGGCAAATACAAATCCAAAGACCACATGGCTGCCTGCAAATTGCCTTATAACGACGAGTCCTCGTAAAAGGCTAAGATTTCGGACTCAGGTGTAGGAGTATGTGGGAAACCAAAATTTATTCACATTTCTCTAAATCAAATAGATTCTCAATGTACCTTCTGGGCTATTGCCAGAATTTGTCAATGAAAATGCTGAACCAAAAGTATATTGTTGTGCTTTAGTGTTATGAAATTGTGTTCATTTTGAATGTGCTTCCCCTTGAATGTTGTTGGATGACAATAATATGAAAAAAATTTCCGGGGCCCAAAACTGGGAGGCTTTGTATGCAGTAGGGAATAATATCATTTCTTCTTAACTTGGCAGATACGAGGAGAACCCTACTCTGTCCTTGTCGGCCCCGGAGTAAATTCTCTATCCCGCCAACTCAACACCCAAAAACAAGGCTTTTCTGTAGCCTTTTGCTATGGATGGGAGGGATGGTCCCAATGTTCGATCTAGAGACTTTCCAAGTCCTGCCAGCAGTGCCCCTGGGTCTGTCAAATTTTCACTCCGTGTTTCTAAAATGACCCAATTAGGGTCGCATGCTGTTCATTTGATGGGTAAAATGCAATGAAACACCTTTTCTAATTAGATTTGGTTTGGTTCATAGGTTTAATGGGGGAAAGAAAAATTATGAGAGAATTTTTTTTTCCTTTTCTTTCTCCTCATTAAATTTGTAAACCAAACAAATTCTTGAGAAAACGTGTTCTCCTGTCAACCTTCAAATACTAAAATGTCAAACCCGCAAGAAGAACTAATTTGGACAGCATCACGCACACAATTTGCGTGATGATCATTATACCCCTTAGAAAAAGATGTTTTTTAAGTGATCAAAAAGTCTAATGTCTAGAAGGGTTGGTCTTCCCTCAAGTCGGCCACTCAATTCAAATAAACAAATGTGTGCTTGTTTGTTAAACAATACTCTCTGTATTATAGTGTGTGTGTGAGTGTGAGAGAGAGAGAGAGAGAGAGAGAGAGAGAGAGAGAGAGAGAGGATCCCAGAGAAAAAGGTAGAATAAAAGGGGAAATGGGTTGCAGACCCGTGAATAAAGCTCAAAATCCTCTCTGTATATCATTAGTAGACCACTTTTAAGCCTCGATGGAATAAAAAGGGGGCTAAATAAGATCCTATGAGGTGAGCTGAAAATACTGCTGGATACCTGGACTAGAACTTGATACCCATTACTCTTGGTTTTCTACCTTCAACCACACAGTCAGAAATAATAAACACACGCACACACACACACACATATAATAAATACATATAAATCTATATGTATACTTGGAGATTGATACTGCTAGTATAGGAGGGACAATCAAGCTGGAAGACCAAATCATATTTAGTAGTGCTTGTAGTAGTATTATTTTAACAGTAAATAAGGAACCCAAGTGGGCAAACATGCCAATCTTGGCAAGTTTGGATTCTCTATTTCATCAAGTAATCCAATGACCAAAATCATAGATGTGTTAGGGGTCAAGATATTAATGCAAGCATAGAAATAATATAGTTAATTTTTGTTGAGAGGGTGGCTAATCATTCACCATTATTCAATAGACAAGCATTTGTTAGTGTTAGTGTTATAAAATGAACCAAGATATTCGAACCCAAGTTGTTATTAATTTAGTTAAAAGCTCGTTCAAAATCAATTCATGAGATAAACAAACAAGTTTAAACATATTTTAAATTTTGTTAATTTATTGAGTTTAGCTAGAACTCTACTCGATCAGCTAATAAGAATTTTAATACAATATAAAAAATCAAGTTATCAGTACGATTAAATCGATTCATTGCTTTTCTAAGGGCTCGAAATATAACGAGTTATGCTTGATGAAATTACTCAAAAATGTTAATCTTGATCTAATAATTTGAAGTTGGTTAATTTTGGAGAGTAAGCTATTACTCGACTCGACTCATCTCATCTCATCTCGTTTCTGATCTTAGCACTAGTGTGAATTATATAAAGCTAATTATGTGTATAATTCGCACGGGTTACCAATCAAAATGATTGCTAAATGTCAATTTTGCATGTTCATGGCCCTCCAATTTATTTACTAGAAAATATTTTGACACCATCTCACAGAAAAGTAACCTTTTACCATTACTTGATCACATTTGCTAAATGCCCATAGTTGGCTGTCAATTTAATTCATGGCCCCTTTAGTACTCTTGGCCCTTGTGGCAGAGTTTGTGTACTGATTGTTCAAAACATGGTCATGAATATCAAATTAATTATTTCACCAACTAAGAGGAAACTAAGCTATAATTTTAAAATTGCCCCCTTTAGTGTGAAAAAGTGAAGTTGTTGGACAATGATGGGCTGCCCACACCACTAGACCTACCTTTGACCTACCCACCTTCTGTGTGTGTGTGTGTGTGTGTGTGATGTCCATATGGTATATTAAAATTGGAAAATGTTGGTTTTGGTAGAGTTAAATAAATAAATATCTTCATTTAAAAGTAGGTTTGTGCCAACTGTAGCTAAGCATATCTACAATGACTCTTAAGCATCAGCCCCAAAAGAAAAGGACCATACACAACCAGACCCAATTATCCTCTTACCACTTTTCAAACCCAAGGTAGACTTCTTGCAATGCACTGATTTAAGAATGTAATTAGGTGTCCATCCCATGGTTGATTATTAAAGCAAATCCATTCATAGAAGAAAAGGGAATAAATAAATATAAAAAAACGTTGTCGCTCAAAGTTTATAGCCAACCTTTTAATTAAGCCAAAGTACAAGCTTGACTAATCTTCTTTTCTTGGTAAAACAAGGTTTAGTGCATTTTAAGCTTAAACAGCTGTTTTCTTCCTGGCTTTTGTTGAACATATCTTATGCTCAAAACAGCATTAATGTCATAGAAATTATTCCAAAGAAGAATTTTCCTTAAATTTATATATATATATATATATATATATATAGAGAGAGAGAGAGAGAGAGAGAGAGAGACTTCGTTTGTTTACGTTTTCAAAAACAAATTTTTAATTTCAAAACGCAGGATACGCGTTTGGTGAGCTATTAATTTTAATTTTTTTTTAATTTTTTATAATTTATATTATCATATTTAAATGCATTTTCACAGTTTTTAAAAAATTAATTACAAAATTCTTAGAAATATTTTTCAAAAAACTATATCTGAATTACTATCCAAGCGCAGATTCTCTCTCTGTTAGTGTATTTAGCACTTAAAAAAATTATGAAAAATTAATGTTTTCTTTTATCTATAAATTGTGTTAATGGTTAATAAGTATTCAGAGGTGTGACTGAGCGGTAAAAACATTAAAAATAAAATTCAAGCGTCTCGAGTTCGAATCTTCTTTGTGCCGATCGTTGACAGCTAAAACTTAAAGAATGTGCCTAACTGTCACAGGAAGAGAGATTTAATCTAGTGTGTGTAAGTTGACCCATAATACTCTCTTACCGATTCTTCAAAAAAAAAATCGTGTTAAGGTTAATGACATGCCATACATTCTTAACAGCACATTTAACAAAATAAACTTTTAAATCACCCACAATATATATATATATATATATATATATATATCTGTGTGTGTGTATGTGCATGTGTATGTCACTTTGGATTCACCAAAATTGCAGTCTCTTTTTATTCATCAAGATACTCTCCCTTGCACAGTGCAAGCGGTCTTTAATTATAAGTTGAGGGATTGTTGCTTTATTTTGTCATTTTATTGTGAATGAGTGCAATTCATGAGTAGTCTTGTACCTCGAGAAAGATACTGATTAGGTCATGGGAGGCAGCAATCATGGCTTAATAGGAGAGTTGAAGTAGTGGTAGAACACACCACATGCCAATTGCTAAAAGAAGGTTTATATTACAGCAAATCTACCCAAAAAGTGCAACTACTTTTAAAAGGGAACCCTAAGTGTTAATCCTGCGTATATATGTTCATTGATATTTGATAGATCACATGTTTTTGGGGTTGCTATTTCCACTTTAGGGTTTTTAAGACACATTTTCTTTTTAATTCACTGTCTCCACTGGCCTTTTACTCACTTAGTTGGATTAAGCGTAAGCGCCCTTTGGAGATTTTTTAAAGTACGAAAAAATTGATTTATTACTTTAGTAATTTCATGATAGTGGAAGTAGGAGTGTTAATTTATGTTAACGTGTCGTATTCAGATTATATCAAGACATAATTATTCAAACACTTATGAAAACCCTAATTCGACGATTAACAAAAATTCAAAATTAACTTGTTTATTAATCGTGTTAATCTATTTATAACATTAAATAAAGATGAAGTCTGGATACTGAAGTAATTGTATTGCATTAAAATTCAACCTTATCTTCATCCCAACTGATATACCATAAACAGACACACCAATCAGTTTGAGACACGTGTGCTTATCAGATTAACAAATCTCGATCCTACAGAGCTCATATATTTCGGTCATACAGAACAGCTACAAGCCTTCGGGGTATTCTCATATATGTCTATCATACAGAACAGCTACAAGCCTTCAGGGTATTCTCATATATGTCTATCATACAGAGTAGCCATAAGCGTTCGGGGCATTCTTATTTATATATCATTCAGAACCGATGAACTCGGTCATACAGTACAGATGAAGCATTCAGGATATTCTCATGTACATCGTCCAGACCTCCTGTTCTGGACAGTATTTATTCGACACTGCATATATGGTTTCCTTAACACTCGTTAAGCGGGGAATAAGGAAACAGCCTTCAACACGGAAACTACTATCTATGGTTATCTCCATCTACGATTCAATGCTCCACAAGGTAACTGCAAATCTCTGATGATCAAATCCCGATATTCGTGGCGGCAAAACCTAATCAAAATTAGGAGAACCACGGCTTATATATTAAACCCTAGAGGTACGCTTTGGATTCTTATGCTCATTCTTTGACTTTCAATACAGTCTTTCAATTCCCTTACTTACTTAAGCATCGGAGCGGCTACCGCCGGAGCCAATCCGGTGGTCCTCTGATCATCTTTCTAAGTGTTCTACAGGTCGCGGAGCCCTCACGTGTTGCGAGTCAAAAAGTGCAGCATCACCAACTAATAGATATCTCATGTGAGAATGAGCTTTCTATACTCTTAGGCAGCCTTTTATAAAAGATGTTCAAAAATTTACAAGAGAAGCTAGAGGTGTGAATTAAGAAGATAGTCTTTTCTAGGTGTGCAATCAATAAGATCATTCATGGAAAATGTTACAATTCGGAGGGAAACTGGATCACAGGGGCTCATCCCCATTCAAAATATGGTTCCATTTGACCATATTATCCCTTTTCAAGAATTTATTTTTTGACACTTGATTTTCAATTTTCCTCTTTTAAAAAAGACTTCTTTGAGTATTATATATATATATGTATGTATATATATGTGAACAAAAATAAAAGTTATATTAATTTCATAATTTTCAATTGTATTAATCAAAATAAAACAACAAATTAATTTGGTAATGATACCCATGCTAGTAGGTTTAACAATTTTACTTTGGATTTAAAAAAAATAAATCATTGGAAAGATGTTGCAGAGAGATTAGACAGTAGTCAATACATGACCCATAAATGATTCAAAATTGAAATGAATTGAATGCATTTAAAAGCATGCATGTTTCAATAATTTATAAAAATATAAGTAAAAAATATTTAAAAATTCTTAAAATAAAATTTTTAATTCAAAAAATCCATGATATATTTTTTATATCTAAAAGACCCAAAAGAGAAAATTTTAATACAAAAAAATCCAATTGTTAACTTTTATCTTAATACCGTTAAAAAATATTACTAATTAGACTAAAATAACATTCAAGACATATTTTAAAAAATACTAAATAATTTATAAAATAAAATTTTCAATTAAAAAAAATATAATATTTTTTATTTATCTAGAAGGCCTAAAAAATAAATTTTCACTTCATAAAATGTTATGATTTCTAAACTTTTTTCGGATTAAAGAAGTTATTTTATATATTTTTTAGAATTTTTTTTTCTAAAATATATCTTGAAGGCTATTTTAGTCTAATCAGTATTTTTTTAACAATGTTAAAATGTAAGTTAATAATTGGACCATTGTATCAAAAGTTTTTTTTTTGGATCTTTTAGATATAAAAAACATATCATAGATTTTTTGGATTAAAAAATTTATTTTAAGGACTTTTTAGTATTTTCTCAAAATATAATTTATATTTATACATACATACATACATACATATATATACATATATATTATATGGGCAAATTGTAAAAATGGAAAAAAATTATGACAATTATGTACCCGAAAACAATTGAGTCATGTTGGGCATTGTACAGTGCTAAGGAGCTAGGTTTAGCAGGCTCCTTCAAACCTTGAATGGTTTATATATATTGTACAAAATGACCTACCATATTATAATTGGCAAGTTATCTTCTCTGATTAAATTGTGATTTTGAAAACTTCTTGGTGACTGGTTTGATATAAATGCATCCATCTCTTGTTACTTTCTTAAACATTTCTAAACATTAATAAATTTTGCTGTCACATCATTTAGAATACAAATTTTAGTACCAAAATTTAGAACATATAGCATTACTCTAAATAAAAATAAGATTGCTACTTATATTACCTCCAGGCAACTAATTAAGCACTTTAAGATGGTATAATACTATTCACAACCATAAAAATAGAAAATGCTATTTGAAATCAGAGGCATATGTAGGCGGGGACAAGTGCCATGGACCTCCTCAAAAATTTTGATATTATACTTTTTACCTCTAATTTTATTAGAATGTTTTAACAAAATAGAATTTGGCCCCTCCAAAAATTTTAATATTGTATTTTCTATTCTTAATTTTGTTAAAATATTTAAACAAAATAAGACTTGGCTCTCCCAAATTTTTTGATATATTTATATCAACTCTTCTAAATTTTAATATCTTCAATTTGGCCTCTCCTTACTAAAGTTTCAGGATCTTTTACTATTTGGCTATAAAATAGTTGCATAACTATTTCAAAATAGAAAATTAAGTTTTGTTGAACTAAGTTGAGTTAATTACATTCGTAATAAGAAACACGTCATTTTAGGCCAAGTACAAAGTGGAGATCGAACTTGAAATCACAGGACCTATCAATCAACAGTTGATTGATGGATTAAGATAGTAACTCTCAGTATGTCAAGATTGCAAGTTTTAATTCGATTCATTTTGTTTGCTACAATCTACATAGTGCCCCCCCCCCCCCCCCCCCCCCTCTTCTTTTTTCCTTTATTTTTTTCTTCTCAGTGTTTGGGTATGCAAGGAAATAAATAAAGAAAGATTTCCTACAAGTGTCCTGGCTATCAAAACATGAAATCATGACATATATGGTAAAAGCAATTCATGGGTTGGCAAAATTATAGATGTATAAGTTTTCCAATAGTTTACACCATGGACTGGACAAAAGGAGAAATTTTTAGACCCTATGCTAGTGATTAACAATGATGCTCAATGGGACTTGGAGGAGAGACATGCAATCATCTACAATAATATGTGTACAATTGTGATACATATGTCCATTATTTTTAAATAGGTGGAACCTCTTTGGAGGCATCCAACTCTAATTCTTGTAATTTTCTATATAAACTAATCTGTCTTTTATAATATTATCAACTAAAAGGTAGGCATGTTAAAAATGCCTTTCAATAAAATGGTACTCTTGTCGAAATCGCCTTAAAATAAAAAGATAGTGTTACTAAAAGCTTACACGTTTAATTTGAAGGTCCTCTTGCTAAAAACACTTTCAAATAGTTGAAGGTACTGAAACTGAAAGCGCTTTTAATTTGAAGCTAGAAGAAAGGGTTTGAATTTGAAATGCATTAACATTTAAAGGTGCCATTAGTAAGCACGCCTTTTTTAATTATGGGTCTTCCAAATACTTTCTAAAGGTCTTGGGTAAACAATTATTTGTTAAAAGGTCATGACAATTGTAATTGTGAATGTGAGGAAAAAATTCTCCACAAATAAGTGTCCTCCTACAAGAAAAGAAAAAGACTATTAGAGCTAGTCAATGGGCACAGGTGTAGTGTCAGCCAAGGATTTTCCGACGTTCAAGTTAACACAATGCTAGTTTGGAAATAAGAGGTTGAAGTAGGAAGACGAATACCAAGTTTGACATACCTTCGAACTAAAGGTCTTGGTATTAAAATAGTTGGTAACAATGCGGATATGGCTCTTTTGATCTTAACTTATTCCCCTAAAGTAGGAGAGTATCATGTCATGGTTGGCGTAGTGCATGGAATTTCACTTCTTGATTTGTTGGAAGATCGGAATCCCGCTCAATAAGCCTATGAACGGGTTAGAATTGGTCAATCCTACTTTCAGTCCAGAGTAATACCATGAGGCTGGCTAATTTACCCATGATGAGAGGAATGGCAAGAGGGGTCTGGGAACTTCTGCGCGGGCCCCTCCTCTACTCATTCACTATTCTGCTAGGGTATTTTGATCATTTAATCCTGATATAAGCCAAATGTTGCCCTTAGAAGTAAGGGTTGATTTTATGCCCGTACAGTGAAAAGGTTGGAAGATTTGGCCAAAGAAGGTAACACTACATGTTTTGTTTTGTTCCAGTTTGAGTTTTGAATCCTTTTTGTTCTGAGCTAGAAAGATCACATGCTAATTATTTCCTTAAACATGGTTTTATCTCTTTCGTCAAATTAACTCTATATTTGCTAATTTTCATTGGCTTATCCTGGATTAGGTTTACCAATCAATATGGTGAAAACAAACTTCACCAACATTTGTCTATTAGTTTGTTGAAACTTGTACAGTTGAAAATTTCACACATAATTGATTAGCCTATGCAAACCTAGTTCACGTAAGTTTGGTTGAGCTTCACCTAATCCAACATCAATTTGGTGTTAAAATTCAAGTCCCATAACTTCACTTCTCCAATTTAGCCCACTTTTCTTTTGCCAACTATTTGGGAGTTCTTTAAAATGGGTCAGATCAAGTTCACTCCCATTAACTAGTTTTTGAAAAAAATAAACCCTTTTTAGCTTGACTTTGCTCCGGTTTTAAAGTATTTTTAAGAGCAAATGTAAACTTTCGTACTACTACTAAAAACTGGTTTGAAAAATTAAACCCTTTTAGTTTTGGAAAAAGGGTTCACTCACATAGACTTAGTTTTTTGAAAGAAAAAAAATTAAACCCATTTTAGTATGACTTTCCTCAGGTTCTAAAACATTTTAGGAGCAAATGTAAATTTTTGTACAACTACAGATACTTACTGTAAAATTACCAGTTGCTCTAAAAACTTAAACCGATAGAAAATAAGTTGAACAATATATATTAAGTTGTTTTAACACCCTCCCTCACGTGCAATACACCAATGTATATCAGGCAATTTTAACACTTACCAAACATTAAAAGAAAAATATATCACAAGTTCAGGTTTTAAACGATTTCATTTGTTTTGACTTTTTTCAAAGCAAGCCATTGGGAAGTCTTTTGAACTTGTTTTCTATGAAAAAAACATATTTTTAGAGTGATATATATTTGTCCCCATAAAATGAAATATGATGTACTCAAGGGTAGAGGTATGTGCTCAAATTTTGAAAAACCCTCCTCAGAAAAAATTCTAGCCCCCTCAAAAAAATTTTCTGGCTCTTCCCTAGGATGTACGACCATTTGCATGAGCAGTGTGTTTTAATTTGGAATGAAGTTTTCTTCTTAGGCCTGGGTGGGGTGGCTTTCTAGTATTTATTACCCTCTCCCACCCTTTTTAAGAACTTTTAAGTGTCAAAGCTGTTAGTAATCACTGATCCTACATGAATGGTCCCAAGACTTCCCACTCCCAAATGCAAAAGTAGTCCCTCCCATCATTTTTCTTGGGTAAATGTCCCTCCTCCATCATTATATATACGTACACACATCTATCATCTGTAACATCTATAGATTCTAATTTCTGAACAGCCAAAAACATTCTTTCGTGTATTTAGAATCTTTTTCCCTCATGAATAGTTTTAGGGATGGCAATGGAAATCTAAGGAGCAACATACTCATCAATGGCTAGAGCTATTGCCAAAGCAACTTTTGCTATTGTTCTTCTCTCAAGATATTTACTTTAACAATAAAAACAGTCATTAGCAAAAACCCAAATTACTTTGGCAATAGGAACACTCCAAATATTTTCATAATTACAAGATATTCTATAGAACTCTTTTAACTTTTTTACATTTTTGCCTTTCTTGTACTTATGGTCTAGACCCTGTAATTTTTTTCAAAATCTTTATTCTGACAAATAGGAATATTTTAATAATTCACCCATATTCTTTTAATTGAAAAAAGAAATCTAAATAAATAGGCCATAAGGAAACAGAAAAGACTGGTTGGTGAGTCCAGCTTGCTTGCTTGTGTCATGCCCCAAGAAAATAGAGATGAAAGTCATGGCAGTGGAAAGTGCAAGTGAAAAAACAATTGCAGCATGGTCTCCCAAGTCCAACATAGAGTCGCAGAGACGCAATGCTTGTGTCATGACATGCACGCTTTTGTCCAGTCAGTGGGAGTGGGGCTCGGCCAACTTTAATTGTGTGTCCAAAGGAGTCATGAAAGTAAAGAAAACTCGTATGTATGAAGTGGGAACTGGAAATGGTTAAGAGAAAAGGATGTGGAAAAGGGGCAAAGAAAAAGATAGCTCATCTACTCTTCTTCACTCTTTTGAATTTTTATTTTATTCCAAATCCTCTTTCTTATTCATATCTCTTACATTGTGTTTTTAACTTATTTTCCAACTGTCTCTTTGTTAAAATCAATTTTTTATTTTATATATATAAATTGAAAGCTTTTCTTTTTCCATGAATAAGCAACTTTTAGAAAGAGAATTTAAACATGTAGTTTTAACCTGAATCAAAGTCTTTTGTTTTCATGTCTTTTAGAGTGACAATGTAAAGGTGAAGTTTAAAAAGCAACGTCTTTTAAAAATATATTCAAAAATTAACAAACACAGATGTCCTACTTTGAGTGACTTGACCATTAATGTCTCTTGCTTAAAAAATTGTTAATAGTCAGCACCTATTTAGTGGTTTTTTTTTTAGGGAGTGGGAGGTGGGTGGACTCTACTCAAAAGTCAGAAACAGTGTTTCGAGCCAGAAAAATTGCAATAACAAAATTTTAATGCTATTTGGCTAATTATTTCAAAATCACCTTCTATTAAATTTCGGTTGCAAGTCGAGGGTTTTTTTTTTTTTTTTAATAAATTAAAATAAAATTGTTTCTCCAAATGATTTTCACATTTTATAAGTTATACCCCTAAAATTCACCACTTATATGCATATAGAGTAAAAAGAGAAATTCACAACGACTTTTACTTAATTTTTATCAAACATTCAAATAAAAAAAAATAATTCTTTAAAATTAATATTTCAGAATTTATTTTTTAACAATCAATTCTTAAAAATTCATTTTTCAATAATCACTTATCAAAAAAATCCTTCAATAATTAATTTTAAAAAATTTAAAACTCTCGAGACTATCTCTTCATCCATAGGATCCCAAGTGCTTGGGTCAACCAAAAGTTGTATACATCACTACATTTTCACTTGACACCTATCGTAACGATAAACGGTTCATTTTGTCGTGACTTTTGCTTAAATTCTCAAAACTTGTCACTCTATTCTCGCAAAACAGAGAACCTGTTGTCTTTTAAACAATTCTCAATTATCTTTTCTATATACTTTTTACTGTTTTATTGTTATCTCAAGCAACTAATTTAGATATTCATGATGAAGAAGTACTGGATTCTGAGATCCATAATTGAAAAAAAAATCACCCGTTCCATTGAGAATGCTACCAATAAATTGAGTTATAAAATTAAAAATAACATAAATGGTATCAAAAACTAAATGTAAACTCCAAATAAAATAAAAAAAAACAATCAAGACCAAATTTAGTCAACCACCACCCAACCAACACGTTCTACAAATTTATAAAGACTCCCACTCCACGCGCTATATTACTGGTTCATATGAAGTGGGGCCCGAATTAAAGATTGCCAGCCTTATTGTTTGTTTTCATATGTAGGCCCACTGTATATAGTATATAATATACATACACAAGTATACATATAAGCCTTTTCAAGTTTGAAAGCAAAATATTATAATACAAATATTATAATACAAATACATACAAAAGATGGGAATTGAAAATCTCAGAGAAACTCAGGAAAGGTCTAATCTTTCCGTTGATTTCGCTCGTTACTGTTGTAAGCCCATTAAAATCTTCTATCGTCTCCACCTTCCGCAATTGTCGCATAACTTAACTAAACGGGTGATGAGAGAGAAAAGTAGAGAGAGAAAAGTCTGGATATATAAATAAGCATTTTCTTTCATCTTCGCCATTTGAGCTGCAAGACTGAAACTACATTCCTGAGCTTGACACAGGTTTGAACTCGCCCAATTTACTCGTTTCTTGATCTGGGTTGTCTTGAAAACCAATCTATGTTTCTGGGTCGGTGAACATTTTTCTCCATGGGTTGTGTGACCTCGAAGCACGCGGTGTCGGTGACGCCTGCAATCGATCATTCCGGCGCCTTTCGGGACAATGGGGCGGGGGGCTCGGGCCGAAGCCGTTGTGGCAGTGGTGGGTTGGTGGTGGAATTGGAGAAGAAGAAGAAGATTGAGTCGGGGTTGAGTGGGATCGAGTTGGGTGAGTCAGGGAGGGTGAGTTCTAACGGTGGTGAGTCATTGAGCTTTAGGTTGGGCAATTTGCAGAAATACGTGGAAGGAGAACAGGTTGCTGCGGGCTGGCCCGCATGGCTCAGTGCTGTAGCCGGCGAAGCCATTCACGGTTGGGTGCCCCTTAAAGCCGACTCTTTCGAAAAGCTGGAGAAGGTTGATACATATATCTCGTCCTATATGTATCATTTATCACATTGTAAATTTTCACTTTTGAAACTATTATTTTTAGTTGCCTTATAATTGCCATTGGGTTCATGAAGTTTTTCATTTGAGTCTAATATGTCACTAGTTTTTCCCCCAACTTTAGTCTCTGAAATATTCCCCAATTTTTATATTTATTTTGTTGAGAAATATGCCAATTTATGGAAAAAAAAAAACTTGATGGAAAACAATCCTAACCAATTTTTATATGTCACTCATTAATTCACATTTGTATATAATTCCTTTTTCTTTATCTAATTTGAGTATAATATGCTATAAAAATTTTGGGTGTGTTCCCTTGTCTAGGCTTAAGACATTAATTTACTGCAATATTGACTAAACTTGTAGACTGACATTTTTTTTCATTCATCTCGTAGCTGTAGTTTTAGGAGCTGCTGTATTGTTAACAAATTCACCAACAATTGAAGTTAATGAGCAGAAATATTCCATGTACTGGAATCCACACTTCTATAGTTGTTACTCCTGTATGTATGCTCCAGTTAATTTGTCTAAGCATGTTCTTCTAGTTTTTGATTCCTGATTATAATTTTTCTCCCTTATGGATGTGTTCATTCATCTGACCGTAAGTCCAATAGTAGTTTCTTTTTCCTATATGAAAAAAGGCCCCTATTGGTATAATGAAAAATAAAGTACCATTGTTAAATTGTGATTGTATAATTTTTCTTTTCCCCTCATAAGTTTTGGCAGTTTAGCTGACGAATTTTATTCAATTTCTACTGCTTTGATAGATTGGACAAGGTACATATAGCAGTGTGTTCCGAGCACGTGACCTAGAAACCGGGAAAATAGTTGCTCTGAAGAAGGTCCGATTTGACAATTTTGAGCCTGAAAGTGTTCGGTTTATGGCACGGGAAATAATGATTCTACGGAGGCTTGATCATCCAAATATTATAAAACTGGAGGGCTTAATCACCTCCCGGTTATCGTGCAGTATATACCTTGTATTCGAGTACATGGAACATGATATCTCCGGACTCTTATCTTGCCCTGATATCAAGTTCAGTGAGGCACAGGTTTGCTCATGTTTAATTACTTTTAAAATTTTACATTAGGTGCGTGGAGATCACACTATAAGCAAACAAAATTTAATTTTGGCTTCACTAGTTTTGGACTTATTAGTTCATGATTTATGCAATAAAAGTCATCACCATTCTATGGTCATAATATAAGGAAGCCCAAACTTATTTTGTGACATCCTGAAGTCATAATAAATGCTAAGAACAATAATATACTCACTTATCTAAATTTTTCTGAATACACAGTTTTTTAAAATGCTAAGAAATGATATTTTTTTCATTTCCATGTCTCCAAGTCACCCCTCCCTTCCATTGAATCAGATAGTTCTTATTTACTATTAAAGGTTCAAGTGATCCTTTTTTTGTAGGTTAAATGCTACATGAAACAGTTGTTATCTGGACTCGAGCACTGTCACTCTCGAGGTGTGATGCATCGGGACATTAAAGGTGCGAATCTTCTGGTAAATAATGAAGGAATTTTGAAGGTGGCTGATTTTGGATTGGCAAACTTCTGTAGTTCTGGCCCTTTTGGGCACAGGCAACCTTTAACCAGCCGAGTTGTCACTTTATGGTACCGTCCCCCCGAACTTTTGTTAGGCTCCACAGATTATGGAGCATCTGTAGATCTTTGGAGTGTTGGCTGTGTATTTGCAGAACTTCTCCTCGGAAGACCTGTCCTTCAAGGGAGAACTGAGGTAATCAACTTACTAGATGTTTTCTACAATCAGGAAAAAAAAAATCTAAATCATTGAGGTAGATCGTAATAATAAGATAAGTCTCTCCCAGAAAGTGATGTGGTACCAGTTTCTTGGAAATCTTCTTGGGGTAAATTTGCTAAATGATGTTGAATGTAAGTAATGTGAATGCTGCTTATATAGAACCTTAATGGAAAATAGAAAACATTTCACTTCAAAATGATTTCAAACACACCCCAATATCAATTATCTTTCTTTGTTAATAATCCACGAGAATGCAATTTCAACAATAAGTCCAGATTTAGACAATCTTAGCCTCCTAGCGTAGACTTTAAAAAATAAAAATTATTAGTAGCTTGGACTTTTAAATATAGGTATCCTTGCTGCATCTCTACTTGTGTGTGTTGGTGCAATTTCTTTTTCTTGATATCTGGAAATGATTGCAGTCTGTGGGGTCATCTCAAAGCATTTGTTACAATATGCTAGCTTTCAAGTTCTTTTAGACAAAGGATTCTAAGTAAGTGTTCAATAAACGAAGTGAACAAACATGTACATCAAAGTAAATCTATTCTTTTGAGCAATGTCTTTCTTAGTAGCATAAATGTGTAATTCCCTAATATTACCTGAAGTGTAAGGATGATATAACTTCCTAAGAAAATGGTTCTGAGAGATGCACAAGCTTTGGAAACCATTTTTTGCCATAAAATTGAGCTTAATGGGTGATTTCCATCTGTGGAATCCAAATTATCTCACCACAAACTGTGATGGGGATCTTATAGGGGCATTAATATTAGGAGTCATGATCAATCGAGTAGGTAACTAGATTCCATCCTATCATCATCAAAAGTATAACCATTTGGCTGTTACCATTGAGTACACAAGGCCATTATTGAGGCAGCAAAATGAAATAACCAAAAATTGGATGCAACATGTCCGGAAGTACTTTTAGACAAGGCAACCAGGAGAAGGTTTCCCCTATTTATTTCTACTTCTGCTGCTTTCAAATTTAGTTGGCGTTCATGTTAGACGGTCTAGTGTACAAAATACAAAAAAATTTCGACATGTAGGGTTATCAAAATAATATATAGCTGTTATAGTAT
Organism: Nyssa sinensis; assembly: GCA_008638375.1. Taxonomy (NCBI): domain Eukaryota; kingdom Viridiplantae; phylum Streptophyta; class Magnoliopsida; order Cornales; family Nyssaceae; genus Nyssa; species Nyssa sinensis. The sequence continues at coordinate 13,054,281 of CM018035.1, read as the reverse complement.
TTAATTTTGATATTGCTAGTCAGTGTTTTGAAGAAATGATTTTGTACCACCTACAGGTTGAACAATTACACAAAATTTTCAAGCTTTGTGGATCCCCACCTGACAATTACTGGAAGAAATCTAAACTTCCTCACGCAACTCTATTTAAACCACAACATCCTTATGAAAGCTGTCTCTGGGAGACCTTCAAAGATCTACCAAAAACTGCTGTGAATCTGATAGAAACTTTCCTTTCAGTGGAACCATATAAGCGTGGGACTGCCTCTTCTGCTCTTGCATCTGAGGTATTCATGAAGAAAACATTTGCATTTTTTTGTGTACTCATAAATTGCTGGTTGCCTAATACTCTTATTAGTTTGCCATGCACAGAATCATATTGACCAATTTGATATCATTTTTATTGCATTTTATGGCTATGAAATCAATGTGTTGGTTACATATGGTTCTTATTCACAATAGATGAGTTTTGTCTAACCATTTTCCATATATCTTCTTTGTCTAATCAAGTGGAATGATATTCTTGTTTTTGTGCCATATCCATAAAATTACACCAACAGAAGTGCGACATGCAACTGCAGATTTTATATTTGAATCTAATTATATGACTAGAATTCTGTGTAATCCTTATCTTTTACTCGCCATCCTCAGTATTTCACAGCAAAGCCTCATGCATGTGACCCGTCAAGCTTGCCAAAATACCCACCAAGCAAAGAGATTGATGCAAAACATCGTGAGGAGGCACAGAGGTGAGGTTTCTAATTTTCAGTTGTCCTGCAGAAATTGACTTGGGTAACCTTTTGTAAATATCTGCAATTTTGGGCCAAATCATGTAGGTGGCATTTTTCAGACATTCCATAAAGGTTAAATCCGTTCAATGTGCATTATATTTACATGCACAACTTGGCGGTGAAACATGTTATAAAACTGATGTAGCCTGGCATTTAAACCACACAAATAACAACCCACAAAAAAAACGATGTTTGCTGTCACCAGTTGCTATAGTGGAATTGAGTTCATTTACTATAACTCTGAATGCACTTATTTTGTATGACTGATAAGTTAAAAATATATATTCATTTGGTTGCTTTCTAAGCTATAGTCAATTAATGTAAAATTCTATGTGCACAATGGACTGATTCAGTTTCCATTGAACATCCAAATGTCCCATTAACAATTATTCCCTCTGGAGTTCTTTTTCTCCATCTATGTTAAATATGTATCTTTCAAAAATTATATGATTAACTTTAGCAGTGAATTTTCAGGAAGAAGCCTGGGCGGAGAGTCCGTGCACCTGAAACAACAAGAAAGTTAACTAGAAAACCCAATGGACTCAATAAAATGGCACCAGCAGAGGTATATCTCTCGCTGCTCTTCGTATTATACATAAATAGATAACTAATAACTAAATACATGTACTCTTGTTTGTTTGCTTGTAAATGTATGTGTGAGTGTATTTGCTTCAATTATTGAGGGAAATTTATTCTCATTAACTATTTGATTATACTTTGTACAGGATTTGGCAACTCAAATTCAAGTTGTCCATAAAATCAATGGTAATGGTAATGGTAATTTAAATAATTGTAAGGAAGGAGACATCATCATAGGAGTGGAGCTGCCTAAGCCATCAATCAATACAACGGAAGAGGGTTCCCACATAAAGAATGCATCTCAAGGGGACATTCCTTTCTCAGGTCCATTACAAGTTTCGGGGTCAAGCGGGTTTGCATGGGCAAAAAGGCGAATAGATGATTTATCTGTGAGATCACACAGTAGGTCTAGTTCAAGAAGTCTCATTTTTGAACCTTCAGCTGCATTGCATTTAAGAAATAATTTCGGGTCAACAAGGCATGAAAATGTTGAAGTTGTACATGGAAGTTGCACCAATTCTAGAGGCGATGAGTCCCATGAGACTGCCAAGAATACCATGCTGAAACAATGGAGCCAATTAGAGCGTCCAGATTCTTTTGACAATTCTGATGGGTACCACTCACAGGAACTGTCGCTGGCACTTTATCAGAGAGAGGAGATGGCAGCTAAGAGAATCAGTTTGGTAAGTACACACAATTGGTGGAATTGTTTATGATTTTTTTATTTTGATTTCAGAATCAATATTAAGTTTTTGCTAAAATTGAAATGATATATTGGTTGTGATATTGCAATTTTTAATGAAGCTTTTTTGGAACATTCTCAAACTTTTATATGGCTACAAATTGAAAGGAAAATTCATAATAACGGGAAATGTTTCAAAATTCAAAAAAACATGGAACTAAAGGTGCATTATCACATACCTATTTTGGATTTCATTAACTGAAAGCAGGTGAATGAGTCACCCGTGAACAACTTCTTTTTTTCTTCCCAACTATTTTTGGTGAATCAACCACTGAGTTCTTACGAGTTTTTTTTTAATCTTTTGATACAACTTGTTTAGCCTTGTTATTGTACTTGAGACAGGCTTATCAGGACCAAGGGGACAAGGTTGAATTTTCAGGACCCTTGTTATCTCAATCACATAGAGTTGATGAGCTCTTAGAGAGGCATGAACGCCATATCCGCCAGGCAGTTAGGAGATCATGGTTCCAAAGAGGTAAAAATCACAACAATTAAAATAGAACAAGAAAAAAAAATTCTTTTTTGGAAGTCTCTTTGTACAATCATCAATGCCAGCTTAGGCTTATGTAGTCTACCTTCTTTGTTCTTTATTTATGTATAAATACACTCATTCCTGAATTCTGCCATCTCACACAGTCCCATTGTCCTAACTGGGCAATTGATTGGGAGACAGGAAATGACCACCATTATCAAAAAAATATTCAAAAAAGAATATGATTTAAAATTCTTCTTAATAATGTCAAAGAAAACTGATGAATTGAAGGTTGCTGTAAAAATATGTATGTGTGTGTATTTCCTTCCAAAAGAAGAAAGGGCATGATGTAGCATTATTTATCTATGATCATATAAGTAAAGGTTATGCTGTAGATACGGTGGATAATCATCGTAACCACCACGATTATTAAAAGTTTAGATTTGAATTGCAGGTAAGAAACATGGGAAGTAAATGTCAGGAGCACGCGACGAAACAACATAAGAAAGGCCACATTTTTCGGACAAATCTCCAGCTGAGCTGCTGAAACCAGCACTTAGCAAATGAGTCCTCAGTCAGATAAAATCTCTCGCACAAGGCTTTATGACCAACAATGCCGGGAAACTACAGTCCAATGAAAGTAGAACTAAATTTGCAGAATCAATGGGGTTAGAGAAGAGGAAACATTAACATCCTGGGATAGTAGTTCATTCTTCACTTTTTGACAGGCATACGCGTTTTCAGATAATAATTTCTCTTTTTTTTTTATAAAGATTTTACTGAATTTCCCACTGTAATGTATATAGTTTAATGGTGATAGATCCTGAGAATAGTCATGTATATTTTCATGGTTCTTAAGGCTTGTGGTATATCAGGCTTCCATTTTTCATTTCTTCATAGCTTTTCTAAGCATGAATGGCTTTCTGATATTTGAAACCAAGCTTTAACATGATTATAAATAGCTGTCTGCTATTTTTCATTTCTTCATATGCAATAATTTTTATTTTTATTTTATGTTGGGAAATTTCACAAACACTTTTTTAGTTTCACTCGTTTTTACTTTGACCCTTCTATTTTTAAAAGATATCGAATACATTTTTATCAATTTTTAAACTTCTAGAAAATTAAGTGAAAACAGGTTAAACTATAGAAGGTATCTGTGTAATTCACCCTTTTTCACTCTAGAAAATTAAGTGAAAATGTGTTATAAACAAAATAAATTTATGTTAAATAAACCTTCATTGCTTGCTTTAAAAACCACTTGAGGCCAAAGCATTGTAGCACGGTTTTGAAGTGCTGGTATGGCACCAAGGGTGATTAGGATAAAGGGTTTAATTATCGTCACTTATTATTACTTAAAATAAATAAATAATCCAAATCGCTTGAATAACTAAGTTCTTGTTTGGGAATGGCTAGAAGCAATTTTATAGAGTCTAAATGTAATGGTGGTTTACATTTGTTAAAAGATGACTAAAACATAAATAAAGTTGGATTAAATAATGATAACTTTTTTTCCAAAAAAAAAAAAAGTAAATAACATAATGAGAGTGAAGAATTCTTAACTTGCTTCAATTTGAAGAATTCTCGAACAATTTCAGAGTGATCTAAGCATTAACAAGATAGGCTAAGTATGAACTAACGGCTAGTTTGGATGGAGAGAATTAGAGACAAAAGAAAAGATTGAGGTAAAGAGATCACTAAATCTCTTGTTTGGAAGTTTTTAATGGAGAGAAGAAAATAATGAGAAAGAATAGGAGAAAAAGTTTGAGAGTTTTGGCCTACTTTCGGTCTCTCTAAAAGTGGAGAGATTTAGAGAGAAAAGAAAGTATAGTTAATGAATTTTTTTGAAATACTAAGTATCCATAAATGAAAGAATTAAAAATTCTACATATAAAAAAAAGGTATTGTTGTCAAATAATTTTTTATACTTTCTTTTCTTTTCTCTCCATCATTCAAATAATAAATAATGGCTTTCTTTTCTTTTCTCTTATAAACTATCAAACAAGATAAAAATAAATATTTTCTTTTCTTTTCTCTTAATTTTAAATTTTCTTTTCTTTTTTCTCCAAAACTTTCAAATGAACAGTAAATGTGTGAATTTTAAAGTTTTAAAGTATAGATCAAGACTGTGTATTTATTAGGGGTACAATTCGGGTTGAGTTATGTCCAAGTTCAGCGTAAGCTCTAAAACAATCAACCGGAGCCCAATCCGAGTCTGGCCTCAAACATGAACAATACAACCAGACCTCGACTGGAATTAAAATTTATTAGTATCAGGTTCAACCCAGACCTGTCAAATTTTGAAAAATTTAGATTACTAATTCTAATTTTTAGATTTTATTCAAAATTCTTTCAATAAATTATTGTCGTTTTCTATTTTGTTTTATTTTTTTGGTAAGGTAATTTTGTTCAAACCAAAAAGAGGAGGAAGCCCCCCCAAGTAAACAGAGACAAAGAACACAGACTAAGCAATCCCTATATGGGATGCAGACAGAGCCTCAAGAGGCAACAGGCTCAGAGGCCAATACAGACCCAACTAGCCTTCAAGACTAGCAAACCACACCTACTTTTCACAACCAGACCAAAGAGAACAGAAAAACACAGTAAACCTACAACACATATCAGACCAAAATTATTGTCATTTTCCAGCTTTGATTATACACTTGAAAACTCCATATTTTTTCACTCAAGTCCATTATTATGTCATATATCCAATCCAAAATGTGATTTGGCAGTATAATATGTAATAGGTCTAGAAAATCATGAATTCATCAAAGGGGCTGTTCACTTGTACAAAGTCCTAGTAGATTAAGCTTGTTAAATACAGAACAGAACTTGGCCCAAAGCTAATGATCTGGCCCATGTTAATTACCCCCACCAAGTTATTAATTATACAAATGCTTCTGGTCTATTGATGTGCTTTGCCAAGCTTATTAACCACAACAAGCATTCAAGAACAATTATTCAATTGTATTATGCCATTTAGCCCTAGCTAAATATCTAATAACTTGATGTGTATCTTAAGACATGGCACATTGTGGGGGGTTGTCGTGGTCCGTTACGTTAGAGAATCGTTGTCGTTATTGTTGAAAAATCGCAAGCAAACTTAGTAAGAAAGAGATCCTTTTCAAGTTCACCATGAAATGTAAGATCATGAAATTCAAAATCAATCAATTTCAGTTAGTTGCTTATCGGGCGTCGATCGATAAGGACATACACAAATTCCACAATTTAGGGTGATAAAGGGGGAAGTAGTTCCAAAAAAGCCTCATTCTTGGGATGATATTATGGCAAATAATTCCGTGGGTATATTTGTAATTGACTATTTGAAAAAATTGGCTCCATCATAATAATGATAAGAGTGGAAAAGGGCCCAATGGGCCAATATGTCACCACTATAGAAAAAGACTTTTCCTTTGCTCCTTTCCCCTTATTTCTTTGGATAAAGGATGCTATCCTAAACCCCACACACACAATTTGGGGGTGGGGGATGCTTTCCTAACTAATGTTTTTGTTCTAAATTCTAGTAAACTTTCACTTTAATTATCTGAGCATAATCATTTTGGCCTTCTAGGGTTGACAAAGAGATATAGCTAGTAAATGGCAAGCTTATCAAAACAATGTTAAGATTCAAATCTTACAACCCATAAAAACAATACATAATAAAGATATAAGCTTACTTATTTAAATATGATTTTAAAAGAATGAAAATTATGGTAGATGGTGTCAAATTCTTTAATTGATAAAATCTTTAAGTGATTGTATTACAGACTTGAGATCGAATATCATTTTTATACGAATGGACGTTTCGTAACCTAGCTATTGGATTTTTTTTTAAAAATCACACAGACACTCTCTACGATTTTACTTGACTTTTTATAATTTAAAATTGGATAAATACAAAATTTCATGTGTTGAAATATATATTATATGTGTCAATTGTATTTAAATTTTTGATATACAAAGACATATCTTTAATAACTTTTAAACTAAAGAAAATTAAATAAAAATAAGTTAAACAAGATACATGTTTTGTATTTCTAATGAGTTTTAATCTACAAGAAATTAAAAGAAAATGAGTGTGATTAGATATATGAGTAATTTATATATATATATATATATATATATATATATATATATATAAACCTTTTTCTTTATTGATAATAATTATAATCTTTAACTTTGTGATCATACAAGACAAATTGAAGTCAAGAGCCAAAATGGCTAAATTATAGTTTTTAACTTGACTCTCAAGGGTGAGAAGGCCATATGGTACAACTTAAAATTCAACTCACCTTCTTTTGAGGGCCCTGATTACCATGAGTGCTGTGCCCTAAAGTAGTTTCCATGCCATGACTCATCATGAGTACCCTAAACAAGCACATAATGACACAATGGGATGTTTCCTCCTAATACTGAATTTGTCACTTTTAAATCCCCCAGTGATCTTTCATCATCTCCCCCACAATTAGACTAATGATCCTTGCTTAAGGGATGCTAGGCAGCACATGACATGCACGTGGTAGGATCTTCATTATCTGGACCCACTTGATTGGATTATTGAACCATCTATCTCATCGGTTTTTTCTACATGAAAAAAAAAAGTCTCGACGATAAGATGGTAAAAAATATATTCCAAACTCATGTGTATTGAAGGCGGAGACAGGAACAAAAATTTGAGAGGGCTAAATTTTTTGGAAAGAATTAAATTTTTTTGGATTAGGTCAAAATTTTAGAAAAAAATTAGAGAATTAAGATAAAACTTTTGAGTTTGATTGAATTTTTTGGGGTAAAAAAATGAAAAATAAAGGGTAAAGATTGAACTTGACTAAAACTTTAGAACAGACTAATTTATAAAATGTCAAAATTTTACAAGTAAATTTTTTTTTCTTTACATTTTGGGAGGTTACAGCCCGCCCTCCCTCCCTCCCTCCCTCCTTGCGTGTATCAAATTCTTCTATTGACATATATGTCATGGTTGTCAGAATCTGCTATATATGAATATAAAATTTTTTTTGTACTATCTTTTCATTTTTTTTAATAATGTTATATTTTTTTTTAAATTTTTATTTCAATAATGTAATAGTTATCTTATTAAGGTATGACAATTGTCTCATCCCAACCCGTTTTTAATGGAGAGGGTATAGGGTGTTCATTAATAGAGTCAGATTAGGACTTTAAAATTTCGTCGAGTTCGGGAGATGGTTACCCCACCCCGTTTATATATTAATTTTTTTATTATCCTTATATACACTATATTTTACCACTAAACCACACTATATAAAATAATTTTAGATTTTTCATCTATATTTTTTTTCTGTATTGATTATTTTGATAATAAAATTTAATTTACTTATCAAAATAAAAGTTTTAACCTACTTAAGAAAATATATATTGGGGTTCAAGACGGAGTCGAGGAATATAAACGGGTCAGGGTAAATCTCTAAATGGGACATGGAATATAAATTGGGTAGGGGTCGGGAAAGGAATATCCCATCCCGAACCCGTCCTGTTACAATTCTTATATATTATTGTAATATATTAATTAAATGATTTAATGTACTATTAATATTATAGTGTCACATTATTTAACATGCAAAATTTGGTATAGAAGCATGCATGGCATTTTTTCTTCTTCTTTATGCACATGTTGACAATGGATCAAAACATCACAAATGTAAGCCACGCGGATTCAGATGTGTGGATGGTCTACCTAACGTGTGGTGGAGATTTCTTCATTTCCAATTTACTTTGATTACAGAACATGGGATTATGGATAATTAAATTTTAGTTAAATATTATGGTCAAACAACGACCCTGCTATTTGTGAAAGAGGTTATTGCTTCACATGCCGGCTTTCTTGTCCTCTAGTGTAAGACACGTGTAATACCGTGATACAGAGTAGTTATATTTTTCTCCTAACAAAAGGGCAAGAATTGTGTGCAAACTCGAAGTACGATTTCATTATAAACAACAATCTTACTACCGCTCATCCATGGCTTAGGGAGAGTGATCGCGGTGGAAATTTGTTATCATTGAGGAAGAAACTCTTTGAAGGTACATGTATGAAATCACCCTATATGTATCAACTCAATTAGCATGTTATTCTTTTATTTCTCAAATCTTTCTTTAAATTTATCCCTTGTTAGTCCAATTGTTACATTGTGTTTTTATAAACCTTTGTAGAAGGATTGTAAATCTTTCCTTTAAAATTTACCCCTTGTTAGTCTAATTGTTGCATTGTGTGTTTTATAAACCTTTGTAGAAGGATTGTAGAGTAGTGTTGTAATTATTTAAGTTAAACTCGTAATCGATTCGATTAGAAATTTTTTAGAGATTGACTTATGAGATAAATAAGTCAAATTTAAAACACTATTTTGAAATTCATTAAATTATTAATCTTCGACTCGACTTCGCTTCGATAAACAAATAAGTGGTATAATATAATTGATATGACATAAATTAGCACATGGTTAATATCCTGACATGTGTCCATCATGCTCTAAAGTATGAGGATCAAATATGTTTGGGTACCGACAGATTGAGATTCTAACAAGAGTAATGGGATTCTGAGTAAGGCTCTCCGTCTTGAGGAGACTACTGACCTCAAAAAACAAAGTAAGTTCAACATGATAACTTTTATCTATAGATATCTTCAAATCTTAATTTTTATGGCTTTTAATCCTACTCGAATTGGATTGCTTACGACCTATAAATAAGGCTTCAAGTTATGCTTTCAACTCATAGTCAATTATTCTATTTCAATGATAACTTCTTTATTCTCTTCTGACTTAATCATCGAAACGGCTACCACCAAAGACCCATTTCCTATTGGCTAGAAGATCTTGCTAGAAAGCATGGGAACCCATAACATGTAATGTTGAGTACTTGCGCAAATATTATCAATAAATTTGTTACTTTTTATTATCTTTTGTGATCTTATTCTAGTATCCAAACCCTTAAAAACCTTATGAAAAATCATAAGTGTTATAAGTCTGAAGTCTATTATTGGATTACGGGCTTTATGCGATAGTGCCACCTATCTAGACCCTTAAAACCTTATTAAAAATCATAAGTGTTACAGGTTTGAAGTCTATTATTGGTCTATGGGTTCTATACGACATTGCTACCTATCTAGACCCTTAAAAATCTTATGAAAAATCATAAGTGTTACAGGTCTGAAGTCTATTATTGACATACGGGTTCTATGCGGCATTACCATCTAATTAGACCCCAAAAAATCTTGTGAAAAATCATAAGTGTTACAGGTTTGAAGCCTACTATTGACCTACAAGCTCTATGTGGCATTGCCACATATTCAGACCCTTAAAAACCTTATGAAAAATCATTAAATGTTACAGGTCTAAAGCATATTATTGGCCTACGAGCTCTATATGGTGTTGCCACCTATCCAAACCCTTAACAACCTTATGAAAAATCATAAATGTTATAGGTCTGAGGTCTATTATTGACCTACATGTTTTATGCGACGTTACCACCTATTCAGACTCCTAAAAACCTTAGGGAAATCCATAAGTATTATAAGTCTGAAGTCTCTAAATAACTATTAATTCCTAAAGCATTTAATTCAAATAAGTATTAAATCTTAGAAGCCAATGTCTTACGATTGCAATTTTGTTTTATTATTGAAAATTAATCTCAAAATCAGCATACAAACAATCACACAACAAAGTTTCAGAATTTCAGTGCAAAAGGAAACTTTATTGATGAATACAAAAGTTACAAAAAAAGATAGAAAAGAAAAAAGTACATAAGTCGTATTGGTCGGTAGAGGTAGGTTCCGTGTCATGCTCGAGAGTGGTAGTCTCAAGTTGGTCAATGGTAGAAGGGTCCACCGCAGGGTCCTCAACCTTGGTAGCCTCTTCCTCTATCTCAGCCTTTGGAACTTCAATAACATCCAATTTAGAGGTATTGATTTTAGGGAAGAGATTCAACAACTTTTTCTTGCAAAGACGGTAGCCAGAGTCGATTAGATCAGCCCCGAGGTCATCAAGTTCTCCCTTCAAATCCTTTTTGATCTGAACCTTGGCAGCCTCCACACTCTGCTTTAGATTCAAAGTTGCCTCCTCCTTAAAACTTACCAACCCTTCTTTGTCGCCTCCAGTTCGGCATCCATGCTATTTTTTTACTGACTCCAGAATTGAGTTGGCATTAACAACTTCCTTCCACTTCTCCTCTGAAAATAGGTAGTCCCTAGTTAGAGACAGACCATAAAACAAAGAAAAATTAAAAAGAGCGGATAATTCAAATACCTACCCTCAACTAGGCGATCATCACGTCCTTGGGGAGCTTCTTGACAATGTGGCCCTTCAATTTGGCTAGACAGACCTTCCATGTCCACCGAGGCTTTCTTTAAAACCACTACCCTAGATTTGGTAGTGGCCTCAAGGGTAGAGGATAGAGTTGCACCCTTGCCCTTAACCTTCTGAGCTCGGCCTACTACTGGGATAGGGGTTGGAGTCTCTCGACGAGCAGGAGACATTTCTAGCTCTTCCGAGACTATTCTTTTGGGGGACACTTCCCCTCTGAGCACTACCCTCTTCCTCATAGAGGGCACCACCACCACAGCAGGGGCTGAAGTCTCCCTAGTTTTCTTATTTTGGCCAGGTCGGTAAGACTCAATCACTGACTTCTACAGAGCAACATCTTTTGTCTTGGCGATGTTGGCCTCCATCAGGGAATCAAGGCTCCAAAATCTGCTCGTGAGGATGCTTTGAAGGTTGAAGTAGCGGAGTGTACTTCTTTTCGAGCTCGTTTGTGAAGAGTAAGCTTCTCTAAAGAGCTTTGTCTATAAAAGCACACAAAAGAGACAAAGTTGTTAGTGTTGTCCAGATATTTACCATAAAGGGGAGGGGGTGAATATGGTATTTTACAAATACTGGCTTCTTTTAAAAGCATAAAAAAATGAATGCTAAGAATGCATAAATAATTAAAGAGTAAAGAGAAATAAATCAAACACAACAATTTATGAGGTTCAAAAAAACTTCCTACATCCTCGATTCAAGCATCTCCACTTGAATTTTTCTACTATTTTGATCTCCTTGCAGGTAGAGGTCAAATATTTACAACAAGAGTTCCCTACTCTTTTTTTCTAGCAAAATATACCCTTTTGCCTCATCGAGTAACACTTACCCACAACTTTCAACACAATAAGATGTTACAAAGATTCTTACCAAAGAATGGTCTCTTAAGAGCTAAATGGTACAAATAAGTTCACTCTCTAAAGATTGATCAATAAGTGCTTGAGTATTTAAGAGCTAGGAGAATTTTGAGATCTAGATATGAAAATAAAAAAATCTCAAGTCACTAGAGAGATTTGAAAGTGAAAGTAAGCTTGAAAGTGTTAGAGGAAACAATAAATGCTTCCAACAACCTCTATTTATAACCCTTGTAATAATATAGTCATTTGAATTTGAAAATAGTTGTTTCTCCCCTTTGGATCTGTTTAAAATTTGAATCTGAAAATGCTAGATCGACACATTCAGTCGATTGAGTTCATTATTCAGCTAACTGAGTTTACCATTCAACTGACTGAGTTTACCATTCAGTCAACTGAAGGACTCGACTAAATTGTCAAGAGGGTAGAGGTTGTTCTTTGTAAAAAGCTATTCAGTCAACTAAGTCTTAGGTTCAGTCGATCGAATCTTTTAGTGTCATTTTGTTGAATAAAAAGACTTAAGTAATTCAGTAGATTGAATGTATACTTTGGTTGACTGAATTTGACAGTGCGTTGAGGCTTTAAGAACAAAATGCTTTGTTCAGTCAACTGAGCCTTGGATCGAGTTGATTGAATCTTCAAGAGACAAAATATGCATGTTTTGTGAGCACGATTCATTCAACTAAATTGAAAACACAGTCGATTGATTTTAACATATTAGCTCTAATGCCTATTTTGTTTATTGTTTCCTTTTTCAAGTCTTTTGATTTTTCATAGCATTAGCTTCTATCATTGTTATGTTTTATGAAAAATTATTTGGTTGATTGATTTTAGTTGAACACTTAAATACTTTAAGTATTATGTTTTGATCAATCAATCCTAAATCACTCAAACACCCAATATAAAAGTAAAGGTCTTCACTCGATTTCTTTGGGCATGAGTACTCTCTTGACTTTGACTTGATGGTTTGATCTTATGAGTAAGGTTCCATGATGTTAATCATTTTCATCTTTATTCAACCATCTTTTGCGTTCATTGACCTATTTGTTTTGGCACTTAAGGCAAATCATTAGTTCGCATTATCAATGCTTTGTTATCATCAAAATTACGAGAATGTCCTTGGTTAAAAACCTTTAGGGCCAACAGTTAGTATTACAAAAAATAATAATGTCAAGAAAATTCAAAGAACTCATGGTCGGTATGGCAAGAGGCTCACCCTTAAAGCTGGTGTACCAAGGAAAAATGCTGGTATGGTCCTCGAACTCTTCGAACTCCTTTCATAAAAAAGAAAACATTCCAAGTCTCGTTAAAAGAGGGG